>CM060916.1:347669996-348207496 GCA_030737875.1 Allium sativum
TTTTCAAACGGTTTTAAAAGAAGCATTTTCAAAAGAAGAGATTTGTTTTAAAGGCATATTCCCCAAAGCCATACGCACTATCTTCTCTTCCTCTGTTTAAATTCTTGTCTCCTTCTTTCTTGAGTCTCTGGGGCTCCTGGCTTTCTGGGAGGTAACCTCATCGAAGGGCAAAGTAGTGCCCGACTTCCATCCATAGCCGTAGTTGTTTCATCTACGGGCAGTTTTCTTTCAAAGCTTATAAGGTTTTCCGGACGATGGAGGAAGTTTTCGAGAGATTTGTCAACATGACTACACATGGAAGGGGATGAGGAGTTTGGCTAAGGAGCATAACCCTAGGATGAGGAATTCATGGATGTAGACTTAGCACACGAAGGAGGAAGAAATTATAAAACCTAAGACAAGAGGAAGTATCTTTACTAGGGTATGATAGGGCATATACTTAAGGACAAGGGCAAGAACGAGGACAAGATTTTCAGAAAGGCAAGTACATACTTTAACCACCAAGCGTACCTAAGAGAAAGGTAGTGAAACTCTGTTGGAAGAGTCTAGTTTTTCTGTTCATACTATTTCCTTTGGTTTTAGCGCTTCGCATTTGTTCATATCCACTTCCATAGTTGAGTCTCTGCACCATAGTACTTGTATAGTAGAAAGATCCCACTAGAGTCTCAAATCCCATTTGGTGATCCGACCAGTTTATTTTTGGTTAGTAGGGATTTGGGGATAGCTATCGGGTTTGCTTATATCATCTCACGAGGATCGTCTAAATTCGGAAGAGATATTCCTTGGGTGTTTGTCTGATATTGGTTTAGGCCTTTGGGGCTTGTACTTGAGGAATGTCGAGTTCATTTTGGATGGTTTGCGTGAAAGATGAATAGTTGTGGCAGGTACTCTAAAAAGTACGGAGTGATCTTTTGACTCTCATAGTTATGGCGTGATGGATAAGCTAAGAGGGAGGCCTCTAATCATCTTAGTACATATACTTGGCGCCGTGATTGACATCTGTTTATTTTGGAAATGGAGATCCGGAACTTCACAATCGTAAAGTTAAATTAGTTAAGATACAGTGAAGTAAAGCTCAAGAAGGCTAGATACTAGCGTCATACCCTTTTTCTTAAGGGTGTATCCTTGATTTCTTTGTTTAGGAGCTTTGCGCATAATTGTTTCTCTCTTTCCAAAGTATATCACCTAGGTCGTATCTTCGATCCTTAGATAGAAGCCAATGGATGTAAACATGTATTTGAAACATGTTATGGTTGATGGTTGCAAGTGGTTGCTAATGGTTGCTTGTGAATGCATATGCTTACGTATTAGACACTAGATCTGTTCGGACGTTTTCATATTGCATTTACAGATATGTATTTAAGTTGAGCCTGATATGTTATCATATGGATGTTGCATATGGATGAATGGTCGTGCACGCATGTAGTATTTACGTAACTAGGGATGCTTGCATACATGATTGGATGCATGGCACCGACATGATTCGCATTAAGGAGGTCGACTGAATCAGTAGACCGCCTGATTTTACAGTAGATAAAGACATATATACACACTATGCATACGAACATGAAAGCATTAGAAATCTTTTAAGGACAATGGATGCCTGTGATTGGATGGTTGAGTAGATGGGTGATTGGATGGTAGGACACATTCTTCCTAACTAGAAGATTTCGGGGACGAAATCCTTTTAAGTGGGGGAGAATGTAACACCCCGTATTTTTAATGTAATTAAAAATGTATATATATCCACAGATAGGATTAATATGGTGATGTATAATGAAAATTAATTAATATATGAAAAAAAAGAAAAGATTGGTTGCATGCGATGTAAATATGTTGCATGCACTGATTTGCAAACATCATGCATTAACATTAAAAGAAAAAGATTCATGCATTGGTTTAATTTAAGTATTGTAACTAACATGAAAAAGAGAAGTAAGGAAAGAACAATAATTATCATTGTTCTAAGACTTATTAACAAAAGACTTTGTAGCTCAGTTGGTTAAGGCACGGGATTTGTAACATAGAGGTCAGGGGTTCGAACCCCGACGGCAGCATAATTTTTATCTCTGTTTTAAAGAGGGCCAACTGAACATGCAAATATATGTACATATACAAATTCAAAATTTGAAAGGATAAGAACGTACATATAAGGAAATAAAGAAAATATATGTATATACATGAGAATATATATATATATATATATATGCAGAAATATATGTATACGAAAGATAAAATTTAAGATAAGGCTATAGTAAATGAAATATGGCAATAATTAAATAACGGTGCAATATCGTTTGAATTTTGAAAATAAAATGAAAGTTGTGCGTATATATATATATATATATATACGCGTAAAATGGTCGTTAAAGGAATTGTATACATATAAAAATATTTCATGTGAATAAAACAGTTAAATAAATTCCAGGAATTCAAAAGTTCGAAATTCAAATTTCTGCGCCAAAACAGCTTGTGGGACCCAATGCTGACTTAGCACTGCATGTACGATAAGATTTGGCTAGATTCATCTGCGAACCTGGACTATTTTCTTAACTAGGTTCAATGCTGACTCAGCGCTGCGCGTACGATAAGGTCTTCAGCAACTATATAAACAGCCCTGGTCTTTTTCTCTATTCACAATTCTTTTCTACCCTTATGCTGCAAAGATTCTTGTTAGTCATGGCTCCTCCTCCTCCTCTAAAATATATAAATAAAATAATATATATAAAATAAACCATGACGAGGAAATGTTGCTAAAAGATTTTCAAGAAGAGGTTCAAGTCAAGATAGGATTCAAGAGGAGGTTCAAACGACTTCAACGACTGTTTTTCTACGAATCTTAGCAACGCCATCTTTCTTTTCTAATCTAATCTCTGTAAGTCGGTTATTTTTAGATTTGAACGTTTTTCTTTGTTCGTGACATGAAATTAAAGGAATAAAAGAATATGCCAAATCTCTCTCTCTCTCTCTCTCTCTATTCGAATCAGTGCCTACATTCTTGAACCTAATTAAGAACTGTTATGATTCGAGGACAAATAAGACTATGACTATGAGCATTTGCCTATGACTATGAACATTGCCTATGACTTTGGACATTGCCTATGACTATGATCATTGCCTATGACTTTGGACATTGCCTATGACTATGAACATTGCCTATGACTGTGACTGTGACTATGAGGATTATTTCCTTGACTAAGCCTATGCCTTTGATTAGAAAACATAAACTATTGCCTTTGACATAACAAGGACATCTGTGATTAAACACCTATGATTCATGATTAGGAAAGTGTTGTTTAAGCTTTGTGATTATGAGATTGGGTCTAAACCCGATTATTTATTCTGCCTGTCCTTGGTTTTCTTTGGTTTTAGACCATGAGAATTTACCTATTAAGTTAGGTCTACCCATGTTCTTGAACCTACTCTGTCTATTCTTGGTTTTAGACCTTGGGAATTTACCTATTAAGTTAGGTCTACCCACGTTCTTGAACCTACGTCGTTATTCAAAACCATTTTATGCCAGTTGTTGTATCTACCCTTTTCATAGAAATCTTTGGTTCATTCCCTATTTGCTACGAATCTAGATTTATCTATAATCTAGATTGAAACACGATTGTACGAACGGTGGGAATGCGATTTGGGGCAAAATATGAAATTTACTAAAACGTAGTTTAACTTGGAAATTGGCATAAATTGGGAACATGTATTATGGCATGTTCATAGGAATGCAAATTGGATAAATTTGACATAAATTATAAGATGTGTAATTTGAATCTTGTATTGACGTGTAAATCTAGTATTTACATGAATAGTGAACTAGAGTAATAAGTCTAGTTTGACATGAATTAGAATGTTAAATCAGAATTGGATTAGCTAATTTGGCTCGATAAGTATATTGGCATAAACTTGAAATTGGCCATAATTTGGAGTAATTGTCAGGATTAGCAAAATCATGGTTAATGACAGTTGATTTGGTATAGTTTACATACCAAAAAGCATAAACGTGATTTAGAGGGAAAATGGGCCATAAGAATGAATGTTGACAATTTACATTAAAAGGGGAATTAGGAAATAAGTAAATTAGGAATAATTTACTTATAGAATTTGTTCTAAATGAGAAATGTAAACTTAGACAAATTAAAGGTTTGTTAAACGACATCTCTTTTAATGAAACACCAGAAAGTTCTAGGGTGACAGAGAGGATAGTGTCTAGGCTTGAGTTTGGAAAATACAAGTTTCCTGCTCTCCCTGGCTATCCCTAACTGATCCGACGGACGGGATGGTTACTTTCAAAACCTGATTTGAAAAATAATCAAACCCCTTTTGAACTTAGAAAACACGAATATGCCCAACCCGAGGTTAGACTAAGTTGCGATGTAAACCTGCCCGGAACCAACCGGCACATCCAGTAGTCGCAACAATACCTGTCTAATATGAGTGGTAGCGGCTTTAATTCATTTAATTAAATCTAGAACAAGAATGGTAGGGTTAAATTCACTAAGACACTTAACCAATTCAACATGACAACCAGACTGGTGAGTGGGGTTAGGGCCATACAGTTAAGGTAGAATGGGAGGGTTAAGTCCATAGGAACACTTAACCAATTTAAACACAGTTAAGCTAGAATGGGAGGGCTAAGTCCATAGAGACACTTAACCAAACTCAAGGTAGCAAAACGAAACTTGTAGGGGTTAAGTAAAGTTAATACACTTAGCCAAATTAATATGTTAACTAGACTAGAGGTTGGGGTTAAGTAAAATCTAATACACTTAGCCAATTTGATATGTTAGCTGCGCTAGACCGTAGGGTTAAGTAAACTTGAACACTTAACCATCAGGTTGTGATAAAGGAACGGGGTTAGGTTTAGAACATGAAGGAATAATACTTGACCATTAATAATAACATGTTAGTTAAAACAGACGGGCAAGGTTAAGTTAAAAAGGAACACTTGACCAACACAGGGTGAATGGGTAGGGTTAAGTAATAAATACTTAACCAATACAACTTGGTTTGTGGTAGGGTTAAGTCAACATGTGTTATTGACAACACTTAACCAGTTTAACAGGATAAATAAGGAGGGTTAAGTTAGCTTGAATTGACTATGACACTTAACCAATCTAAACTAACGGGAAAGAGAACTAAATAAACCTTAGTTAAGGAAACAACGATTCTGGAAACTAAGTGGTAAATCTTAGTTAGTAAAACTAAGTAGTAATTCTTAGTATAGCACGAGGAGGTGCGATCGTCCGTCTGAGTAAAAAGGAGGCTCCAACGAATTGGGTTATGAAGCCCGAGGCTTCGAGGGGACGTGAGGGTACTCTTGGTATCCCTTTGTGAGGCTGCAGATGATCCGCCTGGGCCCACAGAGGTTAAGGTCTGCGTAGAAGAACCAGGGGTATGCCTTGGTTGCAATACATGGCAACCTAAAGACTAGGATGGACCGGCGTGATTCGGCGAGAGAACGGTAGCCCTGTGATAGCAACTCGTCGTCTACCATCCATCTTCAGTCAATCGAGATACGTGAAGCGGAAAGGCGGAGAACTCCAAAAGACCATATACTTGCTATCTAGTTATGGGTGAGGATGGCCATAGGATAGTGGGGCACCGGGGGCTGGCGTATAGTTCTCATTTTACAAGGTGTGCCTTTCATTAGTTGAGGGAGGGGTCAAGTGGGACCATAGCCACTGAAATAAAAACAGACCTTAGCATCTGCATCGGCAGATATCTGAAATCTCCCGACCGAGTTCTGTATTCCTTGATTTGCCCTGACACAGGACTCGGACCGCACATTACAGGACATGCGTATCTAGACAAGCGATAACGATTCGCGATACATGCGTGGGGAAGTATAGGAACATATACCACTCTAGGTAGTGTGTCCTATACTTGGGGGCATCGTTCGACAGGTAGCATAATCCCTAGTTGGACTAAGTGGCATAAATCCTGAATCCGAGAAGCGTTCAGCAGATAGCGTAAACTCTAGTTGAATCTAGAAAGCACTGGATAGAAAACCCTAGATTAGATCTAGGTAATAGATAATAAATGGATGCTCGAAGGCAATGGAAAATACTGGGATTGGGATCACGTTATCGTTACTAGTTGGGACACTAGTTAGGTGGTGCAAAGATATAGAAACCAGTATAACAAGGAAATAGCGAAGCGGCGAAAGTATTAAAGCGTATCCAGTTTATCTTATCTTAGCATATCTTGTGATTACCTTGTCTAATCTTGTTGACCCTATCGTCATGGTGTAATCTTGTATTCAGTTAATTCATGTCATTTTGTTTTCCATGTTCACATGCTAGAAGTTACTGAACTTACTCAGGCTTTATGTCTGACTCTGTTTTTCTTTCGTCTTCTTTTCTTCCATTCCCCCCCAGGTAGTAAAGGAGGGAATAGTTTAGCTCAGGTTAAGTTGGACTGCCACTCTTTCCCAGCTTGAAGATTTGTCGAAGTTTGCTTGGATTCTCTTTTCAGATGCTATGGCTGGCTCGTGCTAAAATCGGGGAATATAAATGTTGTTTTTATGCTTCTTTATTTTGTAAGACAGATGATACTCTGATATTGTAAAGAAACCATTGTACAAACTATTTTATCAATAAAGAAAAGTTTTATTTTCCGCTGTTTAATTTCTGTCTGTCTTGTAATTTATCTGCATCTTTTACCCTAGATGCTCCACAGAACTTAGTGCATTCCCTTTGTGAGTGACACTAACGGATGTGGGGTGTTACAGAGCGTTACAATGTCAAATTGTTGTGAATCTAGGTATGGTCGTTCTTTAACAATTATTCATATTTCATGTCAATTTTAGGCATATTATCCTTTTTATATGTTTACTATAATCTAATTTACATGTCGCCGAATTATGCCTATATTTTGTCGCATGTCCATTTTAACATATGTTTAACTCTAGTTTGACATGTAAATATTTAATCGGGTAATTGTTCAAATCTAACAAGTTAAACATGTCATTTAATAATTAATATACCACAAGTGGATCATGTGATTATAACAACAGTAGCCATTACCCATTTTATAACAAGTTTGTTTTCGTCATGTAATCATTCCAACACCTTAACTGATTCAACATATGAATTATTCATATTAACATCTTAACTTGTTATAACAATAACTCTTAATTATTCTGGCAAATTCAATTATACAAAATGGGGAATGGTAAACAATAACATATTATTATCTAAAATGCTATAGCTTAAACTCACTCACCTAGTAAGCTTTCCCAGTTCTGGATCTTATCCAGTTTTAGCATTCACGATTTTTCCCTTTAATCGGATTCACAACCTAACGACCATGGATTTATTATTTTCATTAAAAGAAAGAGGAAGGAATTTGAATAGATCGGATCTTGAAAGTTACCTTACTACGTTTAGAGATCTAAACACCTATTTACAAGCATGTGTTCCTTTCCTCCAGATCTGGATTTAGAATTTTTCCTAACTATAATTTATATTTTCTGAAGAGATCTTTATGGGAGGAAAAACAACAGAGCTTTAGTGTAGCCTCAGGAATATAAGTCTTACGTTAGTCCTAGGGTCTTATTTATAGGTGTATCAAAGAAACCTGGACCCTTAGATCTAAATCAAAAATATCAAAATTGACCACGTCAGAAGAAAATTCCAGATCCGCAGTGGGGGCGACCCCGGGGTCAACCCCCCTTGGGGTAGGTTGACCCCCTGGGTCATCTCTAACGGGTCATTTTCCCGCACAAGTCAATGCGTGTTATGATTTTCTGGATAAACTTTATATAATATATATACATATAAGTTCCTTATATGTATACAAACTTCTAACACTCATAACTTCTTCATACGGTGTCCATTTATGCAAACCAGGTGTCTATCATGGCCAGAGTTTTGAGACAGACGCAATGGTGCATCTGTTTTACGCAAACCAGATGTAACAACCCGAATTCCGACAGGCCGAATTTTTTTTTCAAAATTCCAATGTATCGAAACTCGGATTGGTTTGCTCTGGTATTCCATAGAAAAGACTGAGGAAGGAATTTGAGTAGATCGAAGCTAGAAAATTACCTTACTTTGTTTAAAGATTTGAACACCTATTTGCAAGCAAATGTTCCTTTCCTCCAGATTTGGAATCAGATTTTTTCCTAACTAATAATTTATGTTTTCTGAAGAGATCTTCAAGGGAGGGGAAACAGCAGAGCTTCAGTGTAGCCTTAGAAATATAAGGTTTAGGGTTAGCTCTAGGGTCTTATTTATAGGTGTATCAGAGAAACCTAGACCCATAGATCTAAATCAGAAATATCAAAACTGACCACGTCAGAAGAAAATTCCAGATCTGCGGTGGGGGCAGCCCCGGGGTCGACCCCGCTTGGGGTGCGTCGACCCCCAACAGGTCATTTTCCCACCCATGTTGCTGTGTGTTTTTATTTTCTGAATAAACTTTATAGAGTATATATACATATAAGTTCCTTATATGTATACAAAATTCTAACGCCCATAGCTTCTTCATACTTGTCTGTTTTAAGCAAACTAGGAGTCTATTTTAACCAAAATTTCGAGACGGATACAATGGCGCAGTACGCTTTGCTCAATTCTAAATATTTAACTAATTATTCTTATTTTATTTTCTTAAGTTAAAAATGCGGAGTGTTACAATAAGCATCATACAACCCTATGTTATATTTCTCGATTGTAAATGACATTTATTAATTGTAACAACCCTTCCTAAAATAATATAGGCACCTGCTCAGATGTATATAGATTATAGTAACATGTTTTAATTATTTACATCTGATTCACATAGTAAAATGTTATACTTAATATAAAATTAAGTCTAACCTATTCAGATTAACATGTTTGCATATTCTTCCTTTATAATTATCCTAATTATATAGTTAATGGTTCTCAATATCCAATATGCCTGGATCTCCTTTTTATTGTTATTCCATATTATTTCAGTTTATCCCAATTTCACGCGATTCAGATGGAAATGACCCAGGCTCTCGATGGCTTAGGCTCAGCCAACATAAAAAGGAAAACGAGAAAATAGATCCAACTCTAAAATGAATAAACTGATTAAATAGGCATGATAAGACTAAATAAAACAAAGATCGAAAGGGGATAAGGAAGATAGATGTACATATAAATAGGTAACAACTGAAAAATGAATAGGCAATTGATGATAATCAAAAGAACAATAACATATAAGAATAAACTTATAAACACTGCTTATTTCAGATCCAATATATTTACTGTAAAAACCCTTTTAAATCATAGATCCAAAAATAATGCAGAACTCACAGTGATATGTATAAGATCCAGAAAAATCCTTTGAAATAGTTGTAAAAGAAAGAAAGAATTATCCCTTCAATCTGTGTTCTGGAAGCACCCTGACAATTTCTTAATTTTTATTTCAGAACATACCTTAGAGGAGGAAGAAGATGAAGAAACGTATGTGTAAGAAAAATGGTGAGGCTTCTAGCCTATATATTAGGTTTTAAAATAAAACTGTAAAATACACATCACTGTTCAGTCAGCAAGGAATAAAACATGCAAAACAGTACAGGTTCAGGCTTCTGCCTGTTCGATGGTAGGTCGACCCACCAACTATTTGGGTCGATACAAGTGTCGACCCTAGGGTCGATACAGGGATCGACCATTATTGTTGCTTTTCTTAGTTTATTCATTTTAAATTGTTCTAAATTTAGTTCAAACTTCTTTTTGTTCATAACTTCTTCATACTTAGTCCGATTTACGAAAAACCAAGAGTCTATTTGAACCAAAATTTTGTAACGAACGCAAGGTAAAGTCTGTTTTAATCAGTTTTGAATAATTTAATAATTAATATTCATTGTATTACCTTCTTTATGTGATTATGGTGTATTAAATTATGAGATGTCACATTCTCCCTTTCGTAATGGATTTCGTCCCCTAAATCTTCAACTTAAGAAGAATGTTTTTAATGTTATCAACTATTACCTACACCCATCTACTCATCCATCAACCACTAACATCCATTGTCCTTAAAAAAAATTAATGCTTTGTATGAACATATGAAAAGGTGTTGTGTACAAGTCCCTACACTAATGCAAAAATCAGGTTATCTACTGATTCAGTTGACCTCCTTAATGCAATATATTTTTGTGCCATGTATCCAGTATGTATGTAAAAGAATCCTAGTAGTACTTATAAGTTTTATATGTGTGCACAATCATTCACCAAAATGCAACACCCATGTGATGATTCAATCATTTTAATCCATTGTAAATTAAAATGCGCACACATGCATATACAATACGTAAGTGCTTAAGTTGAACAAGTGCCTAATTTGTGTGTATATGCATCCAATAAAAAACACTTGCATCCATTTGCAACAATCAAGCATAAAATGTCTCAAACACATGTTTTCAACCATAGGCTTCTACCTAAGGATCGAAAATCAAACGATAGGAAAAAAACTCAAATTCGAAAGATTAAAAAGGAATGAAGAACGTACTCTCAGAGAGAAAAGGTTAAGAAGCGTGAATCTTATCTTCAAGTTCCCATGTTGCATCGTTATAATCTTCTCCCTGTTGCACCTTCACTAGCTTGATCTCCCTGTTACATAGTTTCTTAACTTCCACCAAGAATATGGGTAGGAACTTTTCTATCTGATGCCTCCTTTTCAACTTCAACATCCTCAAGTGTACTTGGCTTAACCACCTCTAATGAATCATGTAGATGTTTCCACAAGTGGGAAACATGGAACACACTGTGAACGTCCGCCGACCTCTCTGGTAGTTTAACTTTGTAGGCCATCTAGCTTATCCTCTCAACTATGGGGAATGACCCTACAAATCTTGGTGCCAATTTCCCTATCGAGCCAAAGCGAACGACATTTCTTAGAGGTGACAACTTGATAAAGATCATATCTCCTACTTCAAACTCTTAGTCAGTCCTCCTCCTATCAGCGTATGCCTTTTGCCTTTTCTGAGCCGCTTTCATCCGTCTGCGAATAAGGTCTATCTTCTCATAAGTCTCTCTAAACATCTCAAATCTAAGTAGAAGTCTGTTCGTAGACTCCCACCGACATGTCGGCGATCTGCAAAGCCATCCATAAAGTACCTCGAAGGAAGTCATAATAATACTGGACTGATAACTATTATTGTAGGAAAACTCAATTAATGGGAGATGCTTCCCCGAAGTCCCTCCAAAGTCTAGGATACATAGTCTCAATAGATCCATAGAGATGCTCTCCCACTTCTAATGTGGGATATCTAAGGGCTGAAGAAATCGGCCAAGTTTCCCCTATTCAGCCTTTATTTGCTGGCAACTCAAACATCGGGCCACAAACTCTGCCAAGTCCTCTGTTACTAACAAAATTAACTCCCAGACTGGCTGACGGGGAAGGGGTGCAAACCGACACGAGCATAAAGAGATCTTTAACACAAGCAAAAGCTAAGCACAAGGTAAAATCAAGAGCCTAGGAGAGACATCCGGAAGGGCAAGCAACTTGCACCATCAATAAAGAAATAACCTTAAAATCAAATACAAAGAAAGATTACCGGCAGGGTAATTACAACAAGGTAGTTCCGGCAGGAAGGATAACCGACAAGAAGTCATCTGAAAACCGGGAGCTAATAGAGTGGAAAACAAAGGACATCACACCTAAGACCCAAAAGGATGGAAGGGCTATCGAGATTAACCAGCTTAATATCGATATGATAAGGACTGGGAGCCATATACCAGAACCTCAATCAAATGTACATCGGGAAGTCACTTAAATAAGCAACATATAGAGTACCGGAAGTGGTCCTCTAAAAAGCCGAGACACATTCAAGGAAGTCTACCGAAAGGCAAGCTGGAACCCCAAAGAGAGACAAACAATCCACATGAATCTGCTTAGTTTCGATACCGATAGGGGTGCAGGACTCAGCCACCTTTCACTTGAATCACAAAGGCAAGCACCACAAAGTGCTAATAGCAAGACCAAGAGTCCACATCCAGAAGCCTACAACCGAAAGCCGTTAGTATCGGCAAACTCAGAATCAATATAAAGGGGATGAACAAGAAATCAAAAAGGAGTTTCATAGACATGATCCTTCCTCCTAGGGGAAGGAACCGACACCTAAGAAAACCATAATCAAAGCCTTTAGAACCAAAGGAAAAGGCAGACGAGAGCCAGGACTTCCGGAACCAAAGGTAAAAGCGGCCGACAGGGGCTACTAATGCCCCACCAGCAAAAGGGTCCCTGATTTCTCTATAAATAACACCCTAAGGGTCTCATTTTGGGGGTTGAATTCTCATTTCTCAATCTCGCTTTCTTTCTCTCTAGAGCAAACCCTAATTTCCAAATTGAATTGGAGATTTCTTCAACTCTTGTAATATATATGTAATAAATAAAGTGAAGAAGTCCGGGACTTAAGCATTTCTCGATTTGATACTAATATTGTGTCTATAATGATATGACAGGGAGTTAACACTAACCTATCTTATGAAAGAGTTATCACGGTTCTTTCGCGAGAAGGAAGGTCTTGGGTAAAACCTTGGCCTCTCCCTCTTCAAATGTTCATACATGACTTAGCTCTTCCATAGTGAGCGTAATGCAACGCAACATCAAAAGGGATTTTGCTGTAAGCTTTCAACTTGATAACTGATGCAACCAAGGCCTTCCCAGGCTGGTTCGATGCGAAAGTATCATATAAGTGAACAAGCACAATGGAATGAGAACAAATCCGAGTGTTGTGAGGCATTAGCCTGTTTCGTCTCAACACAATATATATTATTTCATCTAGGATCTAAAGGTGTTTATCGCATAAGGTCTAAGTTTCATTTAACTAGTAAAGACCTTTTTTCAAGATTGTCTTCAACTTCATAGTCTCACAAGTGTGATACCCACCTCTTGAGGGAAAGGTAACAAACATTCTGACTAAAAGTCTTGACACCTAAGAAATGGTGAAATTAGTTAAAGGGGATTATTTCATAAATGCATTTAAAAGCCTTTGGACCATCTTTGAATCAAACTTCTAAGCATATGCATTAGTTATTCTACATCGGGTGTTGACAAAAATTGTCGTAAACTTTTTGGCGTTAGAAGGAGGGCCTGAACCTCCATCTTTACGTTTACCCTATAAAAAGTTAATTTGGTAAACTTATTGCTCTGTGGTAGGGAAAGATGAAATCAAAAAGATTGGAGGATCAAAATAAGGAACTAGCTCCTAATGCAACCCTTGAAGCAAACGTGAGCCCTACATTCAACCCAAACAATAATGAAGAAGGAGAAACCTCCAACCCAGCGCAACCACCAAAGCCAAAGGCCATGGAGGAGAATGCTGCTAAAATTATGGCTCTAAAGAAAAAATCCAGGAGACGTAAGCTCAAGTTGACGCTAATCAAGTGCAGAAGTTTATAAAGCTAATTAGCTCCAACCAGAGAGAAGTCCCTTTTAACAAGGATAGATCATCAAGGAAATCAATGTGACCAGGAGCAGCCTGGGAGCTCTACTTCTAAAGGATATGATCCAAAAAGGATGGATTATGAGAACATAGGGGCTTATTCCAAGGATATCACTAGAAAAACCATGAAGGACCTGCTGGGAATCAAGGGGAAAAGAACCCAAATATGATAGGGTTAATGACAATGAAAGAGTAGCTCCTTTTACTGACAAGGTCATGAACACTATAATACCATCCAGGGTGAAGGTTCCAACATAAGGTATCTAAGAACAACTGACCCTAATGACCATATAATGGCCTTTGACATCCAAATGGATCTCTATAACGCTTCAGGAGCCGTTAGATGCAGACTCTTTCTTGTAACCCTCCAGGGAGCAACAGCTAAGAGGTACCATCAAATAAGAGAGAATAACATTTACTCATGGAAATAGTTCGCCTATGAATTCTCGGCACAATTTTTTATCTGCAAGGATCTGACGGTTTATTATATGGTTCTCGCTAATATCAAACAAAGGCTGGGAAAGTCCCTAGGGGATTATTTGAAAAGGTTCAACATAGAAGCATTAAAGGTCAAAGATATGAATGATTGTGACAAGTTAATCACTGTGCACTCGAGGTTGATTGAAAATACCCCCTTCTGGAAAGAGTAATACATTCATGGGTGCAAAGACTTGCAAGACTTCCACTTTCAAGATGATAAATTCATCTACATGGATGAACTGTACTTTACCAAGAAGAAGTTCGGGCCTCAAAGGGTAGGAGGAAGGTTGAGTTTTGGGCAAAAACCCCAAGGTGGAAGATTCAATCAGGACAGAAACCAAAAAAGGCCAAGATGGGAAGATGCTAATACCAATTCAGTAGCTTTAAGCAAGCCCATTTCCTTTGTGTATGTTGTGGAAAAAGAAAGGGTCAATAACCTCTCCGTCTCGTTCAAAGCCAAGAATTTAACCGAACCTTTTGCCAGTGGAAATTATTGTGAGTATCAGGAGATGAACGAGAATAATATCAATGAGTGCAAGGTTTTGGATGGGATTATTCAAAAGCTCTTTTGAGAGGGACATATGAAAGAATTTGTTCTAAACAAGACATTATCTTCCCAGCGTATGAATAGACAACAAAAGATTTCATCTAATGCAATAGAAGCTCTCGTGGAGGAAGGTCATATAGATTTGGGTCCGCCAATAAACTGAATTAATGTGATCCATTGAGGGACACATCCTGTTGGAAATGACCCAAAGGCTAGAAATCGATATCTAAGGGAAGCTTGCGAAGGGATATTTTCCGTTCAAGAGTAACTAACATTAAAAAATGCCCGCTGCACTCTTAAAATGCATAACTTGGTAATTTTGCAAGAGGGGATTAAGAAAGGGATCTATCATCCGCACAATGACCCTCTTATGATAACAACTCAAATTGGACTCCTTGTTGTTTCTAAAATCCTTATTGACACTGGGAGTGCAAATAATGTCATCTTCAAGCATGCTTTTAATCAAATGGGAATTTCTGAGAAGAAGTTGGAACCAAGCAATGAGCCAATCTTTGGCTTTAACAACAAAGGATATACTCCTGTGGGACAAATCAATCGCCTAGTCCAAGTTGCCTTATCTCCACTCCGCCGAACCTTTAAAACTCTCTATGCTGTGATCGATCAACCATCCTACTACAACGCTTTCTTTAGTCGACCTGCTTTGGAAGAAATGGATGCTTTTGTCTCTTCCAAGTATCTTATTCTAAAATTCATGATTAAATAGGGATGGTTCCCCATCTGGGGAGAGCAGTTTAGTTCTCGTGAATTGTATTTTACAATGGTTGACAAATAAAAAACGGAGTATTCTTCGTACTTTTATTTTTCTACTATTTTTAAACCTTTAGATGATGGATTCTTACATCCAACGTTCGAAGCTAAAGTAAAAATTAATAAAGCTGATAATGTACAAATTATAGGTACACTTCTTTGAGATAAAAAAAGGAAGAGAATCAACAACATAAATTTGGCAGAGGAAGAAGAATTTTTCATAGACTTGGATTCCAGAGGAGACACTGAAAGGATAAAACCAATAGAGGATTTGGAAGAAGTAAATTTTGAACTAGAGGATAAGGCCAAAGTCATCAACATAGGGAAAAGATTGACAGAACCCTTGAAGAGTGACATAGTTCGGTTCTTGCAGCTCAACAAGGATGTTTTCACTTGGACCCATTCAGACACAGTCGGAATCAATCCTTATATCATGATCCATTCCCTAAACATTAATCCTTCTATAATCCCAAACCTACAAAAGAAGAGGCAGTACAATAGGGACTGCTCAGAGGCTTTAAAGGAAGAAGTCAAAAGGTTAGTAACGGACGGGTTCATCCACAAAGTTTTTTTACCCTAAACGGCTAGCCAATCCTGTGCTAGTACATAAGTCCAATGGGAAATGGAGAACGTATGTTGATTATACAGACTTTATTATAGTAAAAAAAGATCATACTTTTATGGAATATCATAAATATACATGCCTTGATTTAATTTTGGTAATATGTTTGGGTTATTAGTAAGTGATTTGATGTGGTTAAGGGTGTTAAATTCCTAAAGATTCGATCTTTATGTGAAACCATATGTGAAGGTATGATCTTTAGGTGTTAATTTGTGTTTATACATGAAAAGATTAGACCTTTAATTGAAATTCAAGGAGTTGGATCTTATGTGAAGAATTTGTGCGTTAATAACTATGATTTAAGTTAGTAAAAGAGAGATTGAACCCTTTTAGGATTGACCTATATATGTAATTACGTATATAGGCAAAATATTTAAGTGTATATTCACAAATCACGAGACCTTTTATTTAGATTCATTAAGTTAGACCTTAACTGAATATTGCTTAGGTTGAAAGCTAGGGTTATGGATATTAGAAACTTATAACATGGGTTTAGCACCAACGATGCTTATGTTAAGATGTGAGTCTCTAGCTAATAAATATGGAATTATTATTCATGTTTGGAAGATAAGGTTGACTTAGTTTGGATGTTGGAATTTGATTCAAATGGATGTGAATACTGTTTGGTTTGATTTGTGATTATAAGGATGGCCAGTTAGGGCAATGGTTAACATGTTGATTTGGATGTTTTGTTTGGTTGAGCAATGGTTATGAAGAACGTTTGGTTGTTAATTAATAAAATGGAACCCAACTATGACACCGACATCTGATCTTAAATAATTAACGAGTTTAGTTACAACTCGTTAGACACACGACATCTTGTTTATGCTTATTGGATGTTTGTATATACCCAACTTCTCAGATATACAACAGTAGAATGATTCTCATTCCATAAATTTAATTTTAGATGATTATTTTAATAATAAAATAATTGAAGAAACATGGAAGTTTGAATTAAGTTCCAATATTTATCGGATATAAAATTGAGAACTTTTGCAAAGGAAAGAATAGGAAATGATTGAAGATGATTTTGGGTTCATTGTGAACTGTGTTTTAAATGACATTAGTTCTTAAACCTAGTTAACCGTGAAGATATGATTTGGAATTTATAAATCTTTTAACTAAGATTTAATGGAATTTTCCAAAGTAAAGGTTTCCATTTTAATAAATTAAATTGGGATTGAGTTGGATTCGATTTATTAATAATCGAGGTGAGCTTTTGTGAAGGAAGACTGTTACTATTTATGGAATTTAAAACGCCTTGCCGTTATTCCGTTTATAGTTTTAGCCTGATACATAAATTTATATCGATTATGGATTGTTCAGATTTTCATGAAGATTACATATGAAATGAAAGATGAATCTGGGTTAATTGTGAACAATGTTTTAAACGACATTT
This sequence comes from Allium sativum, assembly GCA_030737875.1. Classification (NCBI taxonomy): domain Eukaryota; kingdom Viridiplantae; phylum Streptophyta; class Magnoliopsida; order Asparagales; family Amaryllidaceae; genus Allium; species Allium sativum. The sequence continues at coordinate 347,687,230 of CM060916.1, forward strand.
TTTCTTTAACGCAGTTAAAGAAAGTATTGATTTTCCTAAAGTTGAATAATCATTAGGTAATGATTTTTGAGATGAAAACTAAATGTAGTTTTAGTGAATCCTTAGTAGATTGAAATGTGAATAGGGTAATTTAATTTACCGAATTCAAGAAGTGTTCGAGAATGGGGTACTACCAGTTTTACTCCATGCGATAGTTAAATCTTTAATTAGATTTACAATGTTGGATGGTAATTGAATTTATCAGTAACACCATGAATGTTATATATGGAGTACTACCAGTTTTTCTCCATGGGATGAATAGGTTGGGGTTGGGATTGGGACAATAAAATGAATGATTACTTCGATAAAGCTCTTTAATCCTGACTAGTTAATAAACCTCAGTTTAGTTTAGATTGTGAAAAGATATTGTAAAATCTTTTGCAATGATTTTCAAGGAAAGATTTAAACAAGTGGTTTAAATGAATTAAATATTTGATAAGATTTGTGGGAATAATTCCCAATTTAATGAATACAAGAATATTCTGAAATGTTGGGGGTTCGCCTTGCTTTGGTATAAACAACTGGATCCAGGCACCCCTATTTAGTTTCAGTCCAAGATTCCCCGCGAATGAGGTTCATGAAATCCTATCTACCTAATGGTTTTAAAGATGCGTTGATTATTTGGAAAGACCGGTTTTTTTACCCATTCCGAATAATTATACGACTTGATGTTAATTGCAAGATATCGACGACAATGGTGGAAGACCTAGATTTCTTCACATCGAATGGATGGCCTATTGATGCCTTGGGTGACGGCCTATGTGAGGTTAAAGTGACGGCATAATCTGATAGTATTTGAAGCCATTTGTTTTGCAAGGACTTGCACTCCCAAGCAGGGACGTGGAATCAAGTGCCTTCGGTTCTGTTCCTTTTCCCGAAATGGATTTCTTGTCTAACACTGTAATTTATAAAATAAGACTGACATTTACCAAACATACATCTGTTTGGTAGCGGAGAATATATTCTTTTGCTTAACACCCTTCATTGAGACGTATGAGCTCAAAGGTTCTATGTTGGTGAGTAGCATTTTGTGTTTTAAGGAATGATAGTATGGCATGATAAGTGGAAATGATCAAGGCTTTTGTTGAAAAGCAGGGCCTTGTGGTTGAAGACCAAATTATGGCTTAAACGTGTAGCTTTGTTATGGCGTGAATTCATGGGCCTCACTACCCGAAATGAGCCGAAACAGGATTATAGGCTGCATGGATAGGGACTTAACGTTCCATCTAGCAAAAGGTAATGCCATGGTATGGAGCCCAGGCATTTACTTATGTGGTTTGTTGGATGAGGCACCTCGGACTAGGTCAGTATACCTAAATGACAGTCCACACACAGACTGAGGGACGTTATGTTCAGGATGTTAGTTTAATCCACAAAGTAGGGTGGACCGACCCTGCAACTCTAAAGGAGACATACGGGATCCTGGAACCTAGCTGGGGGTTCTGATTCGGAGTGGAAAGATCCTTCGCCCAGGCTCATTGATCGAAATCCAACTTCCAATACGAAACCTTTTACGATTTTTAAGTTGTATACCTATGTGGCCAACAAAGATGGATGAGGCACTATGCAAGCTAAGATTCATAAGTTTATTTTCGAAAGGATTTTTCACATCAAAGTCATGATAATAATATCAAATGTTTTGGTTTTGAACTATATCAAGCAATTTTGCGACTATAAGGCAAACCCCATTCCTCTTGTGTGTGCTTGTATTTTGTGATGGGATCTGGGGCTTATAATTGTTCATTTTTCTAAATTTATGTTTTCAAAATCTGGTTTATGGTTGCTATGCTTGGTTCTAGTTGCTATGGTTGTGCATGTATTCTTGGGAGGAAACCCGTTCCACGACTTGCGGCATGGTCCCGAGATACCTTATTCAAAATAAGGCTAAGTATCAGATTAGTAATAAAAGTTTTCTCACGCCAGTCCCATGACTGACTTGTAGTTTGTTTTTCCCTTGCAAACTGTGGTTGCCCACAATTTCCACACGGGCGGTTTGTTTGTCTGTTTTTCAGTTATCGAGATCGAATGCAAGCTTGAATATTTGGAGTTCCAAAGAGAGATGAAGTTTCATATGAAGGTCGGATGTACTCTACTATCGGTATATTATGTTAAGCCTACATGGTTATAATGGTATGTAAAATCTGACTTGTATTCAAAAATGTTTCCACTGCAATGATATATCCTTATTATATTTTGTTTGTTCCACTATGATTTTTTATTCTGCTGTGTTTTGCTTTGCTAAACCCAAATGAAACATACTTTTGCTTACCCCAAATCGACGTGAGTTTGGGTTTTTGTCGGTTTGAAGTGAGTGGAAGTGCATGTCGTTACAGTTCATATCAGAGCTTAGGTTTAATAAACCTTTGCTCTGTGGGATGCAAACTTGTCAAAGATAGGGTAAGTAGTATCCCAGGATAAGTAACTCATTATAGATAGGGTAAGTAGTATCCCAGGATAAGTAACTCATTATAGATAGGGTAAGTAGTATCCCAGGATAAGTAACTCATTATAGATAGGGTAAGTAATACTCTAGAATGAGTTGTGTGTGAGTATATATATACGAGAGACGTATTTGTAATTTGGTATACAAATGGTTTTGTGTTGGATTAATTTGTTGAGTGGGTTATGAACATTGGTCGGTACAGTAAGAGCTCACTATATCAATAAGTGTTTCTAAACATTTGAACAGAGCAGTCTAACACATTTTTTATGACATAATTTTGTCCAAAAGTATGTTTTCATAAAAAGGTTATATGTTTTGATGAAAATTAAGTTTTGAAATATTTAATCCACTAATTGATTGCTGGAGATAATAGTTAGTATAACTAATTAAGAAATTTGATTTCTCGATGACTTTGGACAGTCGATGTATTTGCTAAAGAGATTATAAAACTTTTTGGTAAAATACTAAATGTTGTAGGGTATGGTTAACTATGGTCTAACCTAGGACGATGAATCGAAAACAAGTGAAAAGGACTTATGAGCAGATCAAAGAAGGAAATAGGTTGGACCTAAATGTTAAACCTGTTAAAAACACGGGTCAGAAATAATTGGTTAAATGCATGTGAAACCGATCGTTGACGTTTAAATACCAAGGATTGGTGTTGTCTCAGCTTTAAGCACCGGGGCGGTTGGTTCCAAAGCACCGGGTCGGTCGCAAATGTGGATCGGTCTCAACAATGCGGGTCGGTCGGCCTTGTAGCAACATTCGGTCGGTCGTGTTGTACTCAACAGGTCAGTCACACAGTGAATGATGAACTGATCAGCTTGATACAACATGTGAGATATGGGTCGGTCGCAAGGACCAAATGGAACGATCCGATATCCTGCATTATATTCACTGCAAGGGTCGGTACCAAATTTGGATCTGTACAACATGAAGAGTGGTCATGTGATAACATGCTCTGGAGTGCAACATGTAATACACATATAGATTGAAATTAACAATATAAGCATGAAAGGCAACAACGTTAATATATGAACTAAGGTTGCCTGGAGCAACATGAATTGGTCCTTAACTTATATACATTGCATTTATACTATCAAGTATATTATGAGTTGACACTGTTGCATGTGAGACGTATTGCTATCATATGTTTAATATGGGCAACATGTCATATGATTGAACAACATAACGGTACCATTCGCAGAGCATTCTTGGTCGGCCATGTCAGCCTTATGATGGTGTTTTCCACGATTAAAGATAAACACATTATATAAAAAACGTTCAGATGGAGTGGAAGTAACATGAGCACACGTGAACCCTTTAGTTCAGTGAAGACAATGAGTCAACCTCGAAGATGTACAACGTGAATTGATGGTACTGATACCCTGGCTGGTCGCTACTTCTACAATCTGGATCGGCCTATATGAAGTAATACACACGGTTTCACTAAATGTAGTATGGAAATGAATAGTGAAAATGTTGTGATGAATATATAAAAAAGGCCATTTAACCAAGAATGTACATAACTCGTGTAAATGCACGAAGTTCTGGGTCGGCTTCAATACTTCATAAGTTGACACGTGATTGCACCATATGAATGCAAGAGATTACTCAAACGGTTTCAGCAAAGTGTAAGGCTTAGTGTATATTTAAGGACACGTTGCATGTTAGTGTGTAAGTATGAGGATGCAATTTTTTGGGTCGGTCCTAATAAAAGAATAAACTGGGTCAGTTTTGAATAAGAATGCGGCACCAAGGTTTAAGGTTCGGGTCGATATCATTTCATGCAAAGCTGGTCGGCCTTAACAAACATTTCCTGGTCGGTCAGTGAAGTAATTTTAGGTCGGATATAATTGAAAGTGGTGGTAAAATTGTAATATATGGGTCATGACAGCTGTATACGGCTGTAAAGTGGACCACTAGCATTTCCGTAAATAAGTTTGAAGCCGACCCAAGTTTGAGGCCGGCCAAAATCCTGCACATTATATCTTGGCTATTCCTCACACCTATAAATAGGGGATGAGATCCACATTAATGGGGACCGAATTTTATGATCTCGAAGGGTTGTCCAACCTTATTCTCGATCATTTCTAAGTGATCTTATAATCTCCAACCATCTCTAATCAATGATCCAACTCCGAATTTATCATGGAACCACGGAAATCTGATCAAGTTCTCATGAAACTCTAGATATGTTCTACCACTTGCTATAGTTAAAGGATCTCACCAATTTTTCCAACCATTTCTGTTAGATCAAAGAGAAGAGATTGAGAGATTAATGATGAATGTAATGAGAGAACGTTCATGCCTTATAAATTTAAATGTGATAATGAAGTCATTCTCAAAGTGGACGTAGATCTTCCAAAGATCGAACCACTATAAACTTCATGTTCTTACTTTTATGCTCTTTATTTTTGTGATTGCGGCCTCGCCTTATTACTCCTAACCGTTTGGTGAAGTGCTCTCGAATCACCCTTGGTGTTTAAGCCATTTTTGACTTAAACATTTGGCGCCCACCATGGGGCCGCTTTCACACTTCCATGAGGTCTATACCCTTGGTGGTGTATCAAAGTGTTTTATGGAATCCTAATTGCCACGATAGGCTCTCAAAGCCTAAAAAGTGGGCCCATTGAAGAATTTGCTTCAAAGTTCAAACAGTTGTCAGAAATCATGGTTGGTTCAAAGTAGAACAACAAATCCATTAGACTGCTATAAGTGTTGAAAATGCGGATAATAATCTAGTCACACGACAAACTTTGAATCAAGAGGTTGGAGAAACCTCGAGACCTTCCATAACTCGAGAGGAATTGGATGCGGTGGCAACTGGTTTGAATGAATGGATGGATGCTATGACCAAAATGATGATGGAAAAACTTTATGCTTTGCTTAATGCTCAAGCCAGTCCCCCACCTCCGAAGGTCGTGGTTGATAATGATGAAAATGAGGACTCTTTTGCTTTAGACCCTAGCCATTCTTACTTTTATGTGGAGGACAAGGAAGAGGCCAGCGTTGAGGACACTAAAGTCAAAGAACAGCCACATGTCGAAAAACGTACTACTCAAAGTGCCACAAGTCCCACCAAAGGGGAACCTCCCAAGGGAGGTCTAGGGCACCGGAACTTGAACCTTGATCATTCCGGTAAAAAGGCATGCACCATGGAAAAACTTAGCAACGAGAAGCATATCTCTGACATGATTGAACAAATAATGAAAGAAAACATTGCCCGCTAAGAGGATGAGAGGGAATGGGAATTTTTGCCAAGAAGAAATGCTTTTACAGAAAGAGTTCGTCAAGTGAAATTCCCTAAGAGATTTACACTTCCGACAATAGTGGCCTATGGTGGAACTGGAGATCAAATATCTTCTTGTTTAGGTATGATCAGCTCATGAATGGAGCTAGAGCCATCGACAAGATAAAGTGTTTGTACTTCCCCATGTGCCTAATAGGTGTAGCTTCATTATTGTTGTGACACCCCACATCCGTTAATGTCACTCACAAAGGGAATGCATTAAGTTTCGTGAAGTGTTATAGGTAAACAGACACAGAATTTTACAAGACATATATAAATAAGATAGCAGCGAAAATTCCAAATTTTATTTCAAACACAAATCATACATCGTGGTCCAAAATACCATAAATCACAAAAACCATTACAGCAATATAACTTCTGTGTTTTACCATCAGAGTACATAAATACTTAAAAGAAAACATAATTCCCCAAATAAAAGAGAAAAAGCCATAGTAGAGATAAGAACTTGAGCCATACTTCGCAAGCAGCTCTAGCAAGATGATAACTGAGTCCTGACTAAGCCTGAGTGTTTCCTCCCTAAGAAACGGGTGGGAAACGGAAAAAAGAAGAGGAAACAAAAGGGTCAGACATAAAGTCTGGCGAGTCCAGTTACTTTTAGCTAGTAAATAATTAAAACTAGCATGACAGGCATATAAAGTAGATAAGGGAGATCACTACATAAAAGACAGGTGTGACAAAGTAGACAGGGTAAGGTATATACGCTTCCCTAATGATTACTCTGCACTATTACTAGTATATCCAGAATGAGATGATCCATTCCACTATAAGGTGGTAGACTTAGGCATAAGTCCAAGTGTACCCTAACTACTACCCTAATCGATAGGCTCCCTACTGCATAGATACTCTATGCCAGCCCCACAGTACGATGTATCAAGTCCTAAAGTGGCAATCCCTCGCATATATGCATAGCCCCATATCTACAGGTGTCACGGTCGTCTTATCCCTCTTCTGCCCGGCTCATGCACGCACACGGCCCGGTCGGTTTGCGCCGCCCACATCGTCCTCCACGTTTGGATCTCTTACAATCAGTCCAGTAAGCGTGCCCCTTCTCCGACCTAGTACGGGTTACATGTTTTGATACCTACTCCGTGTTACTAGATGAAACGGGTCCCACACAATATGATACAAGCTCTCTCCTTTGTCTTGTATCCCCCACTAGGTTTTCTTTGGCTATGTATACCACTAGGTGTCTTTAATTACATAACCTTATCATTTCTACAGGTTATGCTTACCCTAAAAGGTGTCTTTAATTACATAACTTTATTGCTCTCCTTGGTGATGTATACCACTTGGTGTCTTTAATTACATAACCATATGGGTTAAGTTGTGGGCTTATATGTAAATATTATCCACCCCTTTTGATTTGCTTAACCCATCCATTGTCCAACCAATTTACTTAACCCTAACTTCAGTTCACAATCATACAATCCATATGGATTAGATTTGGTTATGTAGTCCAATTTATTTCCATGTCCAATTATGGTTTATAATGGGCTAGACCTCCCACATTAGACCTACAACTTGTGGATGCTGGATACGCCGGTCGGGTCCGAGTAGTCTTATTCCACAAGTTGGGCCTAACCTCGTGTCGTAGCCCGTCTCGTGTTTGCGCACTTAGACCTCTCACATTAGGTTCAACACTAGTGGCCGCTGGATATGTCGGTCGGGTCCGGGCAGACTTCCACCACTAATGCAACCTAACCTCATGTCATAAGTTCAATTACAATTCCTAATTGTAATTATTAGACATTTCATTCTTATCCAATTCTTACCTATGTCTTTATAGGTGATTATGTCCCCACTTCCCCAATTTGAATTATATGTCCAATTCATATAAACATTATTTAAATTATGCCAATTCTAACCCTTTTTCCCCCGTTCCCTAACTAACGCATTTGCATATATTTGGTGGCATCTACGCTAGAAAGTAGCCTAATCATACACAATAAAAAGGGAAACGTGATGGGAATATAACAAAGGTGATTGTTTTGGCATAAACATAAACTGGCATGGTAATAAGGTGGACATATAAGCATAAATCTGATGGACTTGTAGCAATTACTAGTTCTAACATAACTATGATGTCCGAGCATAATAAGATCTAAATTAACCATTTAGATGTCCAACAAATCAGATGTAATATAATAGGCACAAGATGATAAACTAGATCTGATTAACTATTTAAATGTCCACATAATTTAGATCCATTAGTTAATAGCAGATCTAACACAAATGTGATTTAGATTCACATCATAGCATGTCATAGAAGATACAATCACTACTACAAATGTGGGCATATTTGAAACTAATTTGTGTGCGTTGCATGAAAAGTGTGGCGAAATCTATGATTTCTTTGATCTTCTAGAACAATATTCATATGTTGTTGCATTATACGTGAATGCACTATTGCGGTGGGAATTATAGTGTTTTGACGTGCAACACCAGTCAAAAGCGTAGCATTACGTATATATAATCCAACTCAGCGATCCGCGTTATCAACATATAAAAACCCCACCGTAGATGCAAGATTAATCAAACGTTTCAAACCATCTACGGGTCTGATGATTCTAAATGTTAGCCATCATCCAATCATTGACAACCACGTCATTGCATTCTTTTGATGAAATTTTTGCGTGATCTTTTCCTTCACGAAATAATGTAAAAACAATCCGATCACAAATCGTTTTCTTCTCTATTATCTAATCGTTTTCCCCTTTTTACTATTGACAAAAATTTAAACCTAAATTCACGTCAGTATCGCTACTCTTCTCGACAAAAATTTTTATTCCGAAAAGGTTGAAGCTTTGAAACGCTTTCTAGCTTTGATTGCTCTGGGCATTGACATCGCCTGTTTTTTCCCTCAGGTTCAGTTTGTATAACACTGCAAATTATTTGCACTTATTATAGATTGGATTATGAGTAATTAGTAATTAGTTCATTTGTACATTTTGGAAAAACCCATTCGCTTATAAGTAATTAGTTGCTTGGACATCCCAAACTTAGGAAAACCCGTTCGCTTATGAGTGATTAGTCAGTGAAAGATTATATTATGAGTGATTAGTTGCACTTTGACCATTGATTTGGGATTATCATGAGGTTTATTTGAAAATTATACCTAGCAGTAAACCAAAAAAAGGAGATGGCGTCGGTGGGTTTGCCACCAGGATTTAGGTTTCACCTAACTGAGTGGTACCTTTTGGGGCCATGAGAACCGGACTATTGGCATGAAAAAGACATTGGTTTATTATAGAGGTCGAGTTAGCTAAGGAAATGGGACTTTACTGTTGAAATTGATTTGCACTTTGCATTCATTTACTTTAACATATAATTGTATGATTGAGGTTTTGTGATACATATACATGTGCAATACCGCGGTGTGCTTTAGGCTGCCAATTTCCCGATCCGAAGGAGTTGTTCACCCGTATCTAATACGCACAGGTATTTTCCATTTGATTTTGGAAACTACCAATTTTAGTGTCTTGATTTTGGAAACGTATGCTTAGTTTTGCATCCATATTATACCGTACTATGTATCATAAAGCAGTCATACAAAAAAGTATCATAAGGCGGCAAAAGTATCATAAGGAAGCATCAGTTTACACCATACACATCCAAAAAATGACATACAATTGTATGCTTGAGGTTTTATGATACCAATACATGTGTAGCACTGCGGTGTGTTTGCACTACGGTGTTTTTGTATCATAAAGTTCATACAAATACATGTGTAGCACTGCGGTGTGTTTGCACTACGGTGTTTTTGTATCATAAAGTTCATACAAATACATGTGTAGCACTGCGGTGTGTTTGCACTACGGTGTTTTTGTATCATAAAGTTCATACAAATACATGTGTAGCACTGCGGTGTGTTTGCACTACGGTGTGTTTCCAATGTAGTGTGTATGCACTGCGGTGTGCTTGCACTGCGGTGTGTATGCACTGCGGTGTGTTTGCATTGAGGTTTTGTGATACAAATACCCGTTTCTAACATGCACGCACAAGTATCATAAGGCAGCATCAGTACATACAATACACATCAGTTCATACCATACACGCACAATTATACACACACGCACAAGTATCATATGGCAGTATTAGTCACAATACACATCAGTTCACACCATACATGCACAAGCATCATAAGCCAGCATCGATCAGTTCATACCATACACATCCAAAAAATAATATACACATCCACATCCAAAAGTATCATAAAGTTAACTTAATACATACACATCCAGAAAATGACATTATAGTAGCATCAATTCATACCAGAACAGGGCTTTGCGGGGCTGTAGAACTTCCAATTGATTCGTTCGGGCTTTGCGGCTGTGGAAGAGCCAATCCGAAGTGAGCAGCCGCATGTGATGGACCCGCAGCATGTGATGGACCCGCAGCATCAGGACAAGTGGTAAGGTAGTTTGGCCAGTCAAATTCCTGATCAACTTCTACATCTACCCACTGACCATTCATCTGGTTCATTGGGGATTGGTTATCAATATGTATGTCATGGGTGGCTTTCGGAAATAAGCTTGGCAAGGGAGGTAGCACAGCAGCTTCTTGTATCATTGCACCAAAATTTTCATCAGAATCCTTTTCCCATTCCCATCTGTAATGTTGCAAACATGTAACCACCTTTCCTCCCTATTGCTCACAAATAGAAGTTCAGGCCTTCTTCCAAGATGAGCATGGGTAAAGCGATGAACCTTAATGAGGTAAACCTTGTTGTTGAATTGAGACACAAAAGTATTGATATTGCCAATGCCGTCATAAAATTGCATTTTCAGTGTTAGACTAAATTATGGCTCTAACACCCAAATTGTCTTGAATTGCAGAGAGTAATAACGAAAAATGAAAGAAAACACAGCAAACACACCAGAATTATAGTGGTTCGGCGTTAATGAGCCTACGTCCACTTTATATGTCTTTGATTATACGTTAAATGCCAGTACAATCAATGATTTCTCTCGATCTCACTTTTACAATGATGATTCACTCAGTGATTTCGAGATAATACTGATAAGAAATAATGGAGAAATAGTAATAGTGGAAATAATACTCAGAACTATCCAAAGATCCTAAAAATTGTCAAGTGTAGGGTTATTTATAGGTGATATATGCAGGTGGTTCGTGAGGACACGTGGTACGGATCCGAGGATCTCGGATTGGATCGTGGCTCGATGGAGAAATGGTCAACATGACGTTTATGGACAGGTCTCATAAGATTCTGAATATTTAGCTCGTGAAGGACTGGGTCATGACCATCATTTTCTGATTTTGTGGACGGATCGTGGTAGTCATCCTCGAGCGGGTCGTGGTGGTCCCATGCAAGCAGCTAACGATGTAGTTTCCACTAGCAGGATCAACCTTTTTGTGCTATGAGTGGATAGAGGATGTGGATCACGAACCGATGAGGAAAGTGGATCACGAATCGAATGTGTCCAAGTATGAGCAATCTTGTTCACCAGATACAATTCTTCATATCCTTGGTGGCTTCATCACAAAGCTAGCCAACATTTTGCCTCCTCGAAGTACGTTTTACCAAAGATGGAACGTGCTTCGAATGCTAAAGTACCCTTTCCCGAAAGAGTGAAGGTCGATAGTTGCATCTGCTTATATGGTTGCGACGTTTTGAATAGTCGTTTCCTTTGACATGTATAAATACAGGAACAAATTTCCAATTATCATCCTGTCTATTAATTGACTTCAATCCCTTGGATTTTGGAGACTGCTGCAATCAATTCGTTAGGTGAGCTTTAAATTTCCGTGAACCCCCTTTTTTATATATTGACAGTCAAAGATTCTTCTTCTTCTTTGGTTGTTATTTCCAGGATCACGACCGTCGGAGCACCTGGCGTTTGTGTCTCCTGATGTGAACCACATGCCGTTAAGTCCTTGCGCGAGAAATGGTGGGCTCATTCAGGCCTTCACGGTCCATTGGACCAGGTCAACCCTAATGAGACAAAAAGGGGAAGCGCAAGAGCCTTTACCTAGGCTATATAAACTAGAGCCCCTCTCCTCCTTTACTTTTACTGTCGCCGTCCAGTTCTTCTCAGTCCAAAACCCTAATTCGCGATTTTTTCTGAAATCCCACAACTCCGAAACTTAATCTTAAGAGGTACTAACACCATGACGGTTTTTAATTCTATGTTTGTCACTCTCGTCGTTATGAACTCCGTGCTGCCTCGAGTGTCAACTCCCCTCGTGTTTTTCTTGATTTCGATGGGTTTACTGTCGATTTCGAGGCCATGGCGGTGGAGTTTGCGACGTTGAGGCCTGAGAGAGGAGGTGATGTATTAGGTAACTATGAATAAAGGAGAGGAATAGAGGTTAAAGTTTGGGTTCAGTTCAGATAAGAGGAGTGGTGCTGCAGATAGTAGAAGAAGATGACTAGAAGGGAAGCCCTGGTAGATCGATTCGTGGATGAGATGGTGATGCGGGTCGTGATAGTGCTGAGCAGAAGTTGTCGACTTAGACTGCAGGTCGTGACAGCGGGTTCGCTCATGGAAAGGAATGCAGCATCGATTTGTGAATGGCATAGATTGAATTAGTCCGTGGAAACAGCTCACGAGCCCCTCATTCACAAGCCTAGGGGTTTATGGTCTTAACCCTCAATCTGAACTTGAATCGCGAATTGGAACCCTTTCCATGAGCCATACCATTTCACGAGCCGCCTCATGATTGCCAGCCAAACCCTATGTCACGAGCTAATGTTTAAGACCCTACACGAGCTGATCGTTATAACCCAATCCCTGATCACGAACCGTTCCACAAACCTTCACGATTTGACTTATTTTCAAGCTGGTTATCGCTATGTGACTATGCCCGACTTCAGTGTACCAACTAACCGAACATATCAGGTTTTATCCCAACAAGAAATTAGATATAATTCGAGTGAACTGATGGACAGTTAGGTTAGAGCCTCTGAGACAGATTCCTTGAATCGAGTTGGATAGGAAATTGACTTTAGGGCATGCACTGACCAATTACTCTTTAATCTATTCTACTTTACGGTTTCCTTTTCAGTACTGAACACACTTGTATACACTAGAACCTGCACACACAAAGGGTTCACGGGTAGTTACGCTTTAATTACTTATGTTTATTCGCCAACACAGCCATGTCTAATAGATGCTCAACAAGAATATTAGAGAAGAGTATAGATCCAAAGTTGTCAAACTATCATAATCATGATGTTCTCCCGTCAGATTCAGATTGGAGTAACTCTGATTCCGACTATGAAATAGATCCTGACATAGAATCAACATCTTCTGAAAGCATATCACTTGAGGAAGAGGATGAAGATCAAGCGCCCGACGAAATTGAAGGTGTTAAAGAAGTAGAGAAAGAGAAACTGAGTGACTCTATAGCTTCCAAGTTGGACGATATAAAGTTAAAGAAAATTTTCTTAAGACATAGGATTCCTTGGGACGATGTGAAAACCCCGGAGGAAGGAGATAGGCCTCATTCTGGTCCGGAAGGGTACATGACTATCAGTAGGATATGTGTTGGGTAGGCGCTATCCCTTCGTTTCCTCCGATTGTTTTTGATCCCCTAAGACGCTTACGCCTTGCTCCCATGCAACTCCATCCCAATGCTTATGCTGCTCTATACACCCTGTACATTGCATATGCAGAAATTCTAGAGACCGAGCTCACTTTCAAAGATCTAAACTTCTATTATTATTTCAAGCACCGTTTTACTGGGACCCCGAATTTTATTTCCTTTGAATCGATCCCCTCTAGGAAGGTATTATCTGACAGTCGTAGCAATTTAAGAGATGCTAAGTCCGACTGGTTTTATATAAAACATTAGGTTGGATGTGCGAGCAAGTGGCTATATTCAAGTGAGTTCTAAACCCTTCACTGCATGTTCCAATTGCATAATTAAAGTACTAATGTGTTCTTTTTTCTGTACAGTTCATAACTTTGAAAAAACAGAGGGTTCGGTATACGAAGATCGATTATCCCACCTTTTAGCAAGCAAATCAGATTTTTATAGAATCAAAAGTGTATAACCGACGAGAGCCTTCACAAACGCCATCTTCTAGATATCAGATTTGGTCTTGGATCAGGTGGCAAGCCTTACAAATATGTGCCCCTTACTCAAACAACTGGGGAATCTAGTAGCATGCCCCCAGCTGAGGGGCAAGTAACCACAGAAGCTACAAAAACGACTGAATTTCGTAAGAGTCCTTTGCCAATGGTTAACCAGGACGATGAGGATTTGAATGTATACAAAGGAGATGAAATCCGAGATGGTGAACCAAAGGAGGCTTCAGTATCCAAGGGGCAATTTCCCTCAAGGACTCCACCACCAGTAGGACCTACTACTGATGATACATTGACGAAGGAGCAGATATTCGGGAAGTTAGATAAAATCCCGCTGCCAAATAACATCTACACACCTGAAGACTTTAGAGGGGAACCATTCTTCCCTGTCTCGGAGGAAGAGAACATTCCCACCAAAGAGAAATATACTACACAGACGAGCACAGCTTTGGGCCCTGGTCTGTTGGGGGATTACACGGGATACACAAATCACATGCATCACTTGCCACATCACTCATGTGCTATTTGTATTCATGGGTCTTATATTTGTTTGTCGTTCTTTGCAGGAAAAATGCCTCGTCGCCACTCATATTCTCATCATGAACTTCATGGCTGCACTCTCGGACTCAATCCCATATCTGAACATGACCGCAGTGACAGTCGAGGAAGAGATAGTCAATGACCCCGTGATTCTTATCAGCCTCATTTTACGCAGTCTCGCTCTCCCTTGAAGCAGGATCCTGGGAAGTACTACAGTTGTCAAATGCCACAGGGAGGCAAACAACTTCCTAAAGCTCTAGCTCCTTCGAAGAGTACACCGTATCAGGGCAAGTCTTCCAAGAAGCACCACGAACCCAAAGACAATGACAAAGATCCAAGCAAGAATTTGGAAAAAGAGAAGGCAGCTTTGGTTCCTTCTAGTCAGCACAACTTGAATACTACCGTGGTACAGGAGGGTGTCGTTAATTCTGTTAATCAGGAAAAGTTGGAGCGCTTGCGAAAAGAATTCCCCGATATCTATTTTGAGAGGATGCATTTCGTCTCAGATCTTGAACTAGTTCCTGATGAGTGGGATGTAGAGGTTGTAGGCCAAATCGGCCACATGGCTAAACAATATAGAGCAATGAAAAAAACACTACAAGAATTTGTCAGATGTTATCAGCCATTTAGAAGTAGATGCTGCCAGGGCCAAGGTAAAGATCGATCACGATGCTAAGGCCAAGAGTAAGGTAGAGAAAGATTATGAGGATGCGCAAGCTCAGCTTGCCTTAGCTCGGCGGTATGCTGACAATTACAAAACCAAATTAGACAACGCCAAGAAACGTTTCCATTTCAAGCTTGATTCAAACAGCCAAGAACGGGTGGCTTTGAAGAAAGAGATAGAGGATCTTAAGATGGCTAATGCTGACCTAAAGGCATCGGAGGATCGTCTTGCCATAGAGAGGGATGCTTGGGAAAAGGAGAAAGCGAGCTTAAAGAACAATCTTTCTCGTGTCGAAAAGGAAAATGCGAATTTAAACGACAATCTTGCTCGTGCTAAGGAACGGGTAGCCCTTGCCGAAGGCAATGCAAACGCGACTCTCGAGTCGGCCTCCACTTCTACCGCCAAACTTGCTACGGACGAAAAAGAGATGGGGGAGTTCGACGAACTGCTAATGGACTTCTTTGTTCAAATCATCCGGACTCGAGATATTTATTGGATCAGTAACTATCCCACCACCTTGGTTACTGTATGGGATCAGATTGTTGAGAGCGAGAAGCAGCGCTTGAAGGTCAAGGAAGTCGATGAGGACCAACTCATGCAGACTTTCTTCAGAGGTGGAGATCATGAGGCTTTAGCGGAAGGCAGGCATCAAATCCAAAAGGTTATGGAGAAAGAGAGGCTTGAGCTTAAGGGCAATAACAAAATTGGCGAAGGTTCGAGCTCAACACCGAAGCCTAAAACTTCTGAGGTTGAGGAGTATAACTTGGACGATCCCTTGATCTCTGAGGTTCCAGTACCTCCCGTAGTTGGGGTTTCAACTACGGCTTCAGGCGAGGAATCAGCTGAAGATATCTCCATATTTTCTCGACAATTTGTCAAAGAGATTGTAACTTGTCGTCGCATGGCGGAGCAAACAATCGAGAAGGTCAGATTTTCTCCAAAAGTAATAACAGTTACTTCTCATAATATAAGTGCCAAGCCAACAGAGAAGGAAGCTGAAAAGCAAGCAAAGGTTGAGAAGATCAATGTATCACCAAGCACTGAGGTCATCCATAAAGTTCCTGAGCAAACCGAGGTCAAGGCATTTAAGAAAACCATCGCATTATCAGACACTGATGTTCCTAAGGATGCCTAAGTTATCGAAGCCTTGGATGACATCGATGGCAATCACGGGGATGATGCAGAAGAGCTTGCTATCACAAGGGAGACTTGGAATTATGACAACATGACCTTGGCCGATACGAAGGCTAAAAAGGATAAACAGCTGGCCTTAAAAATAGAGGAATAAGGGCCCCAAACTGTGCAACCTATCTCTGCAGCTGATCCCAAATCTGAATTAATCAGAAAGCTGTCCGCTAAATTGATAACTACACAGCTTGCATCCCAATCTTCTGACCCTCTACAAGATCCTCTTTTGGACAAGAAGAAAAGAAAGAAGCAGGACAAATTTGATGCTAACAAGGAGGAGCCGAAGAAGCAAAAGAAGGAGAAAAAGCCATGGTCATCCCTAAAGACTAAGTAGAGCCCATTTGTTTATGTCTTTTTTCTTTTTAGTTGTTCCACTGGCCTTATGATGTAGTTGCGATTATGGCCTTCGTATTTTGTTTAGCCTCGTAAAGCTGCATTTACTAAATGAAAATCTATTTCTTTTGCATCATTGCGTACCTACAAGTTTATCATTCTCAATCACAAACATCCAAAATATAACGAAGTTAAAATCATGTGCAAAAAAGAAAAACTCCTATATCACGAATAAACGTGTGTGAGTATGCCCCCAATCAATAATTAATGTAATGCCCGGCCAGGGCTTATTGAGGAATGATTAGAGTCATATAAGTGCTACCCCCCATGCCCAGAAATGAGAGGATCAGGCTAAGCTTTCGTTCTTGTTCCTGATTCTACAATGGGATAGGAGCCCTGTTGTGGCATTTAATCAAAATGCCTTTATACTCTCCTGCCGTATGCCCAGGATTGAGTTCGAACTCAGCTTTCAATTTCCCCCCGTTCCTTCAGCGGCGTAGGAGTACTTTCGTGGCGCTTAGTCTCTGGCTCCTTTATACTCTCCCATCGAATACCAAAGGTAGAATGTAATCGAGATGGTCTTTATAATCTTGGTGAACCATCACGTCTTGTGGACAATCCAATCTCCTGTCCTTTGTACTTTTTCTCAAGTCATGAGAAGTGGAGTATCGGTTGATTACTTTATTGCACCCTTAATGCTCTGCATACTGTTAATCTTCTGATCTGATAGAAGGCACTTTGAGTTACGTGCTTCGAGATTGTTGTAAGGGTCATAAAAATTTTTGAAAGATATAATGATTCATGCGAGTAAAGAATTACAGAGTAAATAATAAATGGTGCGATAAAAGTAAATGACACAAGATATTTTATGGTGGTTTCGTCGAATCATGACCTACGTCCACTTTATAATCTTTTGTTTATATAACTGGACTATTCTAGGCAAGTCGTACATTTTTACGTGGTCCTAAAAACAAAAGAGTAAAAATGACAATTTCATGTCATGTAGTGCCGCAAATGCTGGGCATTCCACAATTTGGGGAATTCATTTCCATCCACGGTCGCTAGCTTGAAAGATCCATTTCAAGCCTCCGTAGGATGGTATAGGGTCCTTCCCATTTCGGGCCCAAATGCACAATGGGTGGAAAGACACGCTTTAGAACTAGGTCTCCGGGTTCAAAGACTCGAGCTCGGACCCTTCTGTTGTAATACTAAGCGACTTGTTATTTGTACCTTAAGGCACGTAGATCTGCTTCGTCCCTTTTTTCTTCTACCATATCCAGGGATTCGAGGAGCAGTTCAATGTTAGTCATTGGGTCATAGTAACTGACCCTGTGGGATGACACCTTTAACTCAACCGGAATGACTACTTCAGATCTGAAAGCTAGGGAAAAGGGGGTATATCCGGTGGCTAATTTAAAGGTTGTTCTGTTGGCCCATAATTGCAAAGTTAGCTCGTCGTCCCACATGGCCTTGGCTCGTTTCAATCACTTCTTCAAAATGGAATTGATTACTTTGTTGGTCGCTTCTACATGTCTATTTGACTGCGGATGCGCCATAGTTGTGAATCTCTTCTCGATGTGAAATCTTTGGAAGAAATCCCTGAACTCGGTACTGTCGAATCAGGTCTGATTATCTGTTATGATGGCTTTCATAATTCCAAATCAATAGATGATATTTCTCATGATGAAGTTGATTACCCTCTTAGTTGTGATCGTGGTCAGAGGTTCAGCTTCAACCCACTTCGTGAAATAATCCACTACTACGATGGCGAACTTCGCTCTGCCCTTCGCTACGGGGAGGCTTCCAATGATATCAATTCCACACACAGCGAAGGGCCACAGACTCATCATTATCTTCAACTGGCTAGGTGGTACCCTGTGAATCTTTGAGATTTCTGGCATGCGTCACAACGTCATGCATATTTAGCTGCATTTTTGTTCATGGTAGGCCAGAAATAGCCATATCGCAATATCTTCTTTGCCAGTGTTTGTCCTCCAGTGTGGTCGCCATACTCGCATTCATGAACTTCTCTCAACACTCTTTCTATGTCGTTGGCTATACACCGAAGGAGCGGCATTGAGAAACCCTGCAGGCACAAAATTTCGCTGTGCATGACATATCGGGAAGCCTTGCGAACGAAAGCACGCCTTTCGCTCTTTCTGGTGGGAAGTGTCCCGTTTATCAGGAAGTTCTTTATGGGTGTCATCCACGACTCCCTTTCTGGCTCAGTCTCCAACACAGGATCAATTTCCATCTGATCGATACTCAGAGACTGAAGTACCTCTATCAGGACCTTCTCTGTGTCCTCCGGTTTATCAAAACTAGCCATCTTAGTCAACTTCTCTGCCTTCTAATTCTCCGATCGAGGAATATGGGCTATACTGTAGTGATCAAGACCATCGAGCAACTTTCTCACCTTTTTCAAATACGATATCAGTCTCGGACCTTTAGCCTGAAACTCCTCATTAACCTAATTCACAACTATTTGGAGTCGCAAAAGATTTCCAACATTGTTGATTCCAACTCCTTCGCAAGTCTTAGCCCGACAATTAGGGCCTCGTACTCTAAGTCGTTATTTGTGGCTTGAAACTCCATTCTGAGTGCGTAATATATTGATCGTTTTTCGTGGGTCACAAGTACAACTCCTGCGCCGATCCTCTATCATTATTTGCCCTATCATTATATAGTTTCCAAGTGTTAGGGTCAATAAGTTGTTTTGGAGGATCAACTTCTTCATTCACCACATCGTCCTCCGGGATGGTAAACTCTGTTATAAAATCCGCCAGTTCTTGCCCCCTTATCGACCTTTGGGGTTGAAAGTTCATGTCAAACTGACTCAATTCGATATTCCACTCAAGTAGCCTTCCCGATGCCTCTGTTCTTTTTAATATTTGCCGGAGTGGATGATCACTGTATACAGTGATGGGATGAGCTTGAAAATAGTGGCGGAGCTTTCTAGATGCGATCAGCAAAGTGTATTCAAGATTCTATATCTTTGGGTAGTTCTGCTCCGCTGCCACTAGTTTCTTGCTCACATAGTATGCTGGTCTATGGATTTTATCGTCTTCCCTCACCAGGGCTGAACTTATTGCGTGGGACGATACTGCCAAGTACACGAACAAATCCTCATGATCTACCGGCTTGGACAATATCGGAGGTTTTTCCAGATGATTCAGGAGGTTCTAGAATTCTTCTACATAATCAGGAGTCCATTTGAAATTGTGCTTCGCTCGCTTTATTAAATCGAAAAATGGAATGCACTTGTTAGTGGCTTTGGAGATGAATCTACTTAACGCTGCTACTTTCCCAGCAAGGCTTTGCACATCTTTGATTTGCCTTGGTTCTTATATATTCCTGATTGCAGTGATCTGATATGGATTGATTTCAACTCCATGCGAGCTAACGATAAAGCCCAAGAATTTTCCAGAGGCTACTTGAAATGAACACTTTAGAGGGTTGAGCTTCATCCCGTATCACCTAAGGATGTCAAACATTTCTGCTAAATCGGTGGTATGGTTGGATGATTGTCTGGACTTCACTAGCATATCATCAACATACACATCCATCATCTTCCCAATCTGATTGTAGAACAGCTGATGTACTAGTCGTTGATATGTAGCTCCAGCATTCTTTAGGCCGAAAGGCATCACTACATAGCAGTACAATCCCAAATCTGTGATAAAGCTGGTATGCTCTTGGTCAGGGACATGCATGGGAATTTGGTTATATCTGGAATATGCATCCATGAAGGAAAGGAGTTTGTGACCCTTCGTCGAATCCACCAATTGATCGATTCTTGGAAGCGGGAAACTGTCTTTTGGACAAGCCTTCTTCAAATATGAGAAATCGATGCAGGTGCGCCATTTTCCGTTGGCCTTCTTCACCAAAATCGGGTTTGAAATCCATTCTAGGTAAGTTGAATCCCTAAAAAATCCATTGCTCCTCAACTTTTCAACTTCTTCCTTTATGGCAGCTGACCTTTCTAGGCCAAGCATTCGCCTTTTCTGCTTAATAGTGGATGCTTCGGCTTGATGCTCAACGAGTGGCGCATAATTGATGGAGATATCCCACACATGTCAGCATGGGTCCAGACAAACACGTCTAGGTTGGACTTTAGGAAGTCGATCAATTCCTTTGAACAAAGTGGATCTAATTGAGACTCGATTTTTAAAGCCTTCGCCGGGTCATTATCGTTGATTGGAACATCCATATTCATTTCGTTTGGAGTCGCCATTATGCCTCCGGGTTCCTCATCCTCTCCGGGATCTATATCCTCGGGCAGTTCTCTTTGCGTCTCCTCTGAGGCCATCTGTAATTGCTATGTTGAATCCTCCTTTGCGGGTTGTGGAGTGCCCTTTGGTTCTATGTATAACCCTTTGAGCAACCACTTCAACTCTGTTATGTAGAAGGCTCGTCCTACGACTTGGTCACCTCTGACTAATCCCACCCCTGCATCGGTCGGGAACTTTAACAGTAGGCACCAAGGTGCAATACAAGTTCTGAATTCAGCTAGGGTCGGTCGGCCCAAGAAGGCGTTATAAGGTGACTCGATATCTAATACCACGAATGGAAGAATTTTCACTCTCCGGCGATATCCTTCTTCCAAAGTTACTGAAATTCCACATATCCGATTAGGGATGTGGAGGCTCCATTGAAGCCACGTATCCATCCCTCATAAAGCTTCAAATCCTTCGCTTCAAGCTTCATCTGATTAAATGCTTTCTTTAACAAAATGTTTACTGAACTTCCATTGTCTACCAAAACTTTGTGGACCAGTGTAGGACCGATGGTTGCCGTGATCACTAAAGGATCTTCGGTGGGGGAGTGAACTCCAATACAATCTCTATCACGAAAGATAATGTCGTCAAACATTGTTTTGTGTTGCTTTATCGAGGCTGCAATTTTAGGATTACTGCATTCTCCTACTTCCAGGTGCTTGGTCACATTCACATACTGATCCATTGCCCTAAAACTGTGTTCAGCAGGATGAGGTCCTCCTACTATGGTATTGATGACAATGTTCTTTCCTTTCTGCTGAGCGGTCGACCTAGCAGCGGGTTGGTTTTGGTTTGGGGCCTGACCAGCTTGCCCCCATCTCTCGGAGCAACCTTGTATTCGTCCAACTTTCCTTCATGGAGTAACTTTTCGACGATGTCCCTCAAATGATGGCATTCATTGGTGGAATGACCATGGGTCTGATGAAAAAGGCAAAACTTTCCTGTCTCACCCTCTTTTTCCATTGAATCTCTCGATGGAGGCCTCTTATACTGAAGGACATTGTAGGTATCCAGGAAAATGTTTTCTAATGTATTATGCAATGGTGTAAAGTTCTCAAATGGCTTGAACCGAGGCCTCCTCTGTGAGTCGTTCCCTCGATTTATTCCCTTGTTGCCATTCTGGACGAGCGACCATTCCCCTGGTTTTTGTTCCCAACGTTAACCTCTACCTTTCCTGAACTATCGCCGGATTGTTTGATGGCCACGTCACTTTGTATATCTTCTTTTTCGGTAGCTTTTCTCTTCCTATTGGCATATGTTTCTTCCTGACGTAAGCGGATGTTAGCCTTTTCATGGAATATTTCTCCAGTCGGCGGCGGTTTGCCAGCTAAGTATCTTCCAAACTCGGTATCCTTGTCTACTCCGTCAATTAAGGCCATCAGGACAGTCTATTCGTGAGGATCTCTAACCTCCGTAACTACTAAGTTAAAATGGTCAAGATAGGACCTCAAAGATTCATCAGGCCTAAGAGATAACTCAATGACATTCTTAAACCTCAGAGCATGAAGTTGGAATTGATTTATGCATTGTTCACTCGATTCCCTGAAACTGGAGATCGATCGTGCTGGCAAGCTGGTACACCACATTAATGCTTCATCCTCTTGGAATATCGGGAATGATTTACATTTTACTACGTCAGGGGCAGGGCGACATTCATATACGATGAATACCTCATCAAATGCTGAACTGGATCCGTCCTGCCCGTATAGCGGTTCATAAATAGTATGTTAAATTTACTTGGAAAATGGATGTCAAATATGTCATCAGTAAAGGGCGCATGACTGCGGCTTTTACCCCAATTTTCATTCCTCTTCCCACGGCCGTCTACCATGATTTTGCTAATCATTGCTTCAACATCAGCATGAGTCAATGTAGATTCGGCATCAGCTCTCCATGCCCTGCGAGGCCCTCCAACATCCCTCCGACATGTCACCGCGAAGTCCGGAGCTTGAGCAGAACTTCCCTATCCCCTGTTGCTATGGTCAGTCATGCGACGAGGGGGTTGTAATGGTTGATTCTGAACAGGGTCGACAACGCCTCCATTCCTAGATAGTAGAGTGGGATCATTCAAGTTATGATGGTCAGGTCCCAGGTTGATGGCCGCCTCATCCTGAGAAAGAAGCGAACCAAATCGAAGCTGCTCCACGTTTTTAGCCCTTTTCAATGGTCGTTGTGGAGGTCTTGGAGGCTTCTCAGACGAAGATGAGTATTCTGGAGTAAGAGGACGGGCTGGTGGAGGTATTCCATGCCTTTGAAGATCATCAATTCTTCTGCCCATTGCAGTAATATTCTGTTGCAACAAGGAACTCTCTTGCCTTTGTGTTCTAACTCATCATTCGTCCTATCCAACATATCAAGGATGCATGAGAGATCTCCTTCAGTTATTGGGGAGGAGGCATGTAACTAATCATCAGCATTCAATCTTATGCGTAAAGAACTTGAGCCAGGTCGAGCAGAAGCACCAGCACGAGCAGAACGAGTCATAATTTCCTTTTTGGGTCGAGTTGCGGTCCAATGGGAAGGGCGGTTCGTGACCCCCTCTGACACCCGGTTCGTGGCTCCTTCTTCAAGTTCTTGGCTCGTGGAGGCTCTCTAGGGACGGCTCGTGATCGGGTCCTGAGGCTGGTTCATGGTGAGCTTTGTAGGGCGGCTCGTGAGGTTTTCAACAAGGCGGCACGTGGAGATCATTTGCGAGCAGGTCATGACTCCCTGCGAGCCACGAGCGGGAGAGCTTACCACAACATGCTCCTGATTACTTTATTCATTAGCCTCATTTGCTTGGGACGTCCGCGAATCCTTTGATTTCTTTCCAACCATGACGTCTCGACTTCGCTAAAATCTTCAGAAATTGAAACAGTGGAAGTTCAGACTATTTTCTTCGGACTTGAATATTCGAATAGTAAAGCAATAATTCGATACGCTGAGATTTCGATTCTCAGTGAAAGCACCAAAATGTTAGATCAAATTATGGCTCTAACACCAAATTGTCTAGAATTGCAGAGAGTAATAACTAAAAATGAAAGAAAACACAGCAAACACATCGGATTTATAGTGGTTCGGCGTTAATGAGCCTACGTCCACTATATGTCTTTTATTATATGTTAAATGCAAGTACAATCAATGATTTCTCTTGATCTCACTTTTACAATGATGATTCACTTAGTGATTTCGAGACAATACTAATAAGAAATAATGGAGAAACAACAATGGTGGAAATAATACTCAGAACTGTCCAAAAATCCTAAAAAATGCCAAGTGTAGGGCTATTTATAGGTGATATCTGCAGGCGGTTCATGAAGACACATGGTACGGATACCGAGGATCTCGGATTGGATCATGGCTCGATGGAGAAATGGTCAACATGACGGTTATGGACAGGTGTCATAACATCCTGAATATTTGGCTCGTGAAGCACTGGGTCATGACCATCATTTTCTGAGTTTGTGGACGGGTCATGGTAGTCATCCTCGAGTAGGTCGTGTTGGTCCCATGCAAGCGGGTCTCGGTGCAGTTTCCAGGAGCGAGATCAACCTTGTTGTCCTACTAGTGGATAAAGGATGCGGATCACGAACTGATGAGGAAAGTGGATCACGAATCGTATGTGTGTAAGTATGAGCGCTCTTGTTCACCAAATACAAGTCTTCGTATCCTTGGTGGCTTGAGCACAAAGCTAGCCAACATTCAGGTAGAAAGATGTATGGTCATACTGAGACCAGTTGCAGTCATCAATTGCAAGCACACGTCCCATTGGCTTCATTAGTTCTTCAACAGTAGGGACATTACTCTTTAGGAACTCGGGAAAGCCATCAACTTTAGCCCATGATTCCACTTCTAACACTAGTTTAGGCTCAAATTCTTCATCATACCATGCTTGCAGGTAAATAGCACTACCGGGTCTTGTAAAAACTTTCAACATTAGCGCATGATCATGCTTACTGTCCGATGGCAATGATACTAAAAAAGAGTTATTGGGTATTACCCGTATAGGCCACGAATTATGATTGAGAGTCACCTTAGGAACGTTATGCACAACTTTGAAATTCCAATGTCCCGTAAGAACAATGGCAATGATGTATAGAGATGAGTCCTCCATTGATTTTTCTTTAAACTTTCGAAGATTGGGGTTTAGGGGATATGGAGATGATGATGTTCTGAAGCTTGAAAGGATGTGCGAGGAACCCAATGGATGGTGTTAGGTAAATATGTGAACTGGAAATGCTTGCACAGAAGACGAAGCATACTCAATTCTGAGGTGACAAGATTGACCAATGGTGAATGGTCAACTGTTATAATTGTATGCGTAACTCACTAAGATTTATAAGTTAATTAGATGGCCAAATGCACAGATGCACACAACACATATGCACTTATCAAATAACTTGTAAATTCAAATTGCAAGATCTGAAATGACGAGGAGAGATACAGCCGGCAAGTGGAGGACCTAAAATGACATGGAGAGATACGGTTTCTGGTTAGTGGTATTTCTACTTTGTAGAATGCACACTGATTGTATTTTTGGCACTTGTATTGAAGGTGGTATGTGGCGGCACCTTTGCTACTTTTAAATTATGTATTTTTTCTATGTGTTATATATTTAAAGCGTTGAGTTACGCATTTGATTGTATGTTTTGAAGGTGGTATGTATTGAAAGTTTGAATGTGATGATGAATGTAACAGATTTGTTATTTCTATGTACAAAACTAATATTGCAAACTTTATAATTAAAGCGTTGCATTTGCTTTTTTTCTGATGTTATATTTCAAGATATTGGTGTTGCATTCCATAATACAGTGGTGTTGCATTACATAAAATAGTAATAATTCCACATGGCACGTAGATGCCACAGCTGACGTGGCATGTGACACGTGTGCAGCTAACATGGAGAGCGGACGTGTCGTGTGAAATGTAGGCAGCTGGCATGGAAAACTGGCGTGGCCGCCGCTATCGTGACCTGGTAGCCAGGATCTAACTAATTTTAAAGCAACACTGGATATTGTTGCATTACGTGCAAATAGTGTTGCATTACGTCTGTAATGCAACACTTTCTTTCCGTGGCAGTAGATGTGCTAAGGCGTTGCCTTAGAGGGCTAAGGCAACGACCGTAGATGTCACGCCCTTCCAGTGTTTCCTACTTGAAAAAAGGGAAAATGCAACACTTTTTCAATTTAAGGCCACACAAAACTTGTGTCGAATATGCCCACTTTTGTGTAAGTGAATAGATCTGACTAGATAGAGGTTTAGATCCAAATCCTAACCAATTTAGAATGTCATATAATCAGAATTTACAATGGATCTAATATAATCTAGGCATATGAACAAATCCAAGTCATAGCCATGTCATATCTACTTTTAAATATTAGAATTTAAAAGCAACTAGAGATTCACAGAGTTTGGATGAGAATATAGAACTAGAAAAGATTGGATCT
Source organism: Allium sativum (assembly GCA_030737875.1). Lineage (NCBI taxonomy): Eukaryota > Viridiplantae > Streptophyta > Magnoliopsida > Asparagales > Amaryllidaceae > Allium > Allium sativum. The sequence continues at coordinate 347,713,504 of CM060916.1, forward strand.
TGAATCTCCAATTGATTTTTTTTTAGTTGAAGAAGATAATGGATCCAGATCAGTTCAGATAACGGCAGAGTTTGGACACCATGAATTCTTAATGAAGAAAACAAGAGAAATGACCAGTATATATAGTTGTCAGACCCTCTAAAACCGACTGCCATGTCAGCTTTAGGGGTGTCGACACCCCTGTGAGTGGGTCGACCCTGGTGTCGACACCCCTTAAGGGAGGTTGACCCCGATGTTAATCCCTAAAAATCCATAAGCACATTGAGTAAAGTTTATGGAACGAACATCATCAGGGACGGCCGTGCGCAATGTTATTTGAGGCACTTAAACTACTCACAATGGATAGGACGCCACCACTTAGAGCAAGACCCAAGTATCAAACCCAAGACAAATCAAATCAATCAGCACGACCGAAAAGGATGGTACGACATGCTATGAAAAATGCGGCTCAATAGCGAAAAGGATAGTACGCTCTGTAGAGCCGCTCACAACAACGGAAGCACGTTTGATTTAATATCAAAGTTCGGTCGCACGCATCAAGACGGGAGTCAAGGTCGCATGTATATTTAACTACTGCTCATAAATTGCAACTCCTAGTGCTCGATACTCGAATCTGAAACCCGTTGGTCGGTCATACACCTGTCCTTAAAAAGAGCACATTTACATCTCGGAGTCACAAGCCTCAGTCCGTCACTTCTAGGCTAAATAAGATCATCGCCCGCCCACTCAAATCAGACATAACCACATCAAGGAACAATGATCGGTCATTCCTTCATCTCGCCATCAAGAAAATCAGATATCTACCCATCGAATGCTAGAAATAGGCGTGACCGAAGAGCACTGACTAAAGTCACTCACTTAGCCGCTCAAGACATTCGCTCCAAAGAGTCGCTCGCACATGATAATTGGATACAGCCATGGACAGCTGGCTACAGCTAGCCGATGGCATTATTGTAATTAATAGATTGGGCAATTCGTAGCCTGCATAAACGGATTTCAGATCATTTCCCAGGGGAAGCTCACCTAAACAATACACCATGCCTGCCAACATAAAGAGGATCCAATCTTTAAAATGAAAAGTGCTGCTAAATTCTATCCTCAACTACTTATTTGGCCATGGCATAAAGTACATTCTTGTGATCAAGGAAAGCAAAGGCATCCTCCTTCTCAATCATTCATCCATCCTTCTTCTCCTCAAATTCTACCATTTTCTTGTATAATTCCAAGATTGAAATATATAAATGAGGTGAATATAGAGATGTATGGAAAGAGAGAATTGATGTATTTTGTAATCCTCATTATAAGATTGAAAATCACCTTCACAGTGGACGTAGGCCTAATTAACGGCTGAACCACTATAAATCTAATCTCTACTTTACCTTTTCTCGCATTTTTCATTTTCAGTTGCTGATTAAACACGATTCCATTTATTTCTTACCAAATTGGTGAAGTACAGTTTAGTACCTTGGATGCTTAGACCATTTTTGGTTAAACATTTTGGCGCCCACCGTGGGGCTGTGTTAGCTTCTTTCCCCGTTCAGATCTGACAAGGTTCTCTGAGAAAAACTGTATCTGAAAATATGAACACGCTGAGGAGAATCACCGACAAAGTCAATAACCCCAACAACAGCGTCAACGCCGTCAGCTAGCAACTTTGGGGCAGAGGGGTTGCCTGAAATTAAAGAAACTGTAACCAGGAAGGAATTGGAAGAGGCGATGGCAGGACTAATGAGTCAAATAACTATTGCAAACAATGCAATGATGAAGAAGCTCGAGTCGATGCTTGCCATTCAAGCTTCCACCGCAAAAGCTACATTAAATGCCACTTGTTCCTCGCTAGCCCGAACAGATCGTGAGCCTGAAGCAGAATTCCCCGCTTCGAGCTCAAGGCAGCAGGATTCCATCCAGGGGGTCGCGCATTGCATTAATCTGAATTATGAAGGTAAAAAAGTGTCTGTGCATGGTCGTTTTGACAATGCAATTGCGAAACAGAAAGACATCCCCACTACTATGAGGATGCCCCTTCCAAAAGGATGCCCAAATTCCTTGACCTCGGGTCATGAAGACACATCTAGATCAGAGTTCGATAACGAAGAAGGCGGTCAATCCATGGATCCAAGCAAGGAACGGATATACATCTTAGGAATGGCGCGGGCAATTGTGAAGGAAAGCCTAAAGAAGAAGGATGATCGAAAAGAATGGGAGTCCTTCCCAACTCAAACCCCGCTCACTGAAAGGGTTAAGAAAACTGTAAACCTACAAAGATTCGAACCTCCATCATTACAGTCCTATGATGGGACAAGCGACCCTAATATATTTCTGTGTAAATATGACCAGTATATGAATGGGGCATGCACTACTGATGAAATCAAACGCTTATATTTCTCGACTTATCTAGAAGGGGTGGCTTATCTATGGTTCACAAAACTGCCGCCGCAGTCTGTGGACAGTTTCGTGACCTTGGCTAAACTATTCAATAAGCAGTTCAAATCCCAAGCACTCGAAGCTTGGGAAGTTACGGAGCTAAATGGACTACAACAAAGACCATGAGAGCCCATCGAAGCTTTTCTCACTCGCTTTGATATGGCAGTGACTAAAACAAAAAATCTCGAGCCCGACCTGATCTTAATGGCTCTTAAGGGGGCATATGTAAAGAAACCAAGTTGGGGCGGTGGATCAAGAAAAAGAAACCAAGTACACTCGAACAACTACTCAACAAAGACGAAAAATATGCAAGTATTGAAGGAAAAAATGCATAGATAGAGTAGAATGGAAATGTGCAAAGCAGCCTTGATAGTCAAAAAAGGAGCAACGAAGGAGAAGACAGTCGGGCAAAAAAGAAGCTGCGCTTTTCAAGAACTCCGAGTTCACTCCCCTTAACGATACAGTAGGAAATATCTTCATGGCAACTAAAAAGACCTAGAGATATCCAATTTTGAAACAAAGACAAGACAAAGATATCGCTATAAAGTCAAGGAAGATTCTATCAATTCCACAAACAGCTAGGACACGATACCGATGAATGTAGGCACTTGAAGTCAGTGATCGAGGGGTTAATCAGGAAAAACCATTTGCAACAATATGTAAAGGATCATAAAAGTTATCCCGACTCTTCGCAGACAAGAGGCAATAAGCCTTAAAAAGAATAAGGGCTTAAACCAATCCAAAGAGGATGCTAATCAAAAGGACCAGTCACTAATGTCTCAATAATGGAGCATTAAACTAGAGCTCTCATTACTTTGCTTCACTCCCCTGGTTTTATCTTGTTATTAGGATTGTTTTACCAAGCCTTATTATTAACTATGATCGTATTAAGTAACGGTTTACTTGCAAAAACTTTGTACATTGAAATTAATTATATGTCTACCTGAGTAACATACTTATTGGTCCATGCTAAAAGAAAAACAATATTTTGAAATGTAGGCATGGCAAAAGCAATCCGCCACACACAGCAGGACTGTGACAAAAAATCTCAGGGGCACACATTAAACAAAGCAGCTTGGGAATCGCGAACATCAAGCAGGATTAAACAATATGAATAGACACCTCACCTCAAAAAGGGCGAGCTATTCTAAGACAGATAACAAGACGAAAGGCTACACCTCTCATTATGGAATATGCTGAATGCTTAGCAAACACTCATTAAAAGGATTGGCACTAGGCTTCGTTGAAAGTACGACAATACTACCAAATCTGTCCCTCGGATAAAATTGCTAATCCTAAAGGGGCGCCTTCTCAGATGCAGGACATGAATTCCTCAAAACCGGAGTTAAATTCTATAACAAGGATTGGTGTCCACCTCCTAAGAGTCAATGCTGGAGCAAAAGCAACTCAAAACGTCCCACGGTTAAAGTCCCATGGTTAAAAGTCCCACGAATAAAATTGTTGAGCCCACCAAAGAAACACCTTCTTAGGTGTTGGACACAGGTTCTCCAACTTGAAAAAAAAAACTCAATGAGGCGAACTAGTTTCTGTTTCCTAGGGTAAGGCACAAAGTCGGAAAAATTGACATGTCCCAAAACGTAAAAATCGCCAATCAAAAAAAAAAAAGAGGCACCTTGTTAGATGAAGGACACAAATTTTATCTCTTCTGAATCAAAACTCGATGAGATGAATTAGTGTCTAATCCTTAGGATGAAGCGTAAAAATGGGGAAGGATTAAGCATGCTAGAAGGACCAGCACAAAAAAAATCCTAACTGAAAGGGGATGTCAGAAATCCTAGCCGAAACGGGGTGTCAGAAATCCTTGCTGAAAGGGGGTATCCATTCTAGAACCTTTTCGAATATCTAAAACAATCAAATAGGAACTAGAATGGATCGAAAATCTTTAACTCAAGACCTCCCCAGGGGGCATATATTCAAAACCAGCCTCCGAAGGGCTTGGATTACCAGTCAGTCAGGCGCGGGGTTGAATACTACTAAATAAAAGATACCATACGGGCTTATAATAATACAAATGTTTAATAACCTCCGATAAGCGATGAACTTAAAAAGATAACTAAATCCAAATAATAAAAATAATAATAGAAAATCGGGCGCAATCGAATGATTAATAAAGCGCTCGATCGAATGTGTAAATCAGAAAAATAAAGGTGCGGTGTGCGATGCACCCGCGCGAAAATAAACGAGTTACAAATAAAAACTGCAGTGCATTGAGGTCCAAAACAAACCATAAAAGTAATAAACCTAAGCATACAAGAATAAGCGAGGCTGGCTCCGGCATACACAAGCTAGACTAAAAGTACCATTCTAAATCAGAACCAAAATAACAAAACAGGTAAAGCATTAGTAAGCCAGAGTGTTCAGATGAGGTAAGAGATGATCCTCTCCCCTAGACTCAAGGGCCTCGATGAGTTTTGAGCCTATCTTTTTCCAAGGCATAAAGTCGTTCAAAATTCTCTTTATTTGACTGCTGAAGATCTTCGACAAGAGAATGCCAGGCACCCATTTGTTCCACAATGTAATCCCTAACAGTTGTGATAAGGCCTTCAACCAGATGCGGACGTGCTTCCAACTAATTGAACTCAGCCAATATGCAATCCTTTATGGCGTCCATCTCACCTGCAATAATCCATCTATCAAATGGGTCTACATACACACCGAAACGAGAGCTAGCGGGATACTAAGCCACAAAGTCCTCAGCAAGTTCAGGATGGCAAAGGTTGGGAACAGAAAGAGGCTTTGGGATAGTTGCAGGATCCAAAGTGGTGGACGAAGAAGCCTTACGACCAAGAGCAGCTTGAATATCTAAATAAGTAAGTTCATTCAACAAACATTGACTTTGAGTATCAGTCGCACCCATGATCTCCTTGCCTTGGGGCATCTTTTTGCTACCAGCCCTCCTTAACGATTTTTTCTTATGCCTCCTAGACATGAAGAATTCCATCCTCGGATGACCTGTTTCAAAAGAGAGCGGTGTGGACTCAAACAACAACCATAAAAAGGGAAACAACCTTGCCAAGCTCAGGCATAAACATAAACATTTCAACTGAAGAACCTGGGGCATTTCATTAGGCAAATTATAAACAAATACCAAGCATCGAGGTTTCAAAGAAAACCACCAGATGATTCATATTCTTCAAAGATGATTACAGAAACGGTATCTATGCTACACAAAACTTGGTTGTTGCCCAAATCCCAAATTCATACACAGCCCGATCAGGTCATGTTTGGAGCATCATAACTTGGAAACGCATGAGTACTCAAACAAAACAAATAAAGGGAAAACTCACCTAGAAAGATCATGATACCTCAGAGCCGAAAGAAATCGCTCAAGAGAGGCAGGAGTTGCCGCAAGCACTGGGAAAAATGTTAGAATGAGAAAGCCAAAACCTTTTGAAGAAAAATCAAAGAGGAAATATCAAACATAGATTACCTAGTAAAACTCTCGAGGAAGCATGGCTATGACCAAAAAATTTCTCGAAAAAGATAAAAGTGGAATGAAGCAGGTTAAAAGTAAATAAGGAAGATTAAAAGACATCCATCCAGAGCATTCTCACCATGTCAGCTTAGTGCCTGATTACACAAAAAATATCCCATCAAGCTCCAGCTGGCATCCCGAAATTCAACTCTTCGCACAATAACCACACAAAAAAAGATACATCAAGCCTCTCGCTCACAGAAAGAGATAATACCAGTCCACTACAACGAAAAAATCCCAAATTTTTGTATGGCCGACCTCTCGACAAGTCTACGAAACAACGTGCGATCAAACATGTTGAAGCCGGTAATTCCTTACTAAAGGAAATCATGGACTTCGAGGGGCAAGTTTTAGTCCCTAAAAAATCCATACGCACATTCAGTAAAGGTTATGGAACGAATATCATCAAGGATGGTCGTGCGCAATGTTATCCAAGGCACTTAAACAGCTCACAATGGATAGGACGCAACCACACAGAGCAAGACCCAAGTATCAAACCCATGACAAATCAAATCGATCAGTACGACCGAAAAGGATGGTACGATATGCTATGAAAAATGTGGCTCAATAGCGAAAAGGATAGTATGCTCTGTAAAGCCGCTCATAACAACGGAAGCACATTTGATTTAATATCAAAGTTCGGTCGCACGCATCAAGCCGGGAATCAAGGTCGCACGTATATTTAACTACTGCTCATGAATTGCAACTCCTATCGCTCGATACTCGAATCAGAAACCCACTGGTTGGTCATACACCAGTCCTTAAAAAGAGCACATTTATATCTCAGAGTCACAAGCCTCAGTCGGTCACTTCTAGGCTAAAGAAGATGTCGCCCGCCCACTCAAATCAGACACAACCACATCAAGGAACTATGATCAATCGTTCCTTCATCTCGCCATCAAGCAAATCAGATATCTACCCATCGAATGCTGGAAATAGGCATGACCGAAAAGCACCGACCAAAGCCACTCACTTAGCTGCTCAAGACATTCGCTTCATAGAGTCGCTCGCACATGATAATTGGATACAGCCACGGACAACTGGCTACAGCTAGCTGATGGCATGATTGTAATTAATAGATTGACCGATCTGTAGCCTGCATAAATGGATTTCAGATCATTTCCTAGGGAAAGCTCACCTTTGAATACACCATGGCTAGCAATATAAAGAGGATCCAATCATTAAAATGAAAAGTGTTGCTAAATTCTATCCTCAACTACTGATCCGGCCGTGGCGTCAAGTACAATCTTGTGATCAAGGAAAGCGAAGGCATCCTCCTTCTCAATCATTCAACCATTCTTCTTCTCCTCAAATTCTACCATTCTCTTGTATAATTCCAAGATTGAAATATGTAAATAAGAGTATATTGAGTGAATATAGAGATGTATGGAAAGAGAGAATTGATGTATTTTGTAATCCTCATTATAAGACTGAAAATCACCTTCACAGTGGACGTAGGACTAATTAGCAGCTTGACCACTATAAATCTCGTCTCTACTCGCATTTTTCATTTTCAATTGCAGATTAAACATGGTTCCGTTTATTTCTTACTAAATTGGTGAAGTACAGTTTAGTACCTTGGGTGTTTAGACCATTTTTGGTGTAAACACCCGGTGTCGACACCCCTCTAGGGGGTCCACCACACTAGGGCTCGACCCCCTAGAGAGGGAAAACTGCTGCCACTTTTTCTTTTTCTAATTCAAACGGTTTTGGATAAAATTATGACTCATCCCGGACTCATGTGTATATATATAATTCTTCTACGCGTATACAAACTAAAAACGCTCATAACTTCTTCATACGGTGTCCGTTTTACGCAAACCAAATGTCTATCTTGACCAGAATTTCGAGATGGGTGCTATGGAGTAGTCCGTTTTCCTTAATTCTGAATAGTAAATTAATCACTATTTAATTTATCAACTTTTAGTGTCACTAAAAATAAGGGGTGTTACAATGGTTCACCATACCACTGCCAAAATGTGTAGATCGATTTGCTGACTTAGCAAAAAAGTTCCAAGAGCAATTCCGGCTGCAAGCCATCAAAGTAAGGGATGTGATGTCGCTTAACAAAATGGAACAAAATCCTGGGGAAACGATCAAGGCTTTTCTCAGAAGATTCCATGATCCTGCAGCTGAGGTGATCGACCCAGAACCTTGGTAACTATTTGTGGCGCTGAAGGGTGCTATCGATAAGAAATCAGACTTTGGGAGATGGCTCAAAATGAAGAAACCCAAAACTCTGAAGAAATTCTACAAGAAAGCTAAAGGGTACATAAGCATCGAGGACGATCCTCCTGTCATCCGATATGTTGCAGAAAGTAGTGCAACTAGGAAAAGGAAAAATATCGAAGTCCAAGCTGAACCAAGGAATAACACTGAGCAAGAAAGAGGGAGGGACATCCAATCCTATAAGAAGGTGCGGTTCTTCAAGCGATCATAATTAGCTCCCCTGAATGAAACTCAAAGAAGATTTACTCCGCTACGAAGGACTCAGGCATTTTTCCTCAAGTAAATCCACAGAAAATTACAGAAGAGTAGGGCAACTCCGGTAAATTCTGTCGCTTACATAACCAACCAGGGCACAACACCAATGAATGTCGGCACCTGAAAAGCTTGAATGAGAAACTCATCATAAAGAACAAGCTTCAACAGTACGTGAGGAATCTGAAGAATTCTCCAGCTACCTAATGCTACCAGTCATTCTGGACCTAATGGAAAAACTCAAGTTCCTGTTGACTTACGACCGATCATCGACTGACGACCGCTGATGATAACTTAACATCTATGGCTCAGAATAAGCGACCTCCTTCGCCTTTATTTTACTTTTTTTCATGTTGTACTTTCCAGTAAACAGTCTGTAATAATTTACATACGTTGTACCGAACAATGGCTTTACGAACCAAACTTACTTACTTACATGAATCATATATTTACAAACTCTTTCTAAAACTAATTTCTTAAATGTAGGCAATATAAGGGAAACCGTTCAGTCATACTACAACCGAACCTGGAAGCTTTCTAAGCATATCCCGGAAGCGACAACTCAAGCATTGAGTGCTAAATACATCATGCAAAATAAAAAAATTATGGGATGCACCGCCTTGCGAATCTGGGAAAAACAATCCATCCAAGGTCAAATGATGAAAAAGCATAGCAAATGGGCATGAAGTTTAAAAGCCATACCTTTCATCGAGGAGAACACCTATGAAGTTCAAAAGCATAGCAAATGGGCATGAAGTTCAAAAGCCATACCTTTCATCGAGGAGAACACCTCCCAAAGAAGGAGGTCCAAAAACGCCGAATTCCTAGCTATGGTCGCCTACCAAAATAAGCGTCCCGCGGGAAGACTGGCATCAAACATAGAGAACAATGCAAGGGTAGAAGCGGCCCAACTAAGTAAACAAGTAAAGGGTTACATGTCTCACCGTAGAGGCACTACTTAATTGTAAGAATCAGGACCTCAGTCTTACAAATCGTGGTAACTCACGATAACAGGACTGGCGTCCGCCTGGTGGGACAATGCAACACCGCACTTGGAAGGACCAAAAAAACCTAGGATGGAAGTCCCAGTCCTAGGCCGAAAGGACCAACAACAAGCTGGAAAGACTAGCGATCGGAAGGACTGACAAAACCTAGGCTGGAAGCCCCAGTCCTAGGCCGGAAGGACCAGCAACAAGATGGAAAGACCAGCAGCTGGAAAGACCAGCATAAAAATCCCAACCGAAAGGGGGTATCCAATACTCTTTCCGATTCTGAGATAATCAGAAGGATAAGAATCAAAAGTTGGATTAAATCTCAAAACCAAAATCCACCCCAATAGGCACTCAGTTGATCATCAATGCCATTAATACATGGCCCGATTATAACAAACACTGGGCCAAACCAAAGTCCTCACCAAGGGGCACCCGGTTGATCATCAGTGCCATTAATATATGGCCCGATTACGACAAACAGTGGGCCAAACCAAATTCCTCCCCGAGGGGCACTCAGTCAATCGTTAGTGCCAGTAATACTCAATCCAATAATGACACATAATAAACATAAGACCCCTTCGAGGGCACTTAGTCGATCACCATTATGAGTAGTACTCGACACGATTATGACATACACTGGGTAAATGACCTCTTCGGAGGCAAAAAAACCAAGACCTCTCCAAAGGCATGTATTCAACCAAATCTCCGAAGGACCTGGGTCACCAGGTTAGTGAGTAAAACGGTCGGATACATAACCAAGACCTCTCCGAGGGAACGTGTTCGACCAAATCTCCGAAGGACCCGGGTCACCAGGTTAGTGAGTAAAACAGTTAGGTACATAACCAATCACCGAGGGGCGCCCAGTTGACTGTCAGTGCCACTAATACATGGCCCGATTACGAAAAACACCGGGGCAATCCATTGCCTTCCTTACGCGAAGACGAACTAAAACGCCTTCCTTACACGGAGGTGCCCAGTCAAGCTTCTGACTCCATTAGTCGGACGGATGAGACAAATATCGTACCTAAGCTGGAAAGACTAGCGCAAACAGAAGTCCTAGCCAAAAGAGGGTATTTAATGTAGTTTCTCCAAGCCTCGATCAATTAGGTCGTGCAAGGCGAGCATTGAATTAAATTTAAAATTACAAGACCTCCCAAGCGGGGGCATCCATTAGTTCGCTCGATACTCAGATATCTCAGGTTGCGACGATCTATGGGCTTAAAAGACTTTTTCGGAGGCGCCTAATAGTTCGATCAGCACCAAGAGATTTTAAGTTGCGATGATCGGTGGACCATAAGAGATCCCTCTAACGGGCACCCGATGAATTCTCCGACGCTAGAATACATCAACATAATCGTGGTCAAAATCTCCTATGCCTGAGCTAACAAGTCATACAGTAGATAAACACTGGACCCAAAATATAAGACCTCTCAAGCAGGGACCTGAAAGCTGAAAATCCCTTTAGTCAATGGCGGAAGTCATATCAACCAAGCTAAATTTCCTTGTTAACCGACAAATTGAGGAGTTTCAAGCATAATGGCGGAAGCAAGAAGCTAAACCATTAAAGTAGAAACTTCCGGTATTTTAGCCATAACTAAGGAAACTCGATAAAAGTTGCTTACACACGGCCTAAGAAGTCCGTGACAAACTTTGGTATGGAGGCATCGCCACTGCATTAAAACGGACTATTAGTGCTCATAGTACATACCACAAGCTTGTCCCGACTTCGCATAAAAGAATTGTAAAACATGAAGAAGATAAGTGCACAGACAAAAAAATACATCAAAACTAAAGCACGACAAGCAAAAGACGCTTCACTACACCAAAAGCAAGTCTTAACAAGGTTCATAAGCACAGAAAGGTCCAAAACACTTTTTAATGCAAACTCTCTGATGGAATTTCCCAATGCAGCATCTCCGTCAGACTCCGGGGCATCTGACTCTTTAAGAGCAGAAAGAATTCTTCAAGAGGGAAAGGATTTAGCTGGTGCAAGTTGTCCAAATTCACAAAGAAACCCCTTTGTGATAAGAAACTTCCTAGTCTTATCTTGTCCACTGACAGCTTTCAAAGACTCAAATACATAGTTGGCTACTAAAGTTGGGTTTCCTAGACATATTGACATGCTTAGAAGCTCTAAATTAGCCGGTAGGAACAAAAAAAATTCCATTGAATTAGAAGCTTCTAGCGTGACAATATGGATCAAGGAAGTTCGGCAAAGTTGGTCACATGACATCCTCCCACCGGATTGTCAAGAGGATGAGGGATAATGAAAGTTTGATTCGCCTGTAATCTAGAAGTTGCAACTGTTCTAGCCTCGAAAACTCAGATAAAATAATCAGCTTAAGCAGAGGTGATCTACCTCCCAAAACGACAACTAGTCTTCTGTCTGGTGGCACAAAGCATATAAGCTCAACTATTAAGTCAAGAGCCGAGGTAGCCAGGCGTCGATAAATCGAATCAAACAATGTTTAACAATGACTGAATGTTATAAAAAAGCACGAGCAATCATAATAGTTCAAGCAAACAAACATTGAGCAACAAAGGCCAGAATACTTCCCACAGTAGAAGACAAAGATCTCTCGGACAGGGGCATAAATGTCCAAGACTTTTCCGAGAAGTAACACAGAATAAATCATAGATACGTACTTCTCAAATGTGAAATATCATACACTGTCATGTAAGTCATTGCAAAAATGATGTCTGGAATCAACAACGGGCTTATATCGATTAGTTGATCTTAAGCGTCATCGCGGATTCAAAATTAGGATGTCGTGTTCGTACAGTTAATATTCGACAGATTATAAACAGTTGAATAAAACAATTCTGTATCAAGAATCCATTCAGTTAATAACAGAAATTTTCTATAACTAGATTTCTTTTTAATTGACTAATCTGTTATCGATATGTGTAGTCGATAGCAAAATATTAGCTTGGAAGTGTGCAATGTTTTTGCTGTTAAACAGGTTGTAGTGGTGAAAAAAGGCACAACCGTCATTCGGTTTAGTAAAATCCAATGACAAAACAAGTTCATAAAACAAGAAATTTAGCATGGGTTAGCCTCAAACATTTCCATTAAAATCGAGTATCGCTAATTCATTACAAATTTCACTTGTTCTACATGCTCGAGTCCAAGTTAAAGCTAGGGCAATCACACACTAGCATGGTATTATCAGCAACAAACACTCAAATCCAAAACTAAAGCACTTGTTAGCGCAACAAGATTCGTCCAATAAAGCGAGTTTGAGTTCAAGTTATCATCAACAAGCTTCCAAGTGCTCGGCAATACAAGTTCCCTATGCAATACAAGCAAGCTTGAGTGTTCAAATGCTGGAAGCTAGAAGCCAAATGAAGTGAAAGCGTAAGTTCATATCTGCAACTGAGAAGTGAAGAAGTGAGCAAATACCAAACCACGGAGGCCATCCTTTGGTTCAGAAAATAAAGACACTCAGATCCAACTTAAATGTTTATGATCTACTCATGTGCATTTGAAACAGAACTTGTTAACAACCACTCTCATTTCGAAGCCTGCATTTTTCACAAGCAAAAAATACTAGCTTTGAGGGTCAAATGTTAACCCTGTTAAAAACACGGGTTAGAAATAATTGGTTAAATGCACGTGAAATAGATCGTTGACGTTTAAATACCAAGGATTGGTGTTGTCTCATCTTCAAGCACTAGGTCATAGGTTCCAAAGCACCGGGTTGGTCGCAAATGTGGATCGGTCTCAAAAATGCGGGTCGGTCGGCCTCGAAGCAACGATTCAGCCGGTCGCATTGTACTCAATAGGACGGTCACGCCATGAATGAAGAACCAATCAGCTTGATACAACATGTGATATACGGGTCGGTCGCAAGGACTAAATGGAACGGTCTGATATCCTATATTATATTCACTACATGGATTGGTACCAAATTTGGATCCCTACAACATGAAGAATAGTCACGTGATAACATGTTCTCGAGTGCAACACGTAATACGAATATGGATTGACATTAACAATATAAGCATGAAAGGCGACAATGTTAATATATGAACTAAGGTTCCATGGAGCAACATGAATTGGTCCTTGTCTTATATACATTGCATGTTTACTATCAAGTATATTATGAGTTGACACTGCTGCATGCGAGAGGTATTGCTATCACATGTTCAATATGGGTAACACGTCATATGATTGGAACAATGGAATGGTACAATTCACAGAGCATTCTTGGTCGGCCATGTCAGCCTTATGATTGTGTCTTTCACGATAAACGATAAACACGTTATATACAAAACGTTTATATGGAGTGGAAGCAACATGAGCACACATGGACCCTTAAGTTCAGTGAAGATAACAGGTCAGCTTCGAAGATGTACAACGTGAATTGATGGTACCGATACCTTAGTCATTCGCTACTTCTAAAATTTGGATCGGCCTATATGAAGTAGTACACACGGTTTCAATAAACGTACTATGGAAACGAATAGTGAAAATGTTGTGATGAATATATAATTGAAAGCGATAATTTTATATGAAGCTGGTTGGCCTTAACAAACATTTCCTGGTCAATCAGTGAAGTAATTTTGGGTCGGCCATAATTGGAAGCGGTGGAAGATTTGTAATATATGGGTCATGACAGCTGTATACAATTGTAAAGCGGACCTGTGGCATTTTCGTAAATAAGTTTGAGGCTGACCCAAATCCTACACACTATATCTTGGCCATTCCTCACACCTATAAATAAGGGTTGAGCTTCACATTAATGGGGACCGAATTTTATGATCCTGAAGGGCTGTCCAACCTTGTTCTCGATCATTTCTAAGTGATATTATCATCTCTAACCATCTCTAATCAAAGATCCAACTTCGAATCTATCACGGAACTATGGAAATTTGATCAAGTTCTCAAGAAACTCAAGATCTATTCTACCACTTACTACACTTGAAGGATCTCACAAATTTTTCCAACCATTTCTGTCAGATTAAAGAGAAGATATTGAGAGATTAATGATGAATGTAATGAGAGAATATTCATGACTTGTAAATTTAAATATGATAATGAAGTCATTCTCAAAGTGGATGTAGGTCTTCTAAATATTGAACCACTATAAAACTTCGTGTTCTTACTTTTATGCTCTTTATTTTTGTGATTGCGGCCTTCCTTATTACTCCTAACCATTTGGTGAAGTGCTCTCGAAGAACCCTTGGCATTTAAGCCATTTTTGACTTAAACACTAAGCAAGTATATTCGTAGTTACTCAAGGAAGGATAAGACTAAAGGAAAATATGTGGGTGTTTGCGGTTATAAACACCATAAAGAGGAACATTAAGCAGTCCTATGCCCAATGAATAAAAAAATAAAGTTAAACAGTCGAGTTAATCAACAAAGCTCTAGGGTTAATAATCAAGGTATTGGTTAAGTATATAACTATTAGTTCCGACTTCTATTTCGAGGATGAAATCATTTTAATTGGGGGGGAGAATGTAACAACCTGAAATTTTACTCAATTTTAAATTAGAATTTAAATAGGATTGAATGAATTATTATTTTAAATGTATATATGGATTTAATTTGTAAATATACCATTTGGATTTTGATTTAATAATATATCGGATTTCGGCTTTGAAAATATTTGTCGATATTGAAATATGATGTAGTAACAAGCTAATTATTTTAATTTGTGACATTTGAATTAAGTACTTAAGTCAAGATTACATTAAAATAAAATAATTCCTAAGTCAATTCTTAGTGGCTACTCATAGAAGCCTAAGTGTTGGTGGCTTCTGTTGGAAGCTAATTCTTTGTAGCTTCTCTTATAAGCCTAGTCATATTCTTTATGGCTTCTCTTGGAAGCCAATTCTTAGTTGCTTCTGTTGGAAGCCTCATGAAATCTTAATGGCTTCTCTTAGAAGCCAATTCTTGGTGGCTTCTCCTAGAAGCCAATTCTTAATGCCTTCTTTCTTAAGTGGATAGCTTCACAAAGAAGCTAAAGAGAGTAACAAGTGTAAGAAGACAATTTTGTTCTTTTCTTCCTTAAGCTTATGGCTTCTTAAGGAAGCCTTAAAAGACAAATTGGAATTTTCTTCCTTCAGGTTATGGCTTCTTAAAGAAGCCTTAACACAAGTACACTTACATGTTAAGTAATGGTAGGAGCATGACAATTGTCCTTCGGTTAATGACATAAATGCCCTTAGACAAATCTATATAAATGCACCTACACCCTTTCATTTTCATTCCATCCTCTTTCCTTCATCTCCTTCCTCCTCATTTATACCGTTTGGCCAAACACCTCTTTAAATAATAATAAAAAGTAAGGAAAAGAAGAAAAATAAGTAAAGGAGGTAGATCGTTGAGCAAGATATCATTAAGCAAAAGCTTGGATTTCACGAGGTGAGGAAATTAAACGTATTAAGGGTTTTGGTTGCTTATTTATGTGATGCACAAATGATGTTTGATGAAATGTTTCTTAGAAAATTTATAGTATGTTTGTGGTTATATTGATGTTATATGTTTTCTAGTAACCCTTAAGTAGATTCATAAAATTAAAATGACATCTTGCTTAGATTTGGAAGTGAAACACCTTATGATAGTTCACAAAAATCAAACTTTCATGGAATATCATAAATGTACATGCCTTGATTTAATTTTGGTAATATGTTTGGGTTATTAGTAAGTGATTTGATATGGTTAAGGGCGTTAAATCCCTAAAGATTCGACCTTTATATAAAATCATATGTAAAGGTATGATCTTTAGGTGTAAATTTGTGTTTATACATGAAAAGATTAGGCCTTTAATTGAAATTCAAGGAGTTGGATCTTATGTGAAGAATTTATGGCTTAATAACTATTGCTTAAGTTAGTAAAAGAGAGATTGAACCCTTTTAGTCTCAACCTATATATGTAATTAAATATATAGGTAAAATCTTTAAGTGTATATTCACAAATCAATAGAAGAACCGAGACCTTTTATTTAGATTCATGAAGTTAGACCTTAACTGAATATTGCTTGGGTTGAAAGATAGGGTTATGGATATTAGAAACTTATAACAAGGTCTTAGCACCAACGATGCTTATGTTAAGATGTGAATCTCTAGCTAATAAATATGGAATTATTATTCATGTTTGGAAGATAAGGTTGATTTGGTTTGGATGTTAGAATTCGATTTCAAATGGATGTGAACACTCTTTGGTTTGATTTGTGATTATAGGGATGGCCAGTTAAGGCAATGGTTAACATGTTGATATGGATGTTTTGTTTGGTTGAGCAATGGTTATGAATACCGTTTGGTTGTTAATTAATAAAATGGAACCCAACAATAACACCGACATTCGGTCTTAAATAACTAACGAGTTTAGTTACAATTAGACACATGACATCTTGTTTATGTTTATTGGATGTTTGTATATACCCAACTTCTCGATATACAAGAGTTTAATAAGTCTCATTCCAAAAATTTAAATTTTAATGGTTATTTTATATTAAATAATCGAAGAAACATGGAAGTTTGAATTAAGTTCCAATATTTGTCGGTTATGAAATTGAGAGCTTTTGCAAAGGAAAGAATAGGAACTGAATTGAAGATGATTTTGGGTTCATTGTAAACTGTGTTGTAAATGACATTAGCTCTTTAACCCAGTTAACTGTGAAGATATGATTTGGAATTTATAAATCTTTCAACTAAGATTTAACGGAATTTTCCAAAGTAAAGGTTTCTAATTTAATAAATTAAATTGGTATTGAGTGGAATTCGATTTATTAATAATCGAGATAAGCTTTTATGAAGGAAGACCGTTACTATTTATGGAATTTAGAAGGCCTTGTCATTATTCCATTTATAGTATTAGTCTGATACAAAAATTTATATCGATTATGGATTTTTCAGGTTTCCGTGAAGATTCCATTTGAAATGAAAGATGATTTTGGGCTTATCGTGAACAATGTTTTAAACGACATTTGTTCTTTAACCCAGTTAAAGACAGAATTGATTTTCCTAAAGTTGAACAATCATTAAGTAATGATTTTTGAGATGAAAACTAAATGGAGTTTTAGTGAATCCTTAATTAGATTGGAACATGAATAGGGTAATTTAATTTATGGAATTCAAGATGTGTTCAAGAATGGGGTACTACCAGTTTTACTCCATGTGATAGTCAAATCTTTTATTAGATTTAAAACGTTGGATCGTAATTGAATTTACCAGTAACACCATGGGTGTTAGATATGGAGTACTACCCGCTTTGCTCAATGGGATGAATAAATTGGGATTGGGATAATAAATTGAATGATTACTTCGGTAAGGCTCGTTAATCCCGACTAGTTGATAAACCTTAATTTGGTTTAGATTATGAAAAGATATTGTAAAATCTTTTGCAACGGTTTTCAAGGAAAAATTTAAATGAGTGGTTTAAATGAATTAAATCTTTGATAAGATTTGTGTGAATGATTCCCAATTTAATGAATTAAAGCATATTCTGAAATGGAATGAGGTTCATGAAATCCTGTATACCTGTTGGTTTTAAAGATGCGCTGATTATTTGGAAAGCAAGTCTTTTACCTATTCTGAATAATTATACGACGTGATGATGATGGCAAGATATCGACAACAATGGTGGAAGACGCAGATTTCTTCACATCGATGGACGGCCTGTTGATGCCTTGGGGGACGGCCTATGTGAGGTTAAAGTGATGGCATAATCTGACCGTACTTGAAGAGATTTGGTTTGCAAGGACTTGCACACCCAAGCGGGGATGTGGAATCAAGTGCCTTTGGTTTCGTTCCTTTTCCCAGAATGGACTTGTTGATGGATTTCGTGTCTGACACCGTATTTTATCAAATGAGACTGACATTTACTAAATATACATTTGTTTGATGGCACAGAATTTATTCTCTTGCTTAACGCCCTTCGTTGAGATGTATGAGCTCAAAGTTTCTATGTTGGTGTATAGAATTTGTGTTTTAAGGAATGATAGTGTGGCATGATAAGTGGAAATGATCAAGGCTTTTGTTGAAAAGTAGGGCCTTGTGGTTGAAGACCAAAGCATGGCTTAAATGCGTAGCTTTGTGTATGACGTGACTATGTGGGCCTCACTACCCAGAATGAGCCGAACCAGGATTATAGACTGCATGGGTACGGACTTAACGTTCCATCTAGCAAAAGGTAATGCCATGCTATGGAGCCTAGGCATTTACTTATGTGGTTTGTTGGATGAGGCCCCTCGGACTAGGTGAATATACTTAGATGACAGTTTACACACAGACTGAGGGACGTTATGTTCAGGCTGTTACTTTAATCCATGAAGTAGGGTGGACTGACCCTGCAGCTCTAAAGGAGCCAGACGGGATCCTAGAACCTATCTGGTGGTTCTGAATCGGAGTGGGAAGATCCTTAGCCCTGGCTCATTGATGGAAATCCAACTTCCAATACGAAACCCTTTACGATTTTTAAGTTGTATACCTATGTAGCCAACATAGTGGGATGGGGCACTATGCGAGCTAAGATTCATAAATTTATTTTTGAAAGGATTTTTCACACCCAAGTCATTAAAATAATATCAAATGTTTTGGTTTTGAACTATATCAAGCATACTTTGCGACTATAAGACAAACCCCAATCCTCTGGTGTGCGCTTGCATTGTGTGATGGGATCTGGGGCTTATAATCGTTCATTTTTCTGTAGTCATGTTTTCAAAATCTAGTTTATGGTTGCTATGCTTGGTTCTGGTTGCTATGGTTGTGCACGTATTCTTGGGAGGAAACCCGTTCCACGACATGCGGCGTGGTCCCGAGATACCTTATTCAAAATAAGGATAAGTATCAAATTAGTAATAAAAGTTTTCTCACACCAGTCCCATGACTAACTCGTAGTTTGTTTTTCCCTTGCAAAATGCGGGTGCCCACAATTTCCACATGGGCAATCTATTAGTTTGTTTATCAGTTATCGAGATCGGACTCAAGCTTGAAGACTCGGAGTTCCAGAAAGAGATGAGGTTTCATATGAAGGACGAATGTACTCAACTATCGATATATTATGTTAAGCCTACATGGTTATAATGGTATGTAAAATCAGATTTGTATTCAAAAATTGTTTCTACTGCAATGATATATCTTTATTATATTTTATCTGTTCTGCAGTGAGATTTGTATTTTGTTGTGTTTTGCTCTGATAAACCCGAACGAAACATACTTTTGCTTACCTTGAACCGACGTAAGTTCAGATTTTGGTCGGTTTGAAGTGAATGGAAGTGCGTGTCGTTACAAAAGTGTTCTTTTGGGGTCCAATCTGAAAATTTCCTAGGATAAGAGGAAAGTGAACATGGCACTGAGGCTAGTCCTGACCAAATTCAAGCCATAAAAGATATGGAGGAACCTAAAATAGGCAAAGAAGTCATGAGCTTAAATAAAAAGGTAGCAGCCATCAGTAGGTTCATCTCCAAAGCCACTGACAAATACGTCCACTTCTTTGATGTTATAAAGAGAAAGAAGAATTTCGATTGGAACAAAGAATGTAGAAAGGCCTTCCAAAAATTGAAAGACTACATGGGAAAACCCCTGATTCTGTCCAGTCCCAAGAAGGGAGAAGATTTATACCTCTATATGGTCGTTTTATAGTATGCGGTAAGCTCAGTCCTTATAAGAGAGAGTGACAGAACTCAGTATCCAATTTACAGCTTCAGGAGGAAGTTAAAGCATGCAAGTACTCGATACCCCGTAATGGAAAAATTAGCATATTGCCTAATACTTACAGCACGGAAGCTCAGAGGCTACTTCCAAGCACATTCTAATAAGGTCTTGACTAGTTTTCCGCTTAAGCAAGTTTTTAGCAAGCCAGATACCCCGGGAAGGTTAGTAAAATGGGGAATCAAACTTAGCCAATATGAGATTGAATTTCAACCTCGAACAACAATCAAAGGACAAGCTCTTGCAGACTTTGTAAACGAGTGCGCAAGCTTCATTACAGAACAGTCAAATAAAGAAAATAACTTAAAAGCGAAGTGGGAAATATTTGTAGATGGGCTTCAAATGAACAATGAGCAGGGGCAGGTTACATCATAATTACCCCTGATGGTCATCGCTTGCACTATGCAATGAAGTTAGTGTTCTCAGTTACTAAAATTGTGGCCGAATATGAGTCAACGATGGTAGGGTTGAATCTGGCACTACAGTTAAAGATACCTTGAATAGAGATCTTTAGCAATTCACAACTAATGGTATATCAAATAAAGCAAACCTATCAAACCAAGGACGTACGGTTGGCGCTATATGTAACAGGGATATTAAAGATGCTTTGCCAATTTGAGGATTTCTCAATACACCAAATACCCATAATGGAGAATACCCAAGTTGATTCATTAGCCAAATTGGCCATCTCCCGAGGAGCACTCGAAACTCGAGTAATCCCTATAGGATGCCAAGAAAGACCCAGTATAGAGCATGCAGAACCCGAAAAGAGAAAAGAATTGTTAGTCCTAACTAGAGCCCAAGCTTCGAAAAGGCAAGATGAAATTGATAGGGAGGAAGTTTCAAATGAGGAACCTTCTCCAATAGAAGTGAATTATCATCATGAGAGTACTTAGATGACTCCAATGATAGATTACCTTGTGAACGAGATTTACCCCTTAGTAGAAAAGACGCAAGGAAGATAAAACACCAAGCCCCCACATTTGCGATTATGTAAGGGGTACTTTATAAGAAAGGGCATTCACTTCCCAACCTAAAATGCGTAAGCCTTGAGAATTGGCTTAATTTGTTAAAAGAAGCACATGAAGGATTTTGCGGTGACCACTCCAGTGGGATTAAGCTAGCCAAGAGTGTCATGAGACAAGGTTATTATTGGCCACAAATGGTTAATCAAGCAATTGAGTATGTCAACAAATGTGAGAAGTGTCAGAGGTACTCTATAATACCCTGGCTTCATCCTAGTGAGCTAACCACTATCTCAAGCCCTTTGCTATCCGATGTATGGGGAATAGATTTGATCGGGGATCTACCAATCTCCAAAGGTGGAGCCAAATATGCCTGGTAGCCATTAATTACTTCACCAAATGGGTAGAAGCAGAAACCGTTCCAACAATTACATCCAAGAAGGTGTTGAGATTTGTGATAAATAATGTTATTACTCACTTTGGGATTCCTTACAAAATAATACCATACAATGGAACACAATTCGAGATTGAGGAGTTCATCGATTTTGTGGAAAAAATGGAATTATCGATAGATTTTCCTCAGTGTCCCATCCAAGGGTAAACAGAGCCATGGAAGTTGCTAACAAAACCGTAAGACAGCCCTTAAGAAATGATTGAATCAAGCCAAAGGAAATTGGGCTGAAGAATTACCCTCGGTGCTTTGGGCATATAGAACTTCTGCCAAAACAGCGACAGGGCACACTCCATTTTCTTTGACATATGGATGTGAAGCCATGCTTCCGATTGAGGTTGAAATCCCTTCACACAGAAGGATAGCCTACGCATTTGATCCAAATCAAGAGTTAAAGAAGGAATCTTTAGACCAAATACAAGGATTAAGAGACGATGCTACGATCAGAACAGCCGAATACCAATGGAGAATCGCAAAGCACTACAACTCAAAGGTCAAAACTAGAACCTTCACGAAAGGAGATTTCGTCTTATGAAGGGTAATGGCCAACACAAAGAACCCATCATAGGGTCCTCTTGGCCCAAATTAGGAGGGGCCCTTAGTCACTCATCAAGCAGTCATACCTGGGATGTATTGTCTGTGCAAGACAAATGGTGATCTTGTTCCTAGAATATGAAACTCGGAACATTTAAGGCCATACTTCTCAATGATAAATGAGTAGAAGAAGGCCTTCACCAAAACATTTTCACACAACTATGGGAATAGAAACCCTCTCAAAAGCTCAAGGTAGCCAAGATGGATTCGACTGCAAATGGATAAAAACCTTGTCATCGCCAAGTTGGTCAGGGCAAGGCACTCCCCGAAGTGGAGTGGTGAGTAAGCCTTCCTCCGTGCCTAAGTCAGAAAGGGCCAGGATGGAGCACCAAAAGCATAAACCTATGAACCACACCGGAAACCGTCGAGATGGAGCATCTAATTAGCACGCCCTGTATATGCTCGCAGAAGAGTACTCCATGCCTCTTCTATGAACCAACAATGTCCTATCTCTGCTCATAGAAGAGCACGTCCTACCTCTGTTTATCTTCTGCATTACCCGTAGAAGGGAATGCAAACCCCTATCATCGCCTACGATGGTCAGGATAGGGAACCCCTTGGGAGTGGGCGGAGTGTAAGCCTCTATCATCGCCTACGATGGTCAGGACAGAGCATCAAAAGAGTAAGCCTTAATTCCGTGTCTATGATGACCCATTTTAAGTATCTAAGACTTTATCATTGCCTATAATGATCAGGATAAGGTGCCTCCTGGAGGGAGGTCGGGTAAGTCCTTGGGGCCTTCTTGGATAAGCTAGCCAAGCGCACTGGACAGACATGCTCAGAGAGTGGCCAACAAAACACGTGCATCCTCTGCTTTGACAATATAAGCCCGAAGACTGGCTCAAGATGCACGTACAACCTCTGCTTCATAAATCAAACCCGAAAATGGTAACGAAACACATTACCAAAAGGGATTTCTGGTCTTTAATGCTTAATACCCAAACAAGGGTTGGTTCGGGACTTCTATTATTTCCAAGAGTAGATTTTTGGACTTCAATTCTTAATACACAAACATGGATGGGTTCGAGACTTCTATTATTATCATAAGTGGACTACTGGTCTTCAATCTTTAAATGCCCAAATGAGGGCTAATAGCAACACTAGAAAGGAACTTCTAATTTTCAATCCTAAGCGACGTTCGGGACAATACTTTTCTTTCCTTCCAAAAGCAAAGTTATAACCTTATATTGAGCGGGTTAAATTGATAAAATATTTCTGAAAAAAAATTCTGAAACATTTCGCAATCAATTTACCTAAGAATAAGTTTTCTTTTTAAAGATTTTTTTCCTTTTTTTTATAAAATTATAAAAAAACTTCATTTTTTTAGCACTACCTTCGTTCCTGTAGCTAGCCGACTGTCATAGTCCAGGGCATCTTGTTCTTTCTAACTGTTCATCCCTTCGGTCCCCTGAGATTCATAAACTGAACAATGGAATGGTCTAACATGGAAAATTCATCCACCCAGTTTTATCAATTTGCAAATTCTCACTCAACTAGTTAAAATAATGAAATTGGCAGATATCATGATGATATTAGGTAGCATAGATATCATTATGGGAGAAGTTGATTGTTGAAATGATAATTGATATGACAGAAATAGAAATACAATCTATAAATTCTTTTTCTTGATCGGCATTTTCAAATGAAGTTTATGAACTCATATGGATTTGTTCTTATTTTCACCCTTATATTGGGAATAAGAATAGGGGCACTAGTAATTATGTGGTTAGAAAGAGAAATATTTGCTGCAGTACAACAACACATTGGGCATGAATATGCCGGTCCCTTGGGAATTCTTCAAGCTATAGCAGATGGAACCAAATTAGTTTTTAAAGAGGGTCTCCTCCCATCTAGAGGGGTTATTTGTTTGTTCAGCGCGGGACCCTCTATAGCAGTCATATCTGTTCTACTAAGACCCGAGCAAAAATTCTGTAAACTTCCATCTTATATCCCTCAACCTACTATGGAGACGATGATATGGAGATTTCATTGTGGAATTCAATACTAATAATAATATTCATTCACAGTTCTCTAAACTCACTCCTTTGTTTTTTGATAGAATATGAAGCATAAATGAGCATTGAACAGTAGATGCAGGTTTAATATGTTGTTTGGGTTCCAAACAACACTTAACTCGATACATGCGCAAACAACTATAGAAACTACGAAAAAACTAACGTGGAATAATAGTCAACTGAAGTTCATACAAGAAAAATGTGAGGTAAGTACAAAAAAGAAGTTCAACTTGAAAACTCGAAAACACCCCTTCACTAGGGGGCAAATGTTATTACCAAAATTAATTCTGAGACAGGCTGATGGTGAAAGGGTAGCAGACTGACTCGAGCATAAAGACATCTTCAACACAAGCAAAGGCTAAGAATAGGGTAAAATCGAGAGCCTAGGAGAGACATCTGAAAGGGCAAGCAACTGGCACCCTCAATAAAGAAAGAACCTTAAAATCCAATACAAAGAAAGATTACCCGCAGGGTAATTCCAACAGGGTAGTTCCGACATGAAGGATAACTGATAAGAAGTCATTTAAAAACCGAGAGCTAATAGAGTAGAAAACAAAGGACAACACGACCCAATACCCAGACGGATAGAAGGGCTATCGGTATTAACCGGCTTAATATAGATACGATAAGGATCGGGAGCCACATACCGGAACCTCAATCAGATGGACACCATGAGGTCACTTTAATAGGCAATAGATAAAGTACCGGAGGTAGTCCTCCGAAAAGACGAGACACATTTCAGGAAGTCTACCAAACGAAAAGTCGGAACCCCGAAGAGAGACAAACTATCCACATTAATCTGCTTAGTGTCGATACCAAAGGGGTGGCGGACTCAGCCACCTTTCACCTGGATCACAAAGGCAAGCACCACAAAGTGCTAATAACAAGACTAATAGTCCATATTCGGAAGCCTACAACTGGAAGTCGTTCGTACCAGAAAACTCGAAATCAATACAAAGGGGGCGAACAAGCAATCAAAAAGGAGTTTCGCAAACCAGAGCCCTCCTCCGGAGAGAAGGAACCAACACCTCGGAAAACCGTAAGAAAAGCCTTTAGAACCAAAGGAAAAGGAGGCCGAGATCCAGGACTTATGGAACCAAAGGGAAAAGCGGTCGACAGGCGCTATGCTGGCCCAACAGCAAAAGGGTCCCCGATTTGTCTATAAAAAAGACCCCAGGGTCTCATTTTCAGGCCGAATTCTCATTTCTCAATCTCGCTTTCTTTCTCTCTAGTGCAAACCCTAATTTCCAAATCTAATAGGGGTCTTCAACTCTTGTAATATATTTGTAATTAATAAAGAGAAGAAGTCCGGGACTTAAGCATTTCTCGATTTGATAATCATATTGTGTCCATTATGATAAGATATGGAGTTAACAGTCATCTTTCTTATAAAAGAGTTATCACGGTTCTTTCGCGAGAAGGAAGGTCTTGGGTAAAACTATGGCTTCTCCTATTCGAACGTTCATACGTGACTTATCTCTTCCATAGTAAGCCTAATGTGACCCAACCTTGAAAGGGATCTTGCTGTGAGCTTGCAACTTGATAGCTGACACAACCATAGCCTTCCCGGGTTGGATCGATGCGAAAGTACCATATAAGTTGACAAATACAATAGCATGAGAACAAATCCGAGTGTTGTGAGGCATTAGCTTGTTTCTTCTCAACATATTGTATATTATTTCATCTAGGATCCAAAGGTGTTTATCGCATAAGATCTCAGTTTCATTTAACTAGTAAGGACCTTTCTTCAAGATTGTATTCGACTTCATAGTCTCACAAGTGTGATACTCACCCCTTGAGGGAAGGGTAACTAATATTCTGACTAAAGGTCTTAACACCTAAGTAACGGCGAAATTAGTTAAAAAACACTGATTCATAACTGCATTTCAATAACCTTTGGACTATCTTTGCATCAAACTTCTAAGCATATGCATTGTTTATTCCAGTTTAGGTGTTGACGAAAAATATCGTTAACATCCTTCTTCATACCAGTCCATTGAAAAACTCTCTTCATGTCTCGGTACATCTTGTCATTGCCCGGATTGGTAGTCATCTGAATGTTATGAGCCTCCACAAGAATTGATCTCAACAAATCTTCAACTGTGGGATCACACAATTTTCTGTCTTAACGTAGCCATCCCTTCTCGTCAACAAAATATCTTGCTCAGTGAGTAGAGGTCTCCCCTTTATTGAGTCTATCCAATATATCTACTAACTACTGATCTTCTCGCCGTGTGGATCCAATGCGCTCCATAAGAGTAGGTTGCAGTTCCAACGATACCAATAAACTAGGCGTGAAATCCGTAGACGATCTAAAATCCAAAGACGAGATAAACTCAAAGATCTTTCTCTCTACGAACAGAGGACTCAAGGTCATCCTCTGTCTACTCAATGCATCAGCGACTACATTCCCCTTCCCTGGAGTATACGTTATCTCAAAATCATAGGATGCACGGAACTCCGTCCAACGTTGCTGCCTTAAATTGAGACCCTTCTGCGAGAACAAACACTTGAGTGATTTGTGATCTATGTATAGCTCAAACCTCTCACTGAGTAAGTAGTGTCACCAAGACTAAAGTGCGAACACTATAGCTACCAACTCCAAATCGTGGGTAGGGTAGTTCTCTTCACGAACCCTTAATTGCCTACTCCCGTAGCAGGCTAACCTACCCTCTTGTATTAACACAACACCAAATCCCGTGCCATAATCATCCGTGTAGACTATAAACACCTTGCTACCATCAGGAAGATTCAGAACCTGGGTTGATGTCGGATCCCTCTTTAACCTTTGGAATGCATCCTCGCAACCAATGCTCCAAGTGAAAACCAAATTCTTCTTTGTCAAACGGGTGAGTGGAGCTGATATACGTGCAAAGTCCTTAATAAACTTTCTATACTAACCCTCCAAACCCAAGAAACTCCTAACCTCTGTCGCATTCTTAGGGGCTTTCTAGTCTTGAAGTACCACAAACTTAGCAGGGTCCACCGCTATTCCATCCTTGCAAACAACTCGCTATAGGAACCTTAGTTCCTTTCTCCACAAATGACACTTAGAACACTTAGCCTTGAGTTGATGCGATCTGAGGGTGTGGAGAACCTCCTATAAGTGTACGACATGTTCTTCATTGCTCCTTAAGAAGATCCGAATATAGTCTACAAAAACCATAACAAACTTGTTCAGGTAATTCTTAAATACCCAAATCATTGAATCCACAAAGTACGGCAGGTGCATTCGTCAACCCAAAAGGCATGGCCAGCTACTCAAAGAATTTGTCTGGAATCCTGAAAGCAGTCTTATCTATATTGTCATCTACTGCCCTCAAATGATGAAATCTAATGGCTAGATCCAACTATGTGAAAACCGAAGCGCTTACTGTTGGTTAAACAAGTCATCAATCCTCGGGAGTGGGTGCCTGTTCTTCTTGACTTATTCAACTCCCTATAGTCCATGCATTGACGAAGAGAGCTGTATGCCTTGGTCACAAAGACAACTGGAGCTCTCCACTCAAAAATGCTCTGCCTAATGAATCCCTTCTTGAATAGCTCACCTACTTGTTGAGCACCCTCCTCTCCCTAGGAGCCATTGGCGCACTGGTAAAGCGATAAGTTTCACATTCTCCACCAAGAAAATCCGGAAGTCGATTTCTCATCTGGGAGGCAATCATATAACCTCATCGAACACATCAGGAAAACCTCTGGATATGGATATTGATCTAAGATCGTCAACAGAAGCATCAAGGGAATCCCGGAAACTAAGTATAACTGACCCATGTGGGTCACAAGACATCTCGAAAATTCTATCATGGCATGTCAAAAGCCTAACAACTCTCCTCTCACAATCCAGAATGGCACCATACATGGCTAGACAATCCATTCCTAACATAAGCTCATAACCCATAAAGCCAAGAACATATGCATCGCACCCAAACTCGACGCCCATAACAAAATTTCTCAAACCCCTACATATCATAGAAAGGTGAGATGTATTTCCTATGGGGTTTGAGACCACAAAAGGATCAAAAATTATACTAATATCTAGGTGCAGGCTATCTACCATGGAATTGGATATGAATAAATGAGAAGCACCTGTATCAAATAGAGTCCTAATAGGAAGTCAAAAAGAGATATCAAACCTTCAACGGTGACTTTCCTACCTCGATCCGGTCCTCCAGACTGAGCTGCTTCTAGCGCACGAACTTGCACTCCAGATGATCCTGCCATTTGACCATGCCCATTAGGGCACTGCTTGGTAAAATTTCCGACTTGATTGCAATTGAAACAAGCATTATTTGTGCTTATACAGTCTCTAACAAAGTGCCCCATGTTTTCTACTTCAATAGCACTTAACCTCTGTTTTGATTTGTGCCTTTTCAGGTTTCCCTCCTTTCTTTGCTGCCCCTTCATGGGTACCTCTTCTTCTTATCAGTCTTGGGCTTATCTTCTTCAGTCTTAACTTCTTTCTTCTCCTTTTCTCGTCCTCATGCATTAAAGCCATGTCTAATAGCCTCTAAAAAGTCACTCCCATAGGGATATGTGTCAATGCAAGTCCTTAGAGAGGTTGATTCAACCCTTTTCCGAATCTTAAAGCTTCTTCTGAGAAGTGTTTACCAAATCCAAACCAAATATTTCCATTTGATTATAGCTATTAACATATTCCTTCACTGTCACACTTCCTTGCTTTAGATTCAAGAACTTCTCCTATCTTCTTGCTCCAATAAGTCAAACAAATTCCCCATCTCTCTAATCCAATTGAATGCCTCCACGAAACTCTCAGTACCACGAAATAGATTGCCTTCCATCACACAAAAATCCTTAAAAAACTTAGAGAAGTTAAGTATAAGATTGGGTGGAATTACTGCGGCTACATTTGATGGTGAGACATTGCCTTGCACTTCGGCGGGTATCGTAGCCTCTACATATTTACAGAACCATATCGGAATAGGAATGCCCTCGGGGAAATTAGGAACCCAAGACATGCTGAAAAGAGAAGAAACAAAGATTCTGAAATAGATCGAAGGAAAATTGTAAATGGCTTGAGGGGACATATTTTTCAAAAAAGGTTATACTTGAAAATACTTTGTTTTGACAACACTTTTTCAAAAAAAAATCTCTGATCTTATAACTTTAGGCTCTAATACCAAATGTGACAACCCATCTCCCTTAATGTCACCCATATAAGGAAACATTAAGTTCTATGAAGCACAATAATAATATAAAGACTAATTTCACAAGACAAAATATAAAACGCAGTGGAAAACTTTCTAACTTCATTATATACAAAACATTACATTTTCAAATACTACAAGTTATAATCATAACCGTGGAAATATAAACCATCAGGGTACAAGTACAAAACCATAAAAATCATATTCCTCGTGAGCCATAAAAATAAATATAAAACAGAAACTGGAGCAATACATAGAGTGAGAAATAATCCAAGTCTAAGCCAAATCAAAGAATTATGGTCATTGCTGCAATCCGCTACCCTGAGAACCTGGGGGGAGGAAGGAAAAGAAGAGGGAGAAGGAAGAACAAAATAGGTCAAACATAAAGTCTGGCGAGTTCCACTAATTTTAGCATAATCTTAAGATAAAGAAGTATCAAGACAGACCAATAACACTGGATGTGAAAATATGGTAAAATGAACAAGTACGAGTAAATGAGATAAACAAGGTAAGCTAAGATCAGATATGCTTCTCATTCATATCCTAGAATAGAATTTATACACCAACCATCACACTATCAGAATTAGGTTTTACTCTAATTACTCTCCAGTGATCGCCTCCAAATAGACGCAAATAACATGTGGCAGCCATAGCAGCAGGGGATATCAGTCCTGAACCCATCAACATTAAAAGATACAACCTATCTGCCATTGTTACAGTTCATATCCTCCTCCATCAGATCCATGCACACTCATGACTCCGCCGGAAAGCACCCATACCCACCTCCAAGATTTGAACCTTTTACAACCATCCATCAGTAATGCATGCCCTAGTCCCTATCTGGTGCGAGACTCGTTTGATCAACATGAGAGTATTGATTGATTAGGATTCCAAGCAATAATAGATTGACACAAACTACACCAAGGCTTGGTCCCCTAAGTGAACTAGGATTTTAGGAGTTCCCCAAAAATATATTGATAGAAGACATGGAACCTCTTAGCTTATTAATCAAACATGTTTAACTTAGTAGGTTTAAGTTCATGAATAAGCATCATATAACCCTATGTTACTGTTGGCTAGCTTTTGAACTAAGCCACCAAGAGTTTAATCATTTACATACTACAAGGATAGTTAATGCTCTTGCAGATCCAAGATGTGGCTCTCCACCTAGGATTATTCCGGCTCATGAAAGCCCCATCACCATTAGTTCGTAAAACATCATCACGACCCGCTTGTGATGCATAACCACGACCCGCTCATGGATCAGCTTCACGACCCGGCTCGCTCCCTGCATCACGAACCGACTTCACCTTTCGGAAAGAAAGGCCAAGACTTGGCCCCCAACGAACCAAAATTGAAGGATCTGGTGACACGTGTCTGTAATGGCTCCCATGACCAATTTTTCATCAAGCCACGAACCGCTCGGAGATCCTCGGGATTGGTGCCACGTGTCTTTGTTAACTGCTTGCAGAAATCACTTATAAATAGCCCAACACTTAGAAATTTTCAGGATCTTTTGGCAGTTAAGAGCTATGATTCCACCATTCACTACACCATATATGCTAATTAAGCTGTGTTATTAGCCGTATCTAAAGCAATTAGACACGGCAAAAGGTCATATCAAAAAATGGCCTGTTAAATTTTTAGATATGGCTAAAACTGTATCTCACTAGTGATAACGTACGGTTTATAGTTGTATCTAAATTGTATTCAAACACGGCCTTTGACCGTATTTAATTATATCTTTATGTGCACATATATGTATATATGCATATATATATATATATATATATAAACAGAAACTGTAGCACATATTTTTCAGCATATTACCATAATTTATACACAAGAATAACACAATATATATATATATATATACACACATGGTCAAAGCATTACAAGATTTTTCATAACACGAATACAATATATAACATACAAACATATATAAAGGAAATTGTCAAAGATTTTCATAATATTACGAACTAACAAAAAAAGGTAATAACATATGATTACCCTGATATAACTCCAGTCGAGGTCGAGGAGATTGAGCGTACATGCTGATCATGCCGATGAAATCCATGTGTTTGTTGTAAATCAAAGCAATATGAGAATAAGATAGCTAATGTTGATAAAGTTTTATAACAGCATAAATATTTATATATACACACAGTTCAAAACAAAAGCTTAAATGGCCAACCTGATGATTGGCAGTAAAACTGAATCGTGATAGCTAGCCTGAGTTCCAACAGCACAAAAGCACCAAAATCTACAGGAAAAAAGAAGTAATTTTATGCTTGATTGTACACAAAATATCGTGTCTTTGTGTTCGTACTGATAGCAGTGAAGGGCATATCGCGTCTTTGTGTTCGTGTGTGCATATTTGTCAATTTTATGTATGACATGTTTATGATGCTACTGACATGATTTCATGAACTTGTAACCTAGAGACATGCCAACATCTCACATGCTTTGTGGTTTAACATGACCTCCAACATCGTATATAGCCTATACACCTCCCCACTTTTTCTGTTTTCTCCAACAAGACTGCATATAAATTCATTAAACAAGCTACAAATACTTCACTAGACAGGAGATCGACATTGTGACTCACTATAGCATACAGAAATGAGCTAAAATGGAACTTGTTTAATGACATATATATGAAAAAGATATGTGGACTGAAAATGTCTTTTGTTATTATGTACCGATCGAGTTTAACTCAAATTACACTGAAACAAGTCAAAAATAGCACTTTAATTACTAACTGATAATGTATTCTACGTTTAACTCGGTCAGTACATTGTAACAAGTCAAAAATAGCACTTTAAGGCCCAATATCCATGTGTTTGTGTATTCAGTAAGTATATGTCTCAAAGATGAATGAAATGCCAGTCGTTAAAAAATGCAAGGCATCGTTCATGTAAGATACTATGTAGAGATAAGTGTAAAATAATATATACCTGCTCCAACGTCTAAAGATATCAAATCATCATCTTTGGATGACATACTCGACTTTCTGATTAAGAATTTACTGGGTGATCCACCAGGTGGCTGTATTTTAGCTCATGCGCAGGGTCAGTAATCCATGCTTATTAGCTTCATTCAAATGTTGAATGCTGCTTCACTTAACCTTTGGAAAAAATTACTTTCACGTGTAACTTTCAGTTTCTTTGAAGCAGACTGTGTAGTGTAAGGTGAATTACACTACAGTCTCTGTTACGAAGTAAGGGAAAGTTGCTAGTGAAAGCAGCTTTTTACTAAGGTTAAGTGTAGCAACATCCGTCATTTGGATGAAGCTAATAAGCATGGATACCCGACCCTACATGTAAGCTAAAATGCATCCACCTGGTGGATCGCCCATTAAATTATTAATCAGAAAGTCGAGTAATCATCCATCTACCAAAATTTTCAGCAAACCTGTTAATATATTTTCAATAAACTTGTTATCTCTAAAAACAGAGTAAACTTTTTATAAGACTACCCAATTTAAATTTCAAGCATAGGGCAAAAAAATAGTCAAATGACGATGAAATCATAGTTAAATATTGAACTATAATTATCCATTTGCTCAGTTTATGCCACATCAGGTAATATATTATGTCTGTTTGCCATTTTTGACATCAAAATATATAATTATACGACTATATTCTTGGCTTGTTATTTAGTTTAAGAAATGGACAGCAAACAGTCAAATGGCTATTGCAAGTACAATCATCTTATGTACAATTGACATTAAACCTCTTAACATTAGTAAAGATTACTGCATCCTTATGACTAACTCATTGTTATTTCTTGGTTTCATGGATATACTGCAATCTAAAATTGTACCATACATGTTTCCAATAGCCAATTAGACTTGTTTAACATTATCGTAAAACATGATTCAAATTTGATTTCTCTAATTCCAAGGTGTAACCATAGATCTGTCCCTTACACAAAGTAGCAATCAGCTAACACATGTACATAACAATTCAATTGAAATAGCTAACACACTAACATAAAGTAACAATCAACTAACACACAATGATTTCAACTTGTTCCCTACTATCTGACATGCATGCCACAATTCAATTGAAATACGTAACTACTATCGAAGGAGAGGGCTAGGGACCAAGGGTTGTCGCGTTTCCGTCAAAGGAGAGGGTTGTTCATCTCTGGTAGAGGAGGAGATTCCAGAGAAAGGTGGAGGCACAATTTGGTGACTAAAAACCCTAATTTGGGTTTTCGGTCACCATTAAAATAAAACAAAAGGAAAAGCAAGCGGCCAAAATTTGTGTTCTGAGTGCCTAATGGGATGCACAATATGATATGCATTAGATTTGGCCAAAGGCCCTGTCAAATTAACTGATCCGAAGCTTCCTTGATGGACGGTCAGATTTAGGGTGCTTAGGGTGGTGTGGATCGCAAAATGTAGTTTGATACGGATCTATGCATTATCAAATATGATACGATATAATCATTATTTTATCTTCGCAGCGTTGTATGCCAAATTGGCTGTTATAGTGTAGTGATTATCATACATCTATCATTTTTAGTCAGAAGTATCTCGAATTTGTTGAGTGAATCACTATTGTAAATGTGAGATTGAGAGAAAATAGTGATTGTACTTGAATTCAAACGTATGATCAAAGTCATATAAAGTTAATGTAGAACGCCGAACCACTAAAAATTTGATGTGTTTGTTGCATTTTCTTTCATTTCTAGCTTAATTCTCTACATATCAAGATAATTTGGGTGTTAGGACCACTTTTGGTCTAACATTTTGGTGCTTTCACCGAGAAATCAATTTTTAGCCTATCGGATTACTGCTCTACTACTTGGATTTTAGAGTCCGAAGAAGATAGTCCATTTTCCCACTGTTCCGTTTTAGAAGATTTCAACAAATTCAAGACATTATGGCCACAATGAAATCCAAGGATTCACAAGCCTCTCGAGCAAACGAAGCTAAGGAAGAGAACTCTCAGGAACGTGCGGATGTGGTCTCCCAGGCTCACGGCTCTTAGGGGACGATCCCACCCCAGGAGGGGGTCATGACCCAGTCCCAAGAGGGGATCATGAGCCGCCTCCAAGGAGGGACCATGAGCCGCCTCCAAGGAGGGACCACGATCCGCCCCAAAGGAGGACAACGATCCGAACAGAAGAGGGGGTCACGAACTGCCTTCAGCATGAGAGCTCGACTCGACCCGGAAACGAGATTATGACCCATTCAACCTATGTTGATGCTTCTGCTCGACCTGGCTCAAGCGCTTCACATCCAACTGCGAATGTTAGTGACCAATTACTTACCACTACCCCAACAACAAAAGGAAATTTTTATGGTGTTCTTGACATGTTGGAAAGGACGAACGACGCTCTGGAGGCCCAAAGACGTGAGAGTACCTTGATGTGGGAAAATATGACTACGATGAGAAGGAAGATAGACGAACTTCAAAGGCAGAGAGCGCCTTCACCAAGTCATCGTTTTACTACAGATCATTCGTCTTCATCAGGGGAGTCTCCAAGACCCCAACAATCGAAACTAGAGAGGCCCGAGAATGTGGAGCAACTTTGGTTTCGGTCCCTCCCTTCTCGAGAAGAAACAACATTCAATCTAGGACCAAACAATCACAATCTGAATGATCCTGCTGTGTTTCAAGGGGAAGGATCCCGAGCATTACCTAGGTATAGGAACATTGATGATCCAATCCAGAATCAAACCCCACGTCACGTGATTGACCATGGTCATAAGGGGGCAAGGAAGCCTTGCTCAAATCCCGTACCGGGCAGCGATACACCGAAGAGATATTGGAGATTTTCATAGAGCTAGAAGTGCAGACCCTAAATCCACTTTGACTAATGCTGACATTGAAGTAATGGTGAGGCAGATCATGGCTAATAACAGAGGACAAATAAATTAAGACTGGGGCGTAGATAGTCACACACCATTCACTGACGACATATTAGACGTTTGATTCCCAAGACGATTCAATCTACTGATATGAACCGTTATGTGGGTAGGACATATCTGGTTCGGCACTTTATGAGATAATCATGGTATATGAATGCCGCTGCCGCTCCAGTCGTAGTGAAGTGCAAGGCATTTCCAATCTTTTTAGAAGATGTGGCGTTAATGTGGTTTACATGATTACCACCACGATCAATTGCCAACTTCAAAGAACTGAGCAAAAGGTTTATAAACCAATTTCGACTTTATGCCTAGAGGTCCAAAAACGTCTTTAAACTGTCACTCATTAAGTAGCGCCCTGATGAAACTCCGAGGTCTTACTTGGATCGCTTCAATTTGGCAGTCACAGAGGTAAGAGACCCTCACAAGCAGTCCATCCTGATGGCATTAATTGATGGAGTAGACAAAGATACCGAGTTTGGCAAATATCTAGTTGGAAAACCACCGCTGACTAGAGAGATATTTTGCGAGAAAGCCAATATCCGCCTACGTCAAGAAAAGATATACATTAATCGAAAGAGGAAGGCTACTGCTAAGGAAGAGATATAAAGTAACGTGGCTATCAAGCAGTCTGGCGTCAGCTCTGGGAAGGTAGAAGTTATTGTTGGACAAAAGAACCAGGGCAACGGTCGCTAAACTAGAAATGATGACAAGAAAAGGAACCAAAAGAACGACTAATAGAGAGACCTCAATACAGAACATTTGAGAACCTCACACTTTTGAACAACATATTAGAGAATACCTACCTGGATACTTACAATGTTCTTCAATATAAGAAACCTCCTCCAAGAGACTCGACGGAGAAGGAGCGGGAAATAGAGAAATTCTGTCTCTTCCACGAGACTTATGGGCACTCGACAAATGAATGTCGACACTTAAAGGACTTGGTAGAAAAGTGTATTATAGAAAGAAAGTTGGAAGAATATAAGGCAGCCCGAGAAGCCGGGGGCAAGGTAGTCTAGAGCAGAATAAAAGGCAACCACCTCAGAAGGGCACTTCGCAGTAGAAAGCTAAAGGCATCATCATCAACACTATAGTTGGGGGGCCCCATCCATGTGTGCATAGCTATAGGGAAATGGATCAGTATATGAACGCAGCCAAGCGCCCTGAGGTGGAAGAGTGCAGCAATCCTAAAGATATTGCCTCGGTAAAATAGCAGAAAACGTTGCCATATTTCGTGAAGAGATAGCATTGTAGTTCAATCCCCTACCGAAGACCCCTTAGTGAACACTACCACCATTGGTCCTACCCTAGTCCACGAGGTTTTGGTAGGCAATGGGAGTTCGGTTAACATTCTATTCAAGAAAGCGTTTGGTCAGATGAAGCTTGAAGAAAAGGATTTGAATCCCTACAACAGAAGGATACGTGGCTTCAATGTAGACTTGACATCTCCAATGGGATTTGTAGAATTGTCAGTAACTTTGGGAGAGGGAGATCGTTGGAGAGTGAGGATTCTCCTATTTGTAGTTTTGGATATAAATTCGCCATATAACGCCTTCTTGGGTGGACCGGCCCTCGCAGAATTCAGGGTTGCATTGCGCCTTGGTGCTTATTGTTGAAATTTCCAATCGAAGCAGGAGTGGGAGTTATCAGGTGTGGCCAAGTAACCGGACGAGCCTGTTATATGGAAGAGTTAAAATTTCTATGCAAAGGAAAAGACGTGAAAACTAAGGGTGCTTCCTCCCCCGTAAAAAAGGATTCAGCATAGCAATTAAAGGGGATGACCCCGAAGGAGTTTCCCAAAGAACTGCCCCAGGACATAGATCCCAGAGAGGACGAGGAGCCTGGGGGTAGAATGGTGAGACCTAATGAGTCGACTATGGATATACCTATTGATATTGGTGACCCAGCTAAGGTTTTGAAGGTTGGATCCCAACTAGACCCCCTTCGAGCGAAGGAATTGACTGACTTTTTAAAGGCAGACTTGTTCGTGTTTTCTTGGACTCATGCTGATATGTGTGGGATATCCCCCTTAATTATGAGCTATTCATTGAGCATCAACCCAAAGCATCCACCCGTTAAGCAGAAAAGGTGAATTCTTGGCCCGGAGAGGTCAGCTACCTTGAAGGAAGAAGTTGAGAAGTTAAGAATCAGTGGATTCATTAGAGATTCAACTTACCTAGAAAGGATTTCAAACCGCGTTTTGGTAAAGAAGGCCAATGGGGAATGGTGTACCTTCATTGATTTCTCGGACTTGAGAAAAACCTATTCTAAAGACAGTTTTCCGCTCCCTAGGATTGACCAGTTGGTGGACTCAACGGTGGGTCACGAACTTCTCTCCTTCATGGATGCGTATTCAGGATATAACCAGATCCCCATGCATGTTCTGGATTAGGATCACACTAGCTTCATCACAGATTTGGGGTTATATTGTTATATAGTGATGCCCTTTGGTTTAAAGAACGCTGGAGCAACGTACCAATGCTTGGTGAATAGAATGTTCTATAATCAGATTCGGAAAACAATAGAGGTGTATGTTGACCATATGCTTGTGAAATCCAGACAGTCATCTGACCATACTGCTGAACTAGCTGAAATGTTCGATATCGAAGACGATACGGAATGAAGCTCAACCAACTGAAATGTTCATTTGGAGTCACTTCCGGGAAATTCTTGGGTTTTATCGTCAGTTCACGCGGGATCAAAATCAAACCATATCAGAATGCGGCAATCAGGAATATCCAAGAACCAAGTTGGATTAAGGATGTGCAGAGCCTCATGGAAAAGTGGCCGCGTTAAGTAGGTTTATTTCTAAAGCTACTGATAAGTGCATTCCATTCTTTGACCTGATAAAGCGAGGTAAGCGCAATTTCCAATGGACACCCGACCGTGCTGAGGCATTTCAGAACCTTCTCACTCATCTGGAAAGACCCCCGATATTGTCAAAGCCAGTCGACCATGAATATTTGTTCGTATACTTGGCAGTATCATCCCTTGCAATAAGTACGACCTTGGTAAGAGAAGAAGATAAAGTCCAGAGGCCAGTGTATTACGTAAGTAAGAAGCTGGCAGGGGTAGAGCGAAACTAACCGAGGATAGAAAAACTTGCATATAGTCTGCTGATCACATACAGAAAACTTTGCCATTATTTCCAAGCTCACCCTACCTATCACCATATATACAGACCACCCTCTCCGACAAGTATTGCAGAGACCAGAAGCATCCGGGAGGCTATTCAAATGGAATATAGAGTTAAGCCAGTTTGATTTGATCTTCCAGCCTCGACGATCGATAAGGGGGAAAGTATTGGAAGATTTCATAGCGGAATTCACTATCCCTGAAGAAGATGTAATGAGGGAATAGGCAGACCCCTCAGAACGGCTATTAGATCCCAACACCTGGAAGCTATATACCGACGGTGCCAAGAATGATAGATGGTCTGGCACCGGAGTTGTCCTAGTCACCCCTGAGAGACGATCAATATACTATGCTCTAAGATTATAATTCCACGAACAACGACTCGGAATACGCAACCCGGATTGCTGGGATAAAGCTTGCAAAGGAGTTGGGGATAGCAAGGTTGGATATTTTCTATGATTCCAAGATAGTCGTGAATCAGGTTATTAATGAGTTTTCGGCTAAGGGGCCGAGACTTGTATCATATTTAAGAGAGGTAAGAAAGCAGCTGGACAGTTTCGAGCATTACATCATTTCCTATATCCCTTGAACGGAGAATCAAATGGCAGACAAATTGGCCAAATTGGAAAGATTTGACAATCCTGAGGACATGGAAATGGTCCCGATTGAAATATTGGAGACTCTAAGGATTGATTAGATAGAAATTGATCCTATACTGGAGACTAAACCAGAAAGGGAGTCATGGATGACGCCCATAAAAAACTTGTTGACAAATGGAACGCTTCCTTCTAAGAAAAACGAAAGGCACGCCGTTATTCGTAAGGCTTCAAGATATGTTATGCAAGGCGAAGTTCTTTATCGTTCACGATGCCCCTCCTCTGGTGTATAGCCCATAACGACATCGAGCGAGTACTGAAGGAACTACACGAAGGTGAATGTGGCGACCACGCTGGAGGCTAAACATTGGCTAAGAAGATATTACGATATGGCTATTTCTGGCCTACTATATATAAAAATGCGGCTAAATATGCACGACGTTGCGATAGGTGCCTGAAATTCTCGAGGGTCCCCAGGGCGCCTCCCCACCGATTGAAGGCAATGATGAGCTCGTGGCCATTTGCTGTATGGGGAGTTGACATTATAGGAAGTCTCACAATCACAAAAGATAGAGAAAAATTCAAAATTGTGGACTACTTTACGAAATAGGTCAAAGCAGAATCGTTGACCACGATCACAACTAAGCGAGTGATAAAATTCACAGAAATATTATATGTCGGTTTGGGATCCCAAAGATCATTATAATAGATAACGGGACCCAATTCGACTGCACTGAGTTCCGAGACTTCTGTTAGAAGTATCATATCGAAAAAAGGTACACTGCTGTAGCACATCCACAATTGAATGGACATGTAGAAGCAGAAAATAAGGTAACTAAGTCTATCCTGAAGAAGCGATTGACGCGGGCCAAAGCCATGTGGGTCGATGAGTTACCCTTAGCATTGTGGGTCTACAGAACAACATACAAATCAACGACGGGTCACACCCCCTTCTCCCTTGCATTTGGATCGGAGGCGGTCATCCCAGTGAAATGGAAGTACAATCCCACAAAATTTCTTATTACGATCCAATTCCAACAATGAACTGCTTCTCAAGCCTCTTGACATGGTTGAAGAGAAGAGGGACGAAGCGGATCTGCGCGCCTTGAGACATAAGCAACAAGTCGCCCGATATTACAATAAGAAAGATCGAGCATGATCTTTTGAACTTGGAGACCTGGTATTGAAACGTATCTTCCTAATCCCGCCTTCTTGGGTCTGAAATGGGAAGGACCATATACCATCTTACGGAGGCTTTATAATGGATCCTTCAAGATATCGACTGTGGACGGAAATGAAATCCCTAGAGTGTGGAACACCAAACATTCGTGGCATTACCTGACATGAAATTGTCATTTTCATTCTTTTGTTTCTAGGACTATGTAAAAAAGGCACGACTTTCCTATAATAGTCTGGTTGCATAAAGAAAAGATTATAAAGTGGATGTAGGTCATGATTCGACCGAACCACTACAAAATACCGTGTGTCATTTACTTTTATCGCATCATTTATTGTTAATTATTTAATTTTTTTCATATGAGCTATCACGATTGGGATATTTTTCATAAACCCCACAATGACTCTTAAACACGTAACTTAAAGAGTCTTCTATCAAATCAAAAGTTTAATAATATATAGAACTACGAGGGTGCAATGAAGTAAACAACACAACCCCAAACACTCTAACTTTCACGATTTGAGAAATAGTATACAGGACAAGGAAATGAATTGTCCACGAGGCGTGAAGGTGCACCTTGATCAAAAGACCGCCTTGACTCCACTCAACCCTTGGCATTCGACGGGAGAGTATAAAGGCACCAGGGACTGAGCGCCACAAATGAACTCCTACCCTATTGAAGGAATTGGGGCAGACTGAAAGTTGAGTTCGAACTCTAAACTAGGCATATGACAAGAGAGTACAAAGGCATGTTGATTAAGTGTCGTAAAAGGGCTCCTACCCACTAGTATCGGGGGCAAGAGTGAAAGCTGAGCCCGAACCCTTCATTTCCGGACATGAGGGGCAATACGTAATTGATCCTAACCAATCCTCAACTAGCCCTTGCCAAGCATCATGTCAATGATTGATTGGGGGCATAAACACATCATGATGAAAACAACATGATATGTTACAAAAATTTTATCTTTTCCTACAAAGATAACTTATGATGATGTTTCGTTAGTTTTGTTTATGACTTAGTTATGATTTGAATATTTATGCGCATGACTACGTATGAGAAATTCGCAGGTACACAGCAATGTAAAAGAAACATATTTTCATTTACTAACTGCTGGTTTACAAAATGAGGTTGGACAAAATGCGAGGGAAGCACTAGCAACAACTACAAAGGGCCTGTGGAAGATCTAAAAAACAAAGAATAAACCAACAAGCTCCATTTAGTTTCCGAGGACGACTTCGACTTCTTCTTCTCCTTCTTCTGTTTTTCCGGAACCTCCTTGCTAGCATCAGGGGAATCATGCTTCCTCCATTTCTTTTTTCCTAAAGGAGGATCCTGCGTTGGGGCCGAAGACTGGGATGCTAGTTGTGTAGTAATGGACCCAGATAATTTCACGATTAGTCCAGATTCGGGAGCAGCCGCAGCAAGAGGTGGTATGTCCAAAGGCCCTTTCTCAACCATATCCTTCAAAAGCTCATCATTCTTAGCACTGATTTCGGCTAAGGCCATACTAATGTCCTCCTTGGTCTCTCCCATGATGGCTACATCCTACTCTCCATCCCGTTATCACCATCAGTAATCTTCAAAGCCTTGATGATCTCGGCATCTT
Organism: Allium sativum; assembly: GCA_030737875.1. Lineage (NCBI taxonomy): Eukaryota > Viridiplantae > Streptophyta > Magnoliopsida > Asparagales > Amaryllidaceae > Allium > Allium sativum. Next base: position 347,755,148 of record CM060916.1, read on the forward strand.
TGGTATGTCCGTGCTTGACGGGATTAGGGCCTTTTCAGCCACCTCAGTCTCTATCTGCTCCTTTTCAACCACTTCAGCTGGCTTGGCACCTATATCACGAGAAGCAACTATTATTAATTTAGGAGAGAATACGGTCCCCTCATCTGTTTGCTCCACAATACGACGACAACTTATAATAGCTTTGACAAATTGTAGAGAGAATATGGGGATACCTTCTATTGGTTGCTCATCTGGAGCTATAATGGAAACCTCAGCAGGTTGAGGAACAAAAATCCTAGAGATTAACGGGTGATCTGGATCGTACTCCTTGACCTCAGAAGTCCTGAGTCCAGGGACTGAGCTTGAACCCTCATCAACCTTGTTTTTTCCCTTGAGCTTAAGCCTCTCCTCCTCCATAGACTCTCTGATTGGACGTCTACCCTCTTCCAGTACCTCAGGTTCTTTACCTCCAAGAAAAGTCCGCATAAGGCGATCCTCGTCGATGGCCTCGACCTTTAAACGCTGCTTCTCACTTTCGATGATTTGGTCCCATACATCAACTAGAGTGGTGGGATAATTCTTGATCCAGGGGATGTCTTTGGTCCAAATAACATAAGCAAAAAAGTCCATTAGCAACTCATCAAATCCTTTTATCTCTTGCTCAGTCGTGGCAAGCTTAGCGGTAACATTGGAAGCGAACTCGAGGGCCTCATTAGCATGTCCCTCAACGAGAGCTGCCCTCTCCTCAGCATGAGCCAGTTTGTCCTTCAAGCTTGCCATCTCTTTCTCCCAAGCAGCTCTTTCTTTGGGAAAGTTAGCATGCGACAGTTTTAGCTTAGTGTTAGCAAACCTGAGATCCTCTATCTCTTTCATCATAGTCGTACGCTCCTTGCTATTGGAGTCAAGCTCGATGTGAAAACGTCTTTCTGCTTCCTCGAACTTCTTCTTGTAATTTTCGGCATCCCTCCGGGCCAAGGCAAGCTAAGCCTGGGTATCCTCTAGTTTTCTTCTCAGCCTCATCCTTTTATTTTACATTGTAATCTGCCTTTTCGCGTTCATCCTTTACGTCTATTTCAAGAAGACAGATAACCTCAGGAAGCATCTCGGTATGCTTCTTCATTGCCATGTACTATGTAGCCACATGACTTACCCTATCAATAACTTATGTATCCCAATCATCGGAAACTGGTCCAAGATCTGGAACGAAGTGCATCTTTCCAAAGTAAATGTCAGGGAACTAATCCCGCAAATGCTTCAACTTTGCCTGATTTTCTATAGTAAGGACAATCGGCTGGGTTGTAGGAATGTCAATTTTTTGCTTCCCGGAAGGAACAAAAGCTAACTTTCCCTTTTCCAACCCTTTGTTTGGGTCCTTAGGCTTGCCTTTAGCCTCATGATGCTTTTTGATAGATTCCTCCTGAGGATGAGCACTCTTCGAAGGGATACGAGCTTTGGGGAGTTTCTTGCCTCCCCCATGTTGAGTTTGGTGGCCATAGTGCTTTTCAACTTCATGCCTTGGAGGAGAGCGAGAACGCAAAGAATGAGGTCGGTGAGAATCATACTGTTTCCTACTATCTCTTCCGCGACTGTCACTGCGGTCATGCTTAGTAACAGGATTGAATTTGGGAGTATAATCACGACGATCGCGATGAGAATAGCGGCAACGAGTCATTGTTCCTGCGAAAAACAACAAACAAGTGTAAGGATCATGAGTTAATACATAATAGGAGTGTAGTGGTGTGTTGTACTATGAATATGGAGTGTGTGTGTGTTGTGTGTGATCCCCCCAAAGGACCTGGTCCGGAGCCAGGCTTGTCTGTGCAGTATCTTTATCCTTGACGGGAGTGGGATCTCCCTCTAAGATAGGAAAGAATGCATGTGTTCCAAAATCCTCAGAAGTGTAAAGGTCATCTGCCAAGGGAAGCTTGTCTAGATCTCCATATATTAGTTCTTCTGTTAGAGAATCACGAGTAGAGGGCTTAATCCATGCTGGTGTCTTTGGAGAAGATTCCCCTTGGGGAATGGAAACACCCTTTGGTTCGTCAGCCCAAGCCTCGCCTCCAGTATATACGTTCATCTCTTTGTCATCTTGAATAGCCATCGGCGAAGGACTTTTAGGAAGCTCAATCATTGTTGTTTCTGTTGTCACCTTCCCCTCGACCGAGGGCATGATGCTAGATTCCCCAATCACTTGAGTAGGGGGCACATACTTGTAAGGCCTGCCACCCTGAACAAGCCCAAGTCTTATATCATGAAGGTGATGTTTATGAAGGTTCTCATCGATTATACACTTCTTGATTTTGCAAAAATCAGAACTTCTTTTTATAAGTCGGGACAAGCGATCTTCATATACTTCACCTTCTTGCTTCTGAAGATTAGGAACTGTACAGAAAAAGAAGGTATTAATGCTTTAATCATGTAGCAGAGACAGTCACTAAAGGATCTAAAACCTACTTGACTTCAACCACTTCCTAGCATACCAAGCCTGATGCTTTCTATAGAACCAACCATTCAGATTTAGCATCGCCTAAGTTGTTGAGTCCATAGTTAAGTCTTTTCTCATAGGGATCAACTCAAAGAAAACGAAATTCGAGGTCCCCATGGAACGATGTTTAAAACGGTAACAGAAGTTCAAATCCTTGTAAACAAGCTCATTCTCCAGAATTTCTGAGTATGCAATATACAAAGTATACAGAGTAGTGTAAGCATTGGAATGAAGTTGCATGGGGCAATACGTAGTCGTCTCAGGAGATCGACGACGATCGGAGGAAGAGGAGGAATAGCACCTATCGAGCACATGACATTACTAATGGTCATAAACCCTTCCGGAGCAGAAGTGGCCTATCATTTTCTCCAGAATCTTAACATCATCCCATGGAATCCCATGCTTCAAACATATTTTCTTCAGCTTTATGTCATCAAGTGTGGAAGTTATGGAATCACTTGGATTAGTTAATACCATGGCACCCTCGAGTTCATCGGGAGCCCGATCATCTTCCTCTTCTTCAAGTGACGTGCTTTCAGAAGATGTTGATTCTGCATGAATGCCTGTCTCATAGTCAGATCTAGAATTACTCCAATCTGGGTCCGAAGGAAGTATGTCAGGATTGTAATAACTTGATGGTTCTGGTGCTGCGCTTTTCTCTGATAATCTTGTTGAACGTCTATCAGACATGTCTGCTATGTTGATAAACAAGTATAGGAATGAATTAGAGCATAAATACCAATGAACCCCGTGTGTGCAAATGCTATTGTGTGCCAGTGTATGCATTGCTGAAAAAAAAAACATGAAGTGAAACAGATGAGAGAATGATTGGTCATTGTGTGTTTTTAAGTCAAGTCCTCATTTAGTCCAGGGTAATTTGTTTGAAGGCTCTAACTTAACTATTCACCGATATGCTAGAGTTACGATAGGTTTCAGTCAAAATATGTGTCGATTTAGTACATTGTACGCGTATACTGGGGTCGGCTCGTGGATGAACTTCCTCTTTGTGTTAAAGCAACGGTTTGCATATGCATATGGGCTCGTTGGTCAAGTTGGTCCATTGTTAATAGCGGCTCGTGATATGAGATCGGTTCAAAAGTGAGTTGACTCATGTAGTTATATGCCTCGACTCGTGAGGGGAAATTCGATTCGTGACATGCCTCGGCTCGTGAGGGGGGATTCAATTCGGGATTCGGGATTAGTTCTGTAACACCCCACACCCGCTATGGTCACTCGCTAAGGGAATGCCATAACATCGGTGGAGTATTTTAGTGAATATAGAACAGAAAAATTACTACATGACAGATATAAATAGTACTTGAAATTTAAAACATCATCTCATAATAGCGGAAGTAAAACATGTCTGGTTACATCATAAAACCACAATAAAAGTCAAGTACAATATCCATCAAAATAAAGAAATACATAATCCCACTCTCATACAATAGCCATGACAAAAGAAAAGACAACTGGGTAACTGGAGCTTTACATCTACGGTCCAAGCTCCAAAAGATAGATAAAGCAGTCTGATCAAAGCCCACTAGTGCTAGGCCCACTCTGAAAACCTGAGGGTTGGGAAAAAGATAAAGAAACAACGGGGTCAAACATAAGTCTGAGTGAGTCCTATAACCCTAACAATACAATCATTAAAGTAATTAGGGTATGATATAAACAAGGTACGGTACCTCTGGGGATAATGACTACACTAAGTAGCCAACCAAACACAGGATGTACTAAGATAACCGAAAAGACGCATTTATCCACCCAAGGATAATTACTGGATTACACCACCCCAGATCTACCCACCCAAGGGTAATTCCTACACTGCACCACACCAGTCATTCCTAACTTAAAGGTTGATCCCACCCATGGACTTATAAAATTAACTTAATAGTTCTCGCGTACCCCTAGGTGACTAAGTAGATGCCACGGGGCCCTACAATCCACTAGGTGTACACACTACTCCCCATTCGATCGGCTCCCTAACGTAGATACCCGTGCTGACCCCACCGTGGGGTGTACCATTCCCCAACGTGGCAACCTGATAAAACTAACGGTGCACGGCTTATATCTACACGATGCAACAACGTCTTATTTACCAGCCCGGGTCCACACACGCATATGAAACCCGTTGGTCATGCGTTGCCACCGCTAACCCATTTTGGCCTCTTATAGTCAAGCCCAATATGCGTGTCCCGTCACTCGACTAGAGTCGAGCCCACTAAGATACGTTTGGGATATTGGTTGAAATGGGCCCCCACAAGCTACCACCTAAGCTTGTTATTTCTAGTGAATCCCGCTTAACCCTTTAACCATGTCCACTTACATGTTATAAATTCTGGTTAAGTCATTAATCATATTTTAATTGCCATTCAAGGCACCCACTAGATTTCCACATGCCACCCAAAGCACTTACTTAACCCTTTAACCATGTTTTAATTACATGTTCCACTTTGGTTAAGTATTCTAATCGTATTTTATATTACCACCCAAGGCCCCCACTTAACCCCTCATGTCCCTCTACATGCTAATATGGTTAAGTGTTTCTTATTAATTAATTAAGATCATGACCTCATAAAGACCTCTCACATTAGACCGTCTTTTATGACTGCTGGATATGCCGGTTGGGTCCGGGCAGCCTTACGTCATAAAAAGGGTCTAACCTCGTGTCTTTACTTTAATCACGTATTTAATTTGTGCCTAAGACCTCTCACATTGGGCTAACATTTGTAGCAACTGGTTAAGCCGGTTGGGTCCGGGCAGTTTTACGCTACAACTGAGTCCAACCTCGTGTCTTAGTCGATTAATTACACCTAATTAATCACCCTCATAATTTATATTAATTATCCCTAATTAATTAATCATGTTTTCCAGAATATGGGTAGACCTAACTCAATAGGTAAATTCCCAACTCCGTAGTATGGGTAGACCTAACTCAATAGGTTAATTCCCAACTCCATAATATGGGTAGACCTAACTCAATAGGTAAATTCCCAATTATGTCCATTTAATTTATGTTACTCTTAAGCATACCCATTCCACATCATTTTATTAACATGCATATTAACCCCATCGTTCCACACGTAATTCGTTCTCGTAACGTGACATAATAAAAGGGAAGATTCATCACAAATGTCATGGGTTTAACCAACATAGCTTATAACTTTATCATGGGTTCAAAAGGTGTCAACTTGCATATATGAGCATACATTAAACCCAACTAGCATTTAACCCAAACTTGCATTATGCATATCATAAAAGAGACAACTTGCATATGAACTTGCACATAAACTTGCATATGAACTTGCATCATAACTTGCATATGAACTTGCATCATAACTTGCATATGAACTTGCATCATAACTTGCATATGAACTTGCATCATAACTTGCATATGAACATGTATCATAACTTGCATATGAACTTGCATCATAACTTGCATATGAATATGTATCATAACTTGCATATGAACTTGCATAACATGCCATACTTAGAGACAAACTTGCATATATTATGCATATCATAAAAAGAGACAAACTTGCATAAAACCAAACACTTAGCATGCATAAAACCAAATACTTAGCATGCATAAAACCACATACATAGCATGCATAAAACCAAATACTTAGCATGCATAAAACCAAATACATAAATTGCATAACATGTTACATATAGACTTGCATATAATCTCCCATATAGCTTGCATAACATGTTACATATGAATCAATGTTCAACATAGTGTTTTGCATCATAAAACATAGCATTAAACTTGCATATAGCACACAACATACACTATACTAAACTTGCATAAACACATTGATTCCACAAACATAGCCATATCTTATCATATCCTATCATAATCAATTTAACAATTGATTGTTAAGTCTATAGAAACTCACCACTAAACTCCAATAAGCAAACCCTTGCCACAAATCACCCAAAAACTCTAGCTTTGAACATAAAGCTTGCAACTTGATGATGAATGCAAGCCAATGATCACTCATACAACTCAAAGATGCTTGTATGCACATGAAAGCCTTCATAGAAATAGTTTAGAAATAGGATGGAGGCTAGGGTTTTGAGTGGAGGCCATGATCAAAGAAAATTTTGGCATAGTTTAGTTAGGAGATAGGATTATGACCATTTAGGGCTAGCTTAGGGTCTTATTTATAGGATTAGGCAAGTGTTTTAGGCCCTTAGATTAACCCTAAATTAGATTAGGACCCTTAGATTTCGGAACCTTCCAGAAACCAGCCCTAAGACCAAGCCCAAACCCCAAACTGGTGCACCCAACCACAGAACTCTCTAGAAACTGTGCAGGTTTCCTGTCCCGACATGGGCGCACTTCCCAAGTGCGCCAGTGTATTTTTGTGCTGGCGCACTTCACAAGTGCGCCAGTGCATTTCTGGCCTGTTTCGGGTTTTTCTGCCTAACTTCGTTCGTCCATATCTCTTTCATACGGTACCCGTTTTACGCAAACTCAGACTCTATTTCGCGTATTTTTCCGAGACGAACGCAATGATGCAGCCCGTTTCCCCTGATTCTCACATTTGAGATTAATTATACTTTAATTACTAACTATTAGTGTTAATTGAAATTCGGGGTGTTACAAGTTCACAAATGTGAACCAGACCGCGATAGATTTACTCATGATCGCGATATTGACTCGTAACTCAGGGGTTAAAGAAAGCAAGTTCACTGGCTCGTGCTCAATCAACTCGTAAGCCCTTACCATGAGCCGAAGTCATCTTTCAACCCACTATCCGACCCGGAAGTTGTCACCTCGCCACGACCCGTTTCACCATGGCACATCTCCTCTCCAAACCTCTTTCCAAACATCTCCACGAACGAACCCTTGACTAACTCGTTGATTCGTGAGTTTATTATCCTCTCTAACTCCATCCCCATTCTCTCTCGCCTCATCAACTTCCATCCTCTTGCGAGATTCACCCATAATTCGATGAACATTAGCCCCCGCAACTATCACCTGAATGCGACTAGAATTGTTGGTGACGACGGCGTCATCAAGCACTATGGTGGAGGGACCATCGAAGAGAAAAAAAGAAGATGAGGTCTGCTCATAGATCGACAATAACGATCAAAGTTAGAAGAATTTCAATTTATAATTACCTATTCAATTGGATTTCGAATTTGGAAGATTTAGAGGAAAATCGAATTCTAGGGTTTCAGAGGTTTAGGGGTAAAATATTTGGAGTAAAAAATAGAAATATGAAGGGAAAATCGGTTTACATAATCTCTGTGTGGACTCTTGGTGTCCCCATCCCGTTTTAGTGGATCAGCTCGGCCCGATGGGCCATGAGCGCTTAACCAACCCTACGGCTGCTCACTCAAGTACACACTCAACGTCAATTCGTGACTCGCACCAACTCTAAGCCCTAATTCTGGACTTATGGTTAAATCCTGACATCACGCCTATTACGAAATGGATGGAGCGGGCTTGACCGATCTAATGCATATTTTGGTACTTGCTTAGTTAAGTAAACAAAAAGGGATTTAGAGAGGATCATCAAAAGTCGTAAAACGTATGCAAACGAAAATCAAAGGAGAAATGAATTATATAGTTAGAGTTCTCGTACTTTAATTTGATCATGTTTAAAGGGCCTACCTGAAATGCTTTTTAACAGCCTGCCCTGAAGTTTGGAACTGACAAGCGTGGTAGAGAAAAAATGGAAACTTAACTCCATATTAATACTCGTCTAAAAGGTCGAATGATAGGATTTCATGAAGTGGTGTAACGGTACCAACAGACGCGACTGTTAATATTTGTCAGTTCAAGAACATACATGCTAGTCAATTCGAAGTACGTCTCATCTTTGATAAAACGCACTTTGAGTAGGCAAAATGTTGGCTAGCTTTTAAACTAAGCCACTAAGAGTTTAAACATTTATATAACAAAAGGAAAGTTAATGCTCTTGCAGATCCAAGATATGGCTCTCCACCTAGGATTATTCTGGCTCGTGAAGGCCCAATCACCATTGGTTCGTCACCCATTATCACGACCCGTTTGTGATGCATAACCACGACCCGCTTGTGGTCTGATCCCACGACCCGCTCATGGGTCAGCTTCACGACCCGGTTCGTGGAAAGAATGGCCAAGACTTGGCCCCCATGAGCCAAAGTTGAAGGATCTGGTGATACGTGTCTATAACGGCTCCTATGACCAATTCTCCATCAAGCTACAAACCGCTCCGAGATCCTCGAGATTGGTACTACATATCTTCACGATCCGCCTATAGAAATCGCCTATAAATACCCCAACACTTGTCATTTTTTAGGATCTTTTGGCAGTTAAGAGCTTTGATTCCACCATTGTCATACTCTATCATTTTTAATCGGAAGTATCTCGAATTTGTTGAGTGAATCACTATTGTAAAAGTGAGATTGAGAGAAAACAGTGATTGTACTTGAATTCAAATATATAATCAAAGTCATATAAAGTGGATGTAGGCTCTTTAATGTCGAACCACTATAAATTTGGTGTGTTTGTTGCATTTTGTTTCATTTCTAGCTTTAATTCTCTACATATCAAGATAATTTGGGTGTTAGGACCACTTTTTGGACTAACAGTTACATTTCCCAATTGCAATTGACATTTATTAAATGTAAGACCCATTTCCCAAGTCATACAGGCACCTGCTCAGATGTATATAAATTAAAGTAACATTTTTACTTAATTTGCATCAATTCACATATTTTCCATAACACATTCTACTTAATATAAAATTAAGTCTCACCTGTTCAGATTAACATGTTTGCATATTCTTCCTTTATAATTATCCCAATTGCAGTCAATGGTTCTCAATATCCAGTATGCATAAGTCTCCTTTTTATTATTATTGCATATTATTCCAATTTATCCCAATTTCACGTAATTCAGACAGAAATAGCCTAGGCTCTCGATGTCCTGGGCTCAGCGCAAAATAAAAAGGAAAAGGAGAAAATAGATCTGACTCAAAAATGAAAACACCAAATAAATAGGCATAATAAGACTGTAAATAAACTAAGAAAGAAAGGGTATAAGGAAGATAAATGTACATATAAATAGGTAATAACTGAATACACAATTGGATGTAATCAAAAGAACAATACCATATAAGAATAAACTTGTAAACACTACTTATTTCAGATTTAATATAAAACCTTTTCTAAATTGCAGATCTAAAAATAACGTAGAACTCATAGTGATATGTATTAGATCCAAAAAAGCCTTTGAAATAGTCATAGAAGAAAAACAAGAATGATCCCTTCAATCAATGTTCCAGCAGCACCTCGATGTTTTCTTAATTTTTATTTCAGAACATAACTTAGAGGCGGAAGAAGAGGAAGAAATGTTTTTGCAAGAAAAATGGTGAGGTTGATAGCCTATTTATAGATATGTTAGGATAATATAAATGATAAGATATTAGGTTTTAAAATCAAACCATACAATACACATCACAACAGATGAAATGAACCAAACTTCCCAATCCCCGAAGAGACAGAGGAGCCCGTATTGTTTTGAGAACACGGCGAATCAAAACACAAACAATAGAACATTTCATTGCTATTACAACAATTTGCATCAGAGTACAAAAATATCAGAGAATAAATAAATAATATACAGCGGAAAAATAAATATCAGAGATTAAAATACATTGCAATGGAAATTTAAAATGTATAAATACAATCAATAGCAGAAAATACATTAACAAACACAACTGAATGAAATACACGGATAAAAAGCTTTTCGAATATAGCTCCGGCTGTAATCCAGGATCCTATGTAAAGAAATATCTGCAAAAACCAAAAGTACTAGCTGCCCATGTAGAAAATATGGGCACCCAGAGTTTAGGTAGAAAAAATAAACTTCGATTCAGTCATGGGACTGGTGTGAGAACTAAATTAGTTTTTAAATATGTACCGTAAAAGTTGAGGAATCATAGGACAACACCGTATAACATAGAATGGGTTTACTCCATATGAATCTCAGTTTAAAATAAAACAACGCAATGCTTTTTGGAAAATGAAGCTATTATAAGACTCGGGTCCTATCACACAATGCAACGCAAGCCGGAGGATAGAGTTTTCCCATACAATGGCCAAACATTCTTGGTACATTTTAAAACAAATCTCATTTTGATATTATTATAAGTGCATAGTGTATCAAACAAATTCAAATATAAATGTATCAATCATAGACGGTATAGTACCCCATCCTACGATATCGCCATATAGGTTTACAAGTAAATCCGAAAGGTCACTTATTGGAAATTGGATTCCATCTATGAATCGAGGCAAGGGATGGAACCTCTCCGATTCAAGACACTCTAGCAAATGCCTCAGGGCTCGGACGTTGGCGAATCCTTGGATCTTCAGGGCCGGTCCACACTTGCTTTAGTGGATTAGTTATTCCTGAACACATGTTTCTCGGTCGTATTGGACCTATCGGACCTATCACATGGCCAGTAGTGACCAATATTTGAGGCGCTCATTCCATCATCCACATAAGTAAAAATGTCTAGGCTCCATACCATGACACCACTTCTAGCAAGAAAGAAACGTCGTGCACTCCCTATAGTCACTATCCTGTTTTTGACTCATACCGGATGTGAGGCTCGCGAATTAACGCTATACACATAGCTATGCAATTTAAAGTCGTGCTTTGATCATCAACCACAAAGCTCTGCTTTTCAACAAAAGCCTTGATCATTTGCATCTTAGCATGCCACATTGACAATCCACGCCATACAACTGATGTCTGTCAATATATAACCTCTAAGCTCGTACGTCTCAGAGAAGAGTGTTAAGCAAGAGAATAAATTCTCAGCCACCAAGCAGATATATATTTAATATAAATAAATCAACATAGAATGAAATCCAATGTCATATACACATCCATTTACAAGTCCATTCTGGGTCTGAACGAAAGCGGAGGCAGCTTATTCCTCATCCCATATGTCCAATACAGGAGAGAGGCCCTCGCGGTCGATCTCCAAGTACGTCTGGACGATCACCACTTATTACCTTGTCCTGGGTGTACATCCCAATAAAGACATTAGTAATCATCCAAATAATGCAAAGATCTCCAGTCTTTAACATCCGTCTTCATCGTCGACTTTTAGTCATCGTCATATCAGTTATTCAAAATGGGATAAATCCGATCTTTTCGAATAACTCGCGTATTTTATAATCAATAATCAAGTGCTATAAAAACATATCATACGCCTCGTTCCAATTTAGAATATTCTTTTATTCAAATATTCACATGTTAGGGGAAATGTTCCCATTAATTTTATCAAAGATAAATTCTTTAAAACTTATTCTTTAATCCTCCTTTGGATATCAATTTCAAAAGATTTCATTCTTTAACAATTCTAAATCAAATTAAGGTTTACAAAATTAGTCGGGATTATCGAGCTGTACCGAAGTAATCATTTATTTTATTTTTCCAATCATAACCTATTCATCCAACGGAGCAAAACTGGTAGTACTCCATATCTTACACCCACGGTGTTATCGGTAAATTTGATTACCATTTCACGTTCAAATCTAACACATGGAGTAAAACTAGCGGTACTCCATCTTGAAACATTTCTTGAATTTGTTAAATTTAATTACCTCATTCACATCCCAATCTAATTAAAGGTTTATTAAAGCTCCAATTGGTTTTAATCTCAAATATCATTACTTTAAGAAATTAATATTGCCTTTAACAAGGTTAAAGAACCAATGTTATTAAAAACACAGTTCACGATAAACCCAAATCCTCATATATTAAATATGGAATCTTCGCGGAAAATAGATCAATATATAATTGATATAAATTTCCATATCAATTCCAATTTAATATATTAAATTGGAAAACTTTACTTTGGAAATTTTCCATTAAATCTTGGAATAAATATTTATAAATCCCAAATCTTAACTTCACTGTTAGTTGGGTCAAAGAAAAAATGTTGTTTAAAACATTATTCACAACAAACCCAAAATCAACTTTCATTAAATATGGAATCTTCGCGGAAAACAGATCAGTATATAATTGATATAAATTTCCATATCAATTAAATTCAATTCCAATTTAATACACTAAATAGGAAAACTTTACTTTGTAAAATTACCATTAAATCTTAGAATAAAGATTTATAAATCCCAAATCTTAACTTCACTGTTAAATGGGTTAAAGAACAAATGTTATTTAAGACATTGTTCACAACAAACCAAATCAACTTCCATTTAATTCCAATTTATAGTTATAAATTGGAAAAATTCATTTATCTTGATTAAAAGATTTATTCTTTTCTCATCTAGGTTTAAGAACAGTGTTGTTTCCACCCAAGATGGTCTAAAACACCAAAGGTACAATGAATGTACTTCACCAATATAGTTAGAGGAAAGTGGAAACGTACCCAACAACAATTGAAAGTAAAAAATGCAAAGGAAAAAAAATGGAGACGAGGTTTTAAAGTGGTTTAGCCTCTTGGTAGGCCTACATCCACTGTGAATGGAGTTTGCATTATCATGATGATGATTACAAGACATATCAGCTCTTATTCTTTGTACATTTTCTGAATCACTCAATACATTCTCAATTTACACACAAATTTCGCTTAGATTCACGAGATTCAATGAGGGAATGGCAGCGTCAGTGATGAAGAAGGTCGGATAGGAAACGTAGGAAGAGGCTTTCTTGGATCTTTCGCACTTATCAGATTTTAATGGACGTCATGGCCAGAAGGATGAAGGATTTTCGGATAATGATGATGATGGTCATGGCTGACAAATGTTTAAGGATGGAATTTAGAAGTACTTCGTGATGGCTCCAGCCTTCCCCCCTACGGTGACAACCCTCCTCTATTATTGGTGAGCCTCCCTCCTTCTAACCTACTGATCGCCTACCTTATTAATCACAAACATGCCCCCACTTAGCTGTAGCCATCTGGTGATAGCTGTTCCAAGCTTTCCTGTGCGAGTGTCTTTACAAGAGTGAGTGATCGCATAGGACTGGGTGCGCTGAATGGGCAAGCGAGCAAAGAGTGTACATGCAACCTGTCAAAGCTTCCTGGCTTGCATAAGAATGATTGGTCGATGGATGACATTTAGTTGATGCAGCTTATTTGATTATGAGCGGGCTAATGGTACTGTAGTCTAAGATGTAAGTATGACCCTTTGAGAACTGATATCCATCCGACTAGCGAGCATCATCTTTAACAGCTGATCGAGTATCGAGTGGGCAATTGGAGTTGCACCCTATGAGCAGAAATGGAATATATGTGCAACCTCTGATCTTCATTGCATTTCCCGTTATGCGCGATGGATTAGTTTATTATAAACGAACGACTGCAGAACAGATCATGTGACCGATCTTGGCTGTACAGAGCGGACGACTCAACTCGATTTTTTCCTTGCTATGTTTAATCTTGGAACTTGCGCTTGAACCTTATTCTGTGAGATCGTCCCTTATCCTCTGTAACTTTCCAAGTGTATCGGGTAGAACTAGGTACGACCGACCTTAACGACGCTTGTCCCGCGATTTTCATACGGACTTAATATACCAATATGTGTGCGGTTTTTGAGGGATCAACAATCCATATTGGATGGATTAACATTTTCCCCTCGAAGTTTGTATTTGTTGAAGATAATGCAAGCTTCGATTTGAAAATTTTTGACATGTGTTTAGTCTCTTCATGTTCCAGGTCGTAACATCTCGCGAATTGCTTTTGGGCTTTTAGCTTGAGTTTGGCCTATTTACTTTCTATCCGTATATTATTCTTCGACGCACGCCGTCATCCATTTTTATATCTCCCCTTTTCTTTTACTTCGATCTTACCGATGGCGTCTCTTTGAGGTAAAATTTTATCCATTATTGATTCTTCAGCGAATTCGTCTGGCCAAACTACTCAACCTTGAGGCTTCACGACTCCGGTTTTATTTTGATTTGATCTGATTTTTTTTCTGATGCCCTCTACTGATGATGATTATGCTGTGATGGTAATTCTGTGACCTTTTACTATTCACCAACGATCCTAGTCTGCAAATCCATATCTTGTCATTTTTCAAAAGGTCGGAAACACCTTTGTTATATGTCTCCAATTATTGTGCTTTTAGCAGTTTGCAAAGGATACTCCCAATTAGGTTGTTCTCATCCCCTTGGGCCCAATTTGTAATCAGCTTCATTCTTCCCTTAGATCCGAGGATGAAGCTTTAAGACTAAAGAGAAAAAGGGTGGAGAAGATCCATAAGGAAAAGAAGAAGAAGAAGAGGGATCCGAATGGAGGCAGTTTTAGGAAATGCCCCAACCTCGACAAGTCGACATGCCCCGAGCTGGACATGTCTTCCATGCCACACAATCAAACCAGCTCTCTTTAACCGCATCTGACTTCTCCATTTTCTATTTCAACCTATGCAAGCTCGATCCGGTTATTTTAGATTCAAGCAAAGTTTCTCTTAAGATATCTCGCAGGACTTCAACAAGAAAAGCGGCAGTTACGGCCCCATGATGGGCGCCAAATGTTTCCACCAAAAATGGTTTCAAACACCAAAGGTACAATTAATGTACTTCACCAATATGGTTAGAGGAAAGTGGAGCCGTACTCAACAACAATTGAAAGTAAAAATGCAAAGGAAACAAAATGGAGAAAAAGTTTCAGAGTGGTTCAGCCTTGTGGTAGGCCTACATCCACTGTGAATGGAGTTTGCATTATCATGATGATGATTACAAGACGTATCAGCTCTTGTTCTTTATACATTTTCTGAATCACTCAATACATTCTCAATTTACATACAAATTTCGCTGATAGGCGACGTAGGAAAGGATGTCTTGGATCTTTTGCACTTATCAGATTTTGATGGACGCCATGGCCAGATGGACGAAGGATTTTTGGATGATGATGATCATGGCTGAAAAATGTTTAAGGAATGGCTAAGGATGGAATTTAGAAGCACTTCGTAATGGCTCCAGCCTTCCCCCAACGGTGACAACCTTCCTCTATTTATAGGTGAGCCTCCCTCCTTCTAGGCTACTGATCGCCTGCCTTATTAATCACAAACATTCCCCAGCTTAGCTGTAGTCAGTTGATGATAGCTGTTCCCAGCTTTCCTGTGCGAGTGTCTTTACAAGAGTGAGCGACCGCATAGGACTAGTTGCACTGAATGGGCGGGCGAGCAATGAGTGTACAGGAGAACTGTCAAAGCTTCCTGGCTTGCATAGGAATGATTGACCGATGGATGACATTTGGTTGATGCAGCTTTTTTGATTATGAGTGGGCTAATTCTACCGTAGTCTGAGATGTAAGTATGACCCTTTGAAAACTGATATCCATCCGACTGGCGAGCAGCATCTTTAACAGTTGATCGAGTATCGAGTGGGCAATTGGAGTTACATTCTACGACCGGAAATGGAATATATGTGCAACCTATGATCTTCTTTGCATTTCCTGTTATGCGCAATGGATCAATTTATTTTAAACGAACGACTGCAGAACAGATAATTAACCGATCTTGGCTGTACTGAGAGGACGACTAAACTCGCTTTTTTCCTTGTTGTGTTTAATCTTGGAGCTTGCGCTTGAACCTTATTTTGTGCAATCGTCACTTATCCTCTGTAACTGTCCAAGTGTACTCGTAAAAGTAGGTACAACCGACCTTAATGACGCTTGTCCCGCGTTTTTCATACGGACTTAATATACCAATATGTGTGTGGTTTTTGAGGGATCAACAATCCATATTGGACGGATTAGCAAGTGTTATTAAAGACACCATTCATAAGGAACCCAAATTCCAATTTTATATTGAATACAAGACTCTAAATAGAAATAATTATCGTCCTATATTCAATATCAAATTCTGAAACCAACGGATATCAGTTTGGGAATAACAATATTTGTATCTTCCAAATTCCTCTACAATATATGTATAATCATGGAATCCAATATCGAAATATTCCGAAGATTTTTTTTATTTAAATACTTTCTAATTCATATGATGGAAAAATTCTAGTTATTTCAAAAACCATTTACAAATCCAATTTATTTATTTAAAAACATTGGATTATTATTCTAGTTAACTAGTTCATTTCGACAAAAATATAATTTTATCTTTCCAAACATGGAATTTTTCATCCAAATTTTTTCCAAATCATTCATTATGATTTCACATAATTTTCCCATATTTTTAATTATTTTATTAAGGCCATTATAGTCGGTTTCCAATATCGGCCACCAAACTGCATCCATAGCGACCTTTTCTAAAATTGATTTGGACATATTTTAAAATCTATTATACTCATTGGAAAGATCTTTTCGATACGAACCCAACGGTTCCGGTTTTAGGAGAATCCAACGGTCGGATCTCCCGTTATGCCAATTTGAAGTAAATGGTTGGAATTCGCGAAAGGTCGCTGAGCGGCACGTTCTATTCAAGCCATTTATATATATATATATCGTCGATTTCCATTTAAAACGTATTTTATAGATCATTTATAAATTCATTTTAAAATGATTCCAACTTCATTTTCAATTTTAAATCAAAATTGAATGTTCTATATCATTATAATATTAAAATGATAATATTTTCAAAATATCAGATTTTGAAATCCATTTCCTTTCGATATTCATTATAAAATGAATAAAATCGACAGAAAATTCCGTTCGAATAAAAATGGTATATATCTACTTACTCGACTTCATATTTTTTAATATTTTCGTGTCCATCCGAAATCGGACACCAAAATCATATTTTGATTTTCCACTGAATATTATTTAAAATATTCATTATTTCTGAATTGTATTTACTGAATATTATTTTAAAATATTCGTTATTTCTGAATTGGAATCAGACTCAATCAATTACCATATAATTTTATTTATATGGATTCCATACATCGCATGAATTCAACAATAATGATAAATAATCATTAACCATTCAAACACATCCAGAGTGCATTATATAACTGTATAAGCATTAGAATAAATAAATAATGCTCACAAAAATCTGTCAATCAATAAATTGACATACAACAAAATATTGGGATCAGTGTATGTCAAATATCATCCCAATATCCGTGTGGGGTTTTCAAACAACAACGGTCTATTTGAATAAATCATTGGTTAATAAATCTAACCAACTCTTATTCGGTTTGAATTATTTTATACTTAACTAATTTTTTTACTGTTTAAATTTTAAATGGATATTTGTAATTAAATTTCAACTACCACAACAATATTAACATTATTTTAATATGTTCAACATCACAATCTCAACACAATGTAGTCAATTAAATAATCCATGGTTTTCAAACAACAGTGAATGTGAGCTAACAGGCACCGTATAACAGTTTTAATAATTAGACAAATAAACATCAACATTGGCAATTCATATATTTTCAGTTATAAAACAAATAACCGTACAAATATTTTACAGAGAGAATTCTCACTTGGTTTCCACTCCGTCATTCTTTATTTCTGAATTTATGTTTTGAAACTAAATTAAACGCGCATTTAATTTACTAAAAATTCCAATTTGCTCCTTTTCCGTTCTGATCGGTTCCATGTTGTATATATTTTCATCACGATTCCAATGGATCTGAAATCGTCGAATTCCGACCTCGTATGTAATAGATATGATATATTTTACATTTGATTACATTAATAATTAATTAAATAATAATTAATTACACTGCTAATCATCTTCTTCCTGATAAACATCGAACACAACATCGCCTTGAACCTCTCCACGTCGCACACACCTTCGGCTACCCGCACACCGATCATCGACCACAACATGAAGCCCTCCACCTACCCGACCAGCGCCCTCACCCATGCGCCACTCGGTGGGACCCATTTGAAACACCCCACCTCCATTAAGGTCACTCACAAAGGGAATGCATTAACTTTTGTGGAGCTTTATAGGTAAAAGATGCAGATAAATTTCAAGACAGACAAATAAAGCAGTGGAAAATAAATAAAACTTTACTTCATAGATCAAACATCAGCTTTTCCAATACCAAAACACCAATACCCAATACAACAAAGTAACTGTCTTATTTAACAAAATAATGAAGCATAAAATGACAATGATATCCCCGATAAAGCATGAGCCAGCCGTAGCAGTGGAAAAGAGAGTAATACATCGACTATCTTCGAGCTTGGAAAGAGAAACGGTCCAAACTAAGCTGAGCTATTCCCTCCCTGACTACCTGGGGGAAACAGAAGAAAAGAGGCGAAACAAACTAGGTCAGACATAAGTTTGGTAAGTCCAGTGACTTTCAGTTTGTAAACAAGTAAAAGTAACATGACAAGAATAAACTGAATATAAGACAATACCATGATAACAGGGATAACAAGATAACATAAGATTAGCATAAGATATGATAAGGCAAGATATATCAAATGCGCTTCTACTCTTTCTCTACTTCGCTACTACCATGTTTATTCTGATTTTTATATCTCTGCACCAACTAACTAGGATCCTAACTAGTGTCTTTTATAGAATGATTTGTATTCCCTACTAGTGTCCTAACTAGTATCCTGTGTTATATAATAAGGTGATCCCAACCCCGCAATTGTGGTAGCCTTCAGGTGTACATCTAGTATGAGGATCTTACCTCAATCAGCCTAATTGTCATGGATATGTTAGATGTATCCTTACTACTTTAACCGATCGGTTCCTACTCGTATCGATCTAGTTCTAGTTTGTGTCGCTCGGCCCTCTGCTTGTAGATACCTATGTTGGTCCCATCGTGGGGTGTATCAAGCCCTAAGGTGGCAACCTGACATGATCAAGATGCAAAGCTTTATATCTACTGATACCCAGTGGCTAATTCTTCCACTCCGGAATATGTGCACGCCCGTGATCCCGTCGGAACCTGCACTGCTGCACCACCTGCTGCTACTTTGACCGCTTATAATCAGTCCAGTAATCGTGCCCCACCCTGCCTAGTTTAGGGTACCATGATACATCTATGTGGGTTACTACTGAAATGAGTCCCCGTTACTAAGGTTTTCTACTAGTTAAGTTTGTGGGCCTATATATACAAATATTACCCACCTACATGAGATGTACTTAACCCTCCCACTGATTCAAACATGTTTATTTAACGGTTAAGTTTGTAGGCCTATATATACAAATATTACCCACCTACCCAAGGTTAACTTAACCCTCCCACTTATCAAGTCAATATGTATTATTGGTTAAGCTTGCCTTAACCCTATCCACTTTGTTCATGTAATATTGGTTAAGTGTTGTCCATTTATGTTAACTTAACCCACCCACACATCATGTTGTATTGGTTAAGTGTTTCCTATTAACTTAACCCTGTTCACTCATCATGTTATATTGGTTAAGTGTTTCTTATTAACTTAACCCCACTCGTTCATCATGCTATATTGGTTAATCGTTTCTTATTAACTTAACCCTTCCCATTCATCATGTTGTACGGGTTAAGTGTTTCCTATTAACTTAACCCTATTCATTCATCATGTTATATTGGTTAACTTAACCCTGCTCACTTGTCTAATTAACATGTTATAACGGTTAAGTGTTCTAAATTTACTTAACCCCACCCACTTGTCTAATTAACATGTTATAACAGTTAAGTGTTCTAAATTTACTTAACCCCACCTTCTTATCTAATTAACATGTATAATAGTTAAGTGTTCTAAATTTACTTAACCCCATCTTCTTGTCTAATTAACATGTTATAACGGTTAAGTGTTCTAAATTTACTTAATCCCACCCATTTGTCTAATTAACATGTTGTATTGGTTAAGTGTCACCTAATCATATGTTACTTAACCTTACCATTCTTAGCATGTTTGTTTATTGGCATTAATTAATTTATTAATGCCCCCAACCTCTCACATTAGAACTGTTGTTTGCGGTTGCTGGATGTGCCGGGCGGTTCCGGGCAGATTTCTACTGCAAACTCATTCTTACCTCGGGTTTTTGGCTAAATGTGCTAACCTCTCATATTAGATCTGCGTTGTTGCGGTTACTGGATGTGTCGGGCAGTTCCGGGCAGTTTTACACCGCAACTCAATCTAACCTCGGGTTAGGCATGCTCATCTTTTAGCCAAATTACATATTTACCGTACATGCCCAAGTCTAGATTTTACATGCTAATTATCCCAATTTCACAAAATTATTCATGTTTCAGTTCTCAAGTTATACCCAACAAATTCAATAACAAGTTATTAATTAAAATAGGCTGCACCCAATCTTCCCAAATTTACAATAATAGTCATGCTCCAAAATCACAATATACAATATGCTTGGCGTCCCAACCAATCGTTATGCCCAATCTAGTTTTAATATTTCAGTTTGCAGTTTATGCCCAAAACTTGGTTTACATGCCAATAAACCCAAACTTGCAGTTATAATGATAATAATGCCCCAATAGAAATTACAAGTTATGCCCAAAAATTTCACCGAATATGTTATGCCCAATTATTTCGCCAAATACATTATGCCCCATATTTAACCAAATAGGTTAAAGCGAAATATTCCCCGTATTCCAGTCGTTCATATTTCGTGATTTCCGCCTAGGTTCGAAGGTAACCCAGATTCATAAAAGAAAAAGGAAATAAGGGAAGAGAGAGAAGGAGCATAAAAATAAGAATAGGCATAAAAATAGGCATGTAACAACAGACCTAATATAGGAAAATTAGATCCAACAAAGATAGATTCTTGTATAAACTGGTACAATCATTATCGCAGGCACAAGAATAACATCATGAACCAAAAAGGATTATATGGCGGATGTACAACAAAGATAGGCATGGTTGTATCGATATAATAACTTCTTAGGCATGTAAAATCATGGATTCGATAGAAAGATAGGGATAAATCTGAAAAGATTGTCTTATCATCAAGCATGGACTTAGATTCATTTTATTACATGCTAATATTACAATTACGTATTTAAATCTGAAAATAACGTGAACTTTCATTGCTATGATTAGAAAAGAGAATTGAATCGTTGTTGTTGCAGAAACTCTAATTTGATGTTGATTAGGCTTCAAAGTTGATTGTTGATGAAGAACTTCTAATATGATTTAGGTTTTTGAGGCGGTGGCTAAGAGAATTGAGAGTTCAGTAGCATAGAGTCGTCATAAGGAATTGTTATGAATTGGGGTTTAGGTTTGGAGATGTATATATAGATGTCTAGGATTAATTCTAGCCTTTAGATTAATCTAGGATCAATCTAAACCATCCAAGTCACAAAGACACCTCACCAGGCCAATAAGAACAAGCCACATATGCCTTGAGACACCAAAAATCGTCATTGCCCAGATCTGGCCGACGGGGTCGGCCCCTACAGGGGGGTCGACACCTATGTCGACCCCGGTGTCGAACCCAAAGAGCCTGAGTCGACATAGGTGTCAACCCAGCGGGACTCGGGTCGACACCCCAAACATGGTTGGTTCCGCGTTTCCTCCTCCCGCCTTTGTTGTTTTGAATATATATTATTTTAATTCTGGTTTAAACTGAAATCTTCTAACCTCCATAACTTCTTCATATTGTATCCGTTTTACACAAACATGGACTCTATCTTAAGTAGAATTCCGAGAAGAACGCAATGGCGCAACCGTTTTCCCTTAATTCTTCTTTTAAAGATTAATTATTCTTTAATTATCTCTTATATCCTATTTTGTTTTAAAATTACGAGTGTTACATTCTCCCCTCCTTAAAGGATTTCATCGCCGAAATATCCAATTCAAGAAGAATGTTTATCCTACCATCCAACATCCATCTACTCAACCATTCAATCATAGGCATCGATTGTCCTTAAAAGGTCTCTAATGATTTTCATGAACATATGCATAGTGTGTGTATATGTCCTTACCCAAATGCAAAATCAGGCGGTCTACTGATTCAGTTGACCTCCTTAATACTAATTATGTCAGTGCCATGAGTCCATCATGTATGCAATTATTCCTAATCGTACATTATAACTTCTACATGAGTGCACAATCATTCATACAAATGCAACACCCATATGATAACACACCAAATTTCAATCCATATATATAAAAAAATTCACTCATGCATATGCAATATGGAAGTGACGGAGCCGATCTAGTGCCTAATGTGTGTATACGCTTCCACGAGAAACCACTAGCAAACACTTACATCCACTTGCATCTACCAAACATAACATGCCTCAAACACATGTTTACATCCATTGGCTTCTACCGAAGGATCGAGGATAGGATCGAGAGGATATTCTTAAAAGGTAAAGACTAGCATGCAAATAAATTTTACAGAAAAAGAGAGATCAAGGATATACCCTCAAAAAGGGTATGATGCTCGTATCTAGTCTTCAGTCTTCTAAGTTGCATCTTCCTGAGCTTCACTCCATAGTGCTCTGACTGTCTTAACTTCACAATTGCGTAGCTTCTTAATTTCTGTTTCTAGAATATGAGTTGGAACTCATTTCACTGTCGCCTCTCGTTCCACCTCTTCTTCTTCTAGTATACTCGGCACTACAACTCCTGCTGTGTCATGTTAACATTTCCTCAAAAGGTCTTCCAAAATCCTATTCACCCTTTTTGTCAAAGGATGATAAGCAGTGCTCAAACATAACTGCGTACTCATGGCTTCTTCCAAAATTCACTGTAGGGTATTCCATGCAGAAGAACTATCTCTTGAAGATAAATAGATGCTAACCATGTTACCAACTGTATTTATTAAGGTGATTAGAGGTCTCTTCTCTACTTAACTTATCCATTGCATCAGCTATTTGAGAGTCTTTTCTTTGTGAAGTCCCTATTTAATTCAAGAGCGTAGGTCTTACTCCTAGCGATGCCAACTACTAGCTTAACCGAAGGTTTTAAAATCAAAGTTTAATATGTATTCTGAACTTTTCCTTTTCAAAAAAAAAAAGAAAAAAAAAGGAGGACTTGAAGTCAACCTTTTCTTCTTAAGGCATCCGCTATGACCTTACCATTCCTTCTTATATCAAAATGGCGCCCAGCCCCGTGCCGCATGCATCCGTATATACCGTAAACCATTTACTACCGTAAGGTAAAAGTCAAAACTGGGGCCATTGAAAGAGCCCTCTTCGATTATCGGAAAGCGACATCACAACCAATATCCCGAGCAAAGGTTAGATTCTTCTTCGTCAATCTTGTAAGTGGGGCTAATACCTTCGTAAAGTCCTTAATGAACTTCCTATATTAGCCCGCTAGTCCTAGAAAACTTCTTACTTCCATTGCGTTCTTAGGAATCTTCCAATCTTGGATTGCCACCACCTTTTCAGGATCCACAGCTATCCCTTCCTTAGAGACCACGTGTCTTAAGAACCTCACCTCTTTCCTCCAAAAATGACATTTGGAAAACTTAGCTTTGAGTTAATGTGCTCGGACGGTATCCGAGACTTCCCTTAGATGCAAAGCATGTTCTTCCTCACTCTTAGAGAAAACCAAAATATCATCTATGCACAAGCGAAGTGAACCATTTGCCTTTGTAGAGAAAACAACTGGAGCACCCCTACTCAAAAATACTTCACCTTATGAACACCTTCCCAAGTAACTCTTTTACTTGTCTACTGAGACCTTCCTTTCCCTTGGAGCCATGTGTCGTACAGGTAATGCAACTGGCTTTGCATTGTCAACTAGATATATGCGGAAGTCTATCTCACGTTTTAGGGGACAAACCACTAACTTGATTAAAAACATCTGCATACTCATGGACTATTCTAACGGATCGCAAATCGTCGATAGATGCATCAAGTGATTCTAGGTAGCTAAGCCAAACTGATCCCTTAGGATCGCACGAAATCTTGAGGGTATTCCCGAGGCAAGTCAAAAGTCTAACTACCCTCCTTTCACAATTACTAGCTAACCAATCCATGCCTAGAATCAACCCACAGCCCATGAAACCAAAAAAACATAAACATTACACTTAAACTCAATACTTAATACAGCTATTCTCAAATCCTCACAAACCGACGATAAATGAGCCGAACCATGAATTGGATTTGAGACAATGGTGAGATCTTCTACTATACAAGCACTAAGGTGCAGAGACTCAACTATGGAAGCAGATATAAATTAAACGAATGTGAAGCGCTAAAATCAAAAGGAGTACTAACAGGATGATCAAAAAGAAAAACTAGATTTTTTCAACTAAAACTTTACTACCTCTCTCTCTCAGTTACGCTGGCGGTGAGAGCATGCACTTGCCTTCCTGAAAATCCCGTCCTTTGTTCTTGCCCTTGTCCTTAATTATATGACCCATTATACCATAATAACGACACTTCCTCTGGTCTTAGATTTTTCTATTCTTTCCTCCTTTGTGAACCAAGTCCATATCCATGAGTTTCTCGTCCTTGGGTTGTGCTCTTTAGCCAAGCTCCCTCATTATCATCTTTGCCATCCTTGTGTGGCTTGTTGACAAGTCTCTTGAAAGCTGCCTCCATCGCATGGAAAACCCTACAAAGCTTGAAAGAAAATTAGTCGTAGGTGAAACTACTGTGTCTATATAGAAGTTGGGCACTTCTTCGTCCTTTGACAAGTGTCGTAGTCTCATCAAGCCTACGAAACCATGTCGCGATGAGGTTACCTCCCAGAAAGCCAGGAGCCCCGGAGACTCAGTAAAGAAGGAAAACAAGGATTTAAACAGAGGATCAAAAGATAGTGCATATGGCTTTGGGGAATAAGCCTTTAAAACAAAACTTTTCTTTAGAAAATGCTTCTTTTAAAACCGTCTTGAAAATATTTCTTCAAATTTTTGTCTGATCCGGTTACCTTTAGCTCTGATACCAAGTAAAACACCCCACCTCCATTAAGGTCACACACAAAGGGAATGCATTAACTTCTGTGGAGCGTTATAGGTAAAAGATGCAGATAAATTTCAAGACAGACAAATAAAGCAACGGAAAATAAATAAAACTTTACTTCATTGATAAAATTGCAGCTTTTTCAATACCATAACACCAATACCCAATACAACAAAGTATTTGTCTTGTTTAACACAATAAAGAAGCATAAAATGACAACGATATTCTCCAATAAAGCATGAGCCAGCCATAGCAGTGGAAAAGAGAGTAATACATCGACTATCTTCGAGCTTGGAAAGAAAAACGGTCCAAGCTAAGCTGAGTTATTCCCTCCCTGACTACCTTGGGGGAAACGGAAGAAAAAGGTGAAACAAACTAGGTCAGACATAAATCTCTCGTAAGTCCAGTGACTTTCAGTATGTAAACAGGTAAAAGTAACATGACATGAATAAACTGAATATAAGACAATACCGTGATAATAGGGATAACAAGATAACATAAGATTAGCATAAGATATGATAAGGCAAGATAAACCGAATGCGCTTCTACTCTTTCTCTGCTTTGCAACTACCCTATTATTCCGATTTTTATATCTCTGCACCAACTAACTAGTATCCTAACTAGTGTCTTTTATAGAATGATTCGTATTCCCTACTAGTGTCCCAACTAGTATCATGTGTTATATAATAAGGTGATCCCAACCCCGCAATTGTGGTAGCCTTCAGGTCTACATCTAGTATGAGGATCTTACCTCAATCAGCCTAATTACTATGGAGATGTTAGATGTATCCTTACTACCTTAATCGATCGGCTCCTACTCGTATCAATCTAGTTCTAGTTTGTGTCGCTCGGCCCTCTGCTTGTAGATACCTGTGCTGGTCCCACCATAGGGTGTATCAAGCCCTAAGGTGGCAACCCGACATGATCTAGATGCACGGCTTTATATCTACTGATGCACAGTGGAAAATTCTTCCACTCCAGAATACGTGCATGCCCGTGATCCCGTCGGAACATGCACTGTTGCACCGCCTGCTTCTACTTTGACTACTTATAATCATCCCGGTAATCGTGCCCCACCCTGCCAAGTTCAGGATACCATGATACATCTATGTGGGTTACTGCTGAAATGGGTCCCCGTTACTAGGGTTTCCTACTAGTTAAGTTTATGGGCCTATATATACAAATATTACCCACCTACACGAGATGTACTTAACCCTCCCACTGATTCAAACATGTTTATTTAACGGTTAAGTTTGTAGGCCTATATATACAAATATTACCCACCTACCCAAGGTTAACTTAAACCTCCCACTTATCAAGTCAATATGTATTATTGGTTAAGCTTGCCTTAACCCTGTCCACTTTGTTCATGTAATATTGGTTAAGTGCTGTCCATTTATGTTAACTTAACCCACCCACACATCATGTTGTATTGTTAAGTGTTTCCTATTAACTTAACCATGTTCACTCATCATGTTATATTGGTTAAGTGTTTCTTATTAACTTAGCCCCACTCGTTCATCATGCTATATTGGTTAAGCGTTTCTTATTAACTTAACCCTTCTCATTCATCATGTTGTACGGGTTAAGTGTTTCCTATTAACTTAACCCTATTCATTCATCATGTTATATTGGTTAACTTAACCCTGCTCACTTGTCTAATTAACATGTTATAACGGTTAAGTGTTCTAAATTTACTTAACCCCACCCACTTGTCTAATTAACATGTTATAACGGTTAAGTGTTCTAAATTTACTTAACCCCGCCTTCTTATCTAATTAACATGTATAATAGTTAAGTGTTCTAAATTTACTTAACCTCATCTTCTTGTCTAATTAACATGTTATAACGGTTAAGTGTTCTAAATTTACTTAATCCCACCCATTTGTCTAATTAACATGTTGTATTGGTTAAGTGTCGCCTATTCATATGTTACTTAACCTTACCATTGTTTGTTCATTGCCATTAATTAATTTATTAATACTCCAACCTCTCACATTAGAACTGTTGTTTGCGGTTGCTGGATGTGCCGGGCGGTTCCAGGCAGACTTCTACCGCAAACTCATTCTAACCTCGGGTTTTGGGCTAAATACGCTAACCTCTCACATTAGATCTGTGTTGTTGCTGTTACTGGATGTGTCGGGCGGTTCCGGGCAGTTTTACACCGCAACTCAATCTAACCTTGGGTTAGGAATGTTCATCTTTTAGCCAAATTACATATTTACCATACATGTCCAAGTCTAGATTTTACATGCTAATTATCCCAATTTCACAAAACTAGTCATGTTTCAATTCCCAAGTTATACCCAACAAATTCAATTACAGGCTATTAATCAAAATAGGCTGCACCCAATCTTCCTAAATTTACAATAATAGTCATGCTCCAAAATCACAATATACATTATTCTTGGCGTCCCAAACAATAGTTATGCCCAATCTAGTTTTAATATTTCAGTTTGCAGTTTACGCCCAAAACTTGGTTTACATGCCAATTAACCCAAACTTTCAGTTATAATGATAATAATGCCCCAATAGCGATTACAAGTTATGCCCAACAATTTCACCGAATATGTTATGCCCAATTATTTCACCAAATACATTATGCCCAATATTTAACCAAAATATGTTATACCCAAATATTCCCCGTATTCCAATCGTTCGTATTTCGCGATTTCAGCCTTGGTTCGAAGGTAACCCAGGTTCATAAAAGAAAAAGGAAATAGGGGAAGAGAGAGAAGGAGCATAAAAATAAGAATAGGCATAAAAATAGGCATGTAATAACAGATCTAATACAGGAAATTTAGATCCAACAAAGATAGATTCTTGAATAAACTGATACAATCATTATCGCAGGCATAAGAATAACATCATGAACCAAAAAGGATTATATGCCTGATGTACAATAAGGATAGGCATGATTGTATTGATATAATAAATTCTTAGACATGTAAAATCATGGATTCGATAGAAAGATAGGGATAAATATAAAAAGATTGTCTTATCATCAAGCATGGACTTAGATTCATTTTATTACCTGCCAAGATTACAATTAGGTATTTAAATCTAAAAATAAAGTGAACTTACATTGCTAGGATTAGAAAAGAGAATTGAATAGTTGTTGTTGTAGAAACTCTAATTTGATGTTAATTAGGCTTCAAAGTTGATTGTTGATGAAGAACTTATAATATGATTTAGGTTTTTAAGGCGGCGGCTAAGAGAATTGAGAGTTCAACAGCATAGAGTCGTCATAAGGAATTGTTATGAATTGGGGTTTAGGTTTAGAGATGTATATATAGATGTCTAGGACAATCTAAACCATCCAAGTCACAAAGACACCTCACCAGGCCAATCTGAACAATCCACATATGCCTTAAGACAACAAAAATCGTCACTGCCCAGATCTGGCTTATGGGGTCGACCACTATAAGGGGGGTCGACACCTATGTCAAACCCGGTGTCGACCCCAAAGAGCCTGAGTCGACATAGGTGTCGACCCAGCGGGACTAGGGTCGACACCCCAAACGTGGTCAGTTCCTCGTTTCCTCCTCCCGCCTTTGCTATTTTGAATATTTTATTTTGATTCTAGTTTAAACTGAAATCTTCTAACCTCCCTAACTTCTTCATACTGTATCCGTTTTACGCAAACTCGAACTCTATCTCGAGTAGAATTCCGAGACGAACGCAATGCATAACCCGTTTCCCTTAATTCTTCTTTTAAAGATTAATTATTATTTAATTATCTCTTATATCCTATTTTGTTTTAAAATTATGGGATGTAACACCATTCCTCCTGATTTGCATTCGAAGTCGCTGCCTTTAAGAGGCAAAATCAGCCACCACATTGACTTAAAACCCATCACCATCGTTGAAAAGCAAGAGCTCGGAGAGTTCTTCGATTTCCCTTTTATAAGTATTGGAAATTATTGTGTGGATGAAGAGAATGAGGGGAAGAAGTTTGGAGCACGACAGCCGTTGATTGAAGAAGGAGGCGACACTTCTGCAGTTGACTACGAAATAAAAGGGTTGACTGATTCTAGGGTTAAGGGGTATATATACATATGTTTTATAATTATTTTATTTTCCAATTATTTGGTTATCACTCAGAACTCCAAATCAAACCCAACAACTAATGTTCCTAGCTAAATTCCTCTATTCTGGACACAATGGAATATGTTTTATAAGCCAATTCGATCATTTTGATCAATTCTTATCAAAATTAAAATATAAATTAATATAGCATTCGATATTAAATTCCAAGATACATTTTAATTTACCGGGGCCACATATTGACTCCAAAACATATGAATTTCGAAATCTAGCTATGGTTTGATGATACGGTCCTAAAAAAATTATTTTTGTCGAATTTGGAGGTCGTTTGAAAAATGGCCTTTTTCTAGTCGATTAAATTCAAACTGAAATTGAAAACATGTTTAAATTTACCATGCTTACATATTAATTCCAAAAATTACGAAATTTTAAACCTAACAATAATTTGATATTCTGGATCCAACAAAAGTGATTTCTTCGAAAATGAAGGTTGTTTGCAAAATGGCTATTTTTAAGGGATATATATATAAATTCCATAGCGACTATTCTAAATTTTAAACTGGACATTACTTACAATTTATAAAGTGAAATCTCATTTTCTTACATTCGTTAGAAAATTACAATTCAGAATATTCCAATATTTCTTACTTTACTTAAATCAGATTTATTTTGAATCCTATACATTCAATTGAAATTTAAAATCGAATTTTCAAACTACCGCGCCATTTCAGGCTCGTTCTAATTAAAATAAATTTATAAGTTCCAACTTCGATTTAAATAAATTTTAAATCGTTATTATTTAAAATAAATCATTTTAAATTCTTAAAATCCATTAAATGCAGAAATTCCGGGTTGTTATAATCTCCCTCACTTAAAATCTTTTCGTCCTCGAAAAGGAACGGAGATGAAAGTTGTTTAGCTAACCATCTCAACTTTCATTCTCGCTTGAGTTCTTTAACTTTTTAGTTTCTTAGAACTTTCTAATTTCTCAAAAATTTGGCTAATACCCAAAAATTTTGACAAATTTCGCCATTCCTTTGTACGGGAAGGGTTTGAAAATTTTAATGGGTCGTATTAGGCACCCAATAACTCCGTCTGTGTAGTTTTCTATGCAGCCTGTCCCAAGCCAAGATAAAGGAGGAGGGTTGTGATAGGCTTGGCGAGCCAACGTAAAAACTTAGCCACTCTTATGGATATGGAACCATTTAATTTTGGGTTCCATATCTAGCCAACCCCAACTTGTTTGGGATATATGGTTTTGTTGTTGTTGTTGTTGTATTAGGAACCCAATAAATCAATAAAAAGCATAAACAATTTTTGTGATTGATCTATGCCAAGGGAAACATGTAAATAGTTGAAATCTTATACCTTGACCTAGTGTTGGAAATAAAATAATCCATGTGCCGTAATTTAAAACAAGAGAGATGTGAATTTTTTTCATCTCTAGACCTGTGTAGGGTTTTTATTAAATCCTTCCCCAAGCACCTTTATATGTATTTTATTAAGTCCATAATCAGTCTTTTGTTCAACCTGTATTCAGTCATCGCCATACAAGCATCTTGCTCGTATGGAAATCCAAACCTTGTCATACAAGCTCCAAATGCTTATATTGAATATGATATGATTTGCTATCTTCATGAAGTATGTTGTGCGGTGTAGTTCATAATTTATTTGTTGCTATCCTATGGCATATGTTTTTAATCTCACACAGAACAACCATCACAACGCATCTAAAAACACTCACAGCAGTTTATATAATAAATAAAATCACGCAACCAACTCATTAAGGTGCACCTATTTGTCGGGCGTGCAAATTAATTCTCTACTCAACAGTAAATCCATAATATGCTCAATATATGCACACACATATACCTCTCTCTATATATAAAAATCCAATCTAAACAAAATTTTCAATTCAGTTCAATATTTTATTTGATTTGGCTTAATTTATCATTCATTCTTATATTGGTTAAACTAATTATCATCCCAATTTTTTATTAGTTAAACTAATAATCACTCATCACAACCAACAATCAATTAGTTGATTAGCTTTCCAATCATATATCTTTAATATATACTCAAAAATCCAATTTTAAGACCAAATCACAAACAATAAATTCTAACTAAGGTTTTGGTTCTCACATCGGTCAATTGGAAATATATAGATATCCCACTTTCAAAACTCGAACATAAATGCTGATGATGTTCGGACATCACCAGAACTATCCCCGGACAACTAGAGTATGATTCTATATCTACCTAGTATATTTGAGACTATGATTACACGTTAATTACGTGTATATTCAAAATCTTCTTCTACCCGATATTCCAAAATCAATATAAAATAAAATAATCAAATACGTATAATAAGATATAATTTTCAAATTTAAATTCTTTTTTATAAATAATACTCTTCAAACTCATTCTAGGGTGTTACTAACCCTATCTCTAACAAGTTATTCTTATAGGATATTACTAATCTTACCTCTGATGAATTCTTTCGTTTGGTTCTAACATGTCTTGTTCTCTAGCTTTGTAAACCAAAGCTCTGATACCACGATGAAACGACCCAATCTTTCCGATCCCTGAAGAGACGGAGGAGCCCAGATTGTTTTGAGAACACAACGCATTACAACAAAACAATAGAACATTTCATTCCTGTTACAGCAATTTGCATCAGAGTACAAGAATATCAGAGAATAAATAAATAATATACAGCGGAAAAATAAATATCAGAGATTAAAATACATAGAAACGGAAATTTAAAATGTATAAATACAATGAACATCGGAAAATACATCAACTAAAACAACTGAATGAAATACATGGATACAAAACTTTCCGAATATAACTTAACCTATAATCCAGGATCCTATGTAAAGAAATATCTGCGAAAACCAAAACTACTAGCTGCCCTTATAGAAAATATGGACACCCAGAATTTAGGTTGAAACAATAAACTTCGAGTCAGTCATGGGACTAGTGTGAGAACTAAAACAATTATTAAATCTTTACTGTAAAAGTTGGGGAATCATAGGACCACGCCGTATAACACGGAACGGGTTTACTCCACATGAATCTCAGTTTAAAATAAAACAATGCAATGCTTTGTGGAAAATGAAGCTATTATAAGACTCAGGTCCCACACACAGTGCAACGCAAGCCGGAGGATAGAGTTTTCCCTTATAATAGCCAAACATGCTTGGTTCGTTTTAAAACAAATCTCATTTTGGTATTATTATAAGTGCATAGTGTATCAAACAACTTCAAATAAAAATGTATCAATCATAGACGGCATAGTACCCCATCCTACTATGTCGCCATATAGGTTTACAAATAAATCTGAAAGTCATGAAATAGAAATTAGATTCCATCTATGAGTCGAGGCAAGGAATGGCTCCTCTCTGATTCGAGACACTCTAGCAAATGCCTCAGGGCTCGGAAGCTGACGAACCCTTGAATCTTCAGGGTCGGTCCACATTTACTTTAGTGGATTAGTTATTCCTGAACACACGTTTCCCGATCCTATCGGACCTATCACTTGGCCAGTAGCGACCAATATCTGAGGTGCCTCATTCCATCATCCACATAAGTAAAAATGTCTGGGCTCCATACCATGACACCACTTCTACCTAGTAAGAAATGTTGTACACTCCCTGCATTCACTATCCCATTTTTGACTCATACCAGGTGTGAGGCTCGTGAATTAACGCTATACACAAAGCTATGCTATTTAAAGCCGTGCTTTGATCATCAACCATAAGACTCTGCTTATCAACAAATGCCTTGATCATTTGCATCATATCATGCCACATTGACAATCCAAGCCATACAACTGATGTCTATCAATATATAACCTCTAAGCTCGTACGTCTCAGAGAAGGGTGTTAAGTAAGAGAATAAATTCTCTGCCACCAAACAGGTATATATTTAATAGAAATCAATCAACACAGAATGAAATCCAATGTCAGACATACACCCATTTACAGGTCCGTTCTGGGTCTAAACGAAACCGAAGGCACCTTATTCCTCGTCCCATATGTCAAATACGGGAGAGAGGCCCTCGCATACCCGGTTGATCTCCAAGTACGTCTTGACGATCACCACTCATTACCTTGTCTTGGGTGTACAACCCAGCCAAGACATTAGTAATCATCCAAACTATTTGAAGATCTCCAGTCTTCATCATCGACTTTTGGTCCTCGTCGTATCAGTTATTAAAAATGGGATAAACCCGGTGGTTCCGAATAACTCGCGTATTTTATAATCAATAATCAAGTGCTATAAAAACAAATCATACTCCTCATTCCAGTTCAAAATATTCTTTTATTCAAATATTCACATTTTAGGGGAATGTTCCCATTAATTTTCTCAAAGATAAATTCTTTTAAACTTATTATTTAATCTTCCTTTGGATATCAATTTCAAAAGATTTTATTCTTTAATAATTCTAAATCAAATTAAGGTTTTTAAAACTAGTAGGGATTATCGAGCCTTACCGAAGTAATCATTTATTTTATCTTTCCAATCCCAACCTATTCATCCCATGGAGCAAAACCGGTAGTACTCTACATCTAACACCGATGGTCTTATTGGTAAATTTGATTATCATTTCACGTTCAAATCTAATTAAAGACTTAACTATCGTATGGAGTAAAAATGGCGGTACTCTATCTCGAAACATTTCTTGAATTCGGTAAATTTAATTACCTCATTCACATCCCAATCTAATTAAAGTTTATTAAAATTCCAATTGGTTTTAATCTCAAAAATCATTACTTTATGATTATTCAACTTTAAGAAACTAATCTTTTCTTTAACAGGGTTAAACAACCAATGTTATTAAAAATAGAGTTCACAATAAACCCAAATCCTCTTCCATTAAGTAGGGAATCTTCGCTGAAAACAGATCAGTATATAATTGATATAAATTTCCATATCAATTCCATTCAGTTCCAATTTAATATATTAAATTGGATAACTTTACTTTGGAAATTTTCCATTAAATCTTAGAATAAAGATTTATAAATCCCAAATCTTAACTTCACTATTAATTGGGTTAAAGAACAAATGTTATATAAAACATTATTCACAACAAACCCAAAATTAACTTTCATTAAATATGGAATCTTCTCGGAAAACATATCAATATATAATTGATATAAATTTCCTTATCAATTCCATTCAATTCCAATTTAATATATTAAATTGGAAAACTTTACTTTGGAAAATTTCCATTAAATCTTAGAATAAAGATTTATAAATCCCAAATCTTAACTTCATTGTTAATTGGGTTAAAGGACAAATGTTATTTAAAACATTGTTCACAATAAACCCAAGATCAACTTCCATTTAATTCCAATTTATAATTATAAATTGGAAAACTTCATTTAACTTAATTAAAAGATTTATTCTTTTCTCATCTGGGTTTAAGAACAATGTTATTAAAGACACCATTCATAAGGAACCCAAATTCCAATTTTATATTGAATACAGGGCTCTGAATAGAAATAAATGTCGGCTTATATTCAATATCAAATTCTGAAACCAACGGATATCATATTAGGAATAATGACATCTGTATCTTCCAAATTCCTCTACAATATCTGTATAATCACAGAATCTTATATCGAAATATTCTGAAGATTTTTTATTTAAATCCTTTCTAATTTATATGATGGAAAAATTCTGGTTATTTCAAAAACCATTTACAAATCCACTTTATTTATTTAAAAACATTAGAATATTACTCTAGTTAATAACTAGTTCATTTCGATAAAAATATATTTTTACCTTTCCAAACTTGGAATTTATCACCAATTTTTTTTCCAAATCATTCATTATGATTTTTCCATAATTTTATTAAGGCCCTTACAGTCGGTTTCCAATATCGGCCACCGAACTACATCCATAACGACCTTTTCTGAAATTGATTTGGACATATTTTAAATCTAACCATTCAAATTTAAATCTCTTATACTCGTTGAAAAGATCTTTTCGATACAAACCCAATGGTTCTGCTTTTAGGAGAATCCAATAGTCAGATCTTCTATTACACCAATTTGAAGTCAATGGTTGAAATTCGCGAACGGTCGCTGCGCGGCGCATTCTATTCAAGCCATATATATATAATATATGTCGTCGATTTTCATTTAAAACCTACTTTATAAATCGTCTATAAATTCATTTTAAAATGATTTCAACTTCATTTTCAATTTTAAATCAAAATTGAATGTTCTATATCATTATAATATAAAAATGATAAAATTTTCAAAATATCATATTTTGAAATCCATTTCCTTTTGATATTCATAATAAAATGAATAAAATCGACAAAAAATTCCGTTCGAGTAAAAATGGCATATATCTACTTACTCGACTTCATATTTTTTAATATTTTCGTGTCCATCTGAAATCGGACACCAAAATCATATTTTGATTTTTCATTGAATATTATTTAAAAATATTCATTATTTCTAAATTGTCTTTATGAATATTATTTTAAAATATTCGTTATTTCTGAATTGGAATCAGACTCAATCAATTACCATATAATTTTAATTATATGGATTCCATACATTGCATGAATTCAACAATAATGATAAATAATCACTAACCATTCAAACATCATCCAGAGTGCATTCTATAACTGTATAAGTGTTAAAATAAATAAATAACGCTCACAACAGTCTGTCAATCAATCGATTGACATACAACTAAATATTGGGATCAGTGTATGTCAAATATCATTCCGATACCCGTGTGGGGTTTTCAAACAACAACAGTCTATTTGAATAAATCATTGGTTAATAAATTTAACGAATTATAATTTGGTTTGAATCATTTTTCTACTTAACCAATTTTTTTATTGTTTAAATTATAAATGGATATTTATAATTAAATTTCAACTACCACAACAATATTAACATAATTTTAATATGTTCAACATCACAATATCAACACAACACAGTCAATTAAATCATCCATGGTTTTCAAATGACAGTGAATGTGAACTAAAAGGCACTGTATAATAGTTTTGATAATTAGACAAATAAACATCAACACTGGCAATTCATATATTTTCAGTTACAAAATAAATAACTATACAAATATTTTAGTGAGAGAATTCTCAATTTGGTTTCCACTCCGTCATTCTTTATTTCTGAATTTCAGTTTTTAAACTAAACTAAACGCGCGTTTAATTTAGCTAAAAAATCCAATTTGCTCCGTTTTCGTTCTGGTCAGTTCCATGTTGTAGATATTTTTATCATGATTCCAACGGATCTGAAATCGTCAAATTTCGACCTCGTATGGTATAGATATGATATGTTATACATTTGAATACATTAATAATTAATTAAATAATAATTAATCACTAATTAATGACACTGCTTATCATCTACTTCCCGATAAACATCGAACCCAACATCGCCTTGAACCTCTCCATGTCGCACACACCTCCGGCCACCTTGACACTGAGACGATCCTAAACCCCGTACTGACGGTGGAAAGGGTAATCCTTGGAATATAACACAGAAACAGATAATAGCAGAACAGAAATAAATAAATACACTAGATAATGAACAATAGAATATACTGGATAAAAGTAATTATCAGAGTTACACAGTATACAGGATCATACTTAGTACAAATACAGTTCAGCTATACATAAATGTCTACATCGGAAACAAACAAAATATGTACAATAGGAGATGAACAACATAAAAAGAGATAAATAATAGAATCCATCTTCAGCTCCAGCTATCCAGAAAGAACCAGCTAAAACTGAATACAAGGTTGCCCATGTAGAAAAAGGGGCACCCGAGTTTGAAAGTGAAACAAACTACGAGTCAGTCATGGGACTGGTATGAGAAATCTACTCAACACATTTATAATATGGCTAATCACAGGACCACGCCACTTTCGTGGAACGGATTTACTCCATTGGATTGCCAGTGCTTTAAAACAAATCATTCTTTTATACATCGCTATGCTTCTTTATAAAAATGAAGCTATTATAAGACTCAGTTCCCATCACACAATGCAACGCAAACCGGAGGATAAAGTTTTACCTTATAATAGCCAAAATATGATTGATACGAATAAAACAAAAGCATTTGATATTATTACTAGTGTTTATATGTTTTCAAAACAATTTCAATCATAGACGGCATGGGTACCATATATCATGTCGCCATATATATACAATCAAAACCGCACGATGTCGTATTTGGAAATGGGATTTCCGTCATGAACCAAGGCAAAAGATAGTCCTTACCGACTTCGAGACTGCCTAGCTCGAGTCTCGGGATCAGAGCTCGAGTGACCCTTGGATCGTCAGGGCTGGTCCATCGTTGTGGATTAAAATGCCTGAACAATGCATTTCTCCGCCCTTTGGGGGCGTAAGTGAGCCAACGAATGACTCCATCGGACCCGGATCGTCTGATCTAACCGAGGCGCCTCGCAACAGCAACAACCACATAAGTCAAACTCATCAGGGCGTGTAAAATGACTGATGCCACTTCTAGCTAGGAAGAAACGCATGTCCCCCCTGAGGTCCTCTCCCGTTTCTGGTTCATACCGGGGTGTGAGGCTCGCGATTTCACATTATACACAAAGCTACGCCACACAGGCGATGCTTTGATCATCACCACAAGACTTTGCTTTTCAACAGAAGCCCTGATCACTGCATCTTAGCATGCCACACAGGCAATTCACACCGTGCAACTGATAGCTATCAATCACACAGAATAAATTCCAATATCAGACACACTGTCCTTTTGCAAGTCCGTTCTGGGTCTGAACGAAACCGGAGGCACTATATACCTCGCAAACCCATCGATCACTACATACGTCTGGACGATCTCCACTCATTATCCATATTTCGGGATGCCTCCCAATCAGGACCTCGGTTACCATCCAAACGAGGTGAAGATCTCCGGTTTTCGACCACCGTCTTCATCTTCGACTTCTTATCGTCGATTCAGTTATTCAGAATGGGATAAACCCGGTATTTTTGAGCAACTCGCGTATATGATAAACAAGTGCAACACGAATATACATACGCATCATTTCAATTCATTAGTTGGTAACCGTCAATCAGTAAGAGAACAATTTCCCAAATATTAACCCCGAAGGCCGAAACCAACATCAGATCAATACCCAAGAAACCATTTGACTTAGCCAACCTTCAATTAGTTTCTAAATTTTACATCCATATCGTTTATAATATTTTATAATGATTTATCGCCATTTTTATTTATTTTAAAATAGCCAATTTATTCAAACGACGCTTTGGGCCATAACGCGACTGTGGCGCTGTTTTTCTTCAGATTTGATTTACACATATCTGAAAATCTAACCGTTGGATCTTCACAAAATTTACATCATTAGAAAGATCTTTTCAAAACGAATCCAACGGTTCCAGTTTCGGGAAAATCCGACGGTCGGATCTCCCGGTATAATCGTTTGAAGTTTCGATTTCAAAATACGAACTACAGCGTCGTTATTCGATTAAATATAATTATATTTATATATATATATATAAATATAATCGATTCTGGCGCTGTTTTTCTTCAGATTTGAATTAAACATTCCAGACAATCCAACCGTTGGATTTTTACAAAGTTGGTGCCGTTGGAACGGTATTTCCAAAGCGAACCCAACGGTTGCGGTTTCGAGAAAATCCGATGGTCGGATCTCCCGTACTAATCGTTTGAAATCACGGTTTCAAAATATGAACTACAGCTTCATTATTCGATATATTTCAATTCTATTTATATATATATATATATATATATATATATATATCGATTCTTCGATTTCAAAACTATATGAATTTCATACATTTGATAAAAATGATATTTTTATCTAACTGTCTTCTATTTCAACACTTCACTATATTTAACAATTCGTGTATATGATAAAAATGTGATTTTTTATTATAAAACTATTCATTTCAAAACACGATTATTTTATATAGTTAATATAGGTGAAAAAAATAGGATTTTTATTATAAAACAATTTATTTCAAAACAAGATTATTTTATACATTTCATATTGATGTTAAAAATGGGGTTTTTACTATAAAACAATTTCTTTCAAAATATGAATACCATTCAACACATGAATTTCAATCCAACGAATGAATATCGATTCAACACATGAAGGTTTTCTATAGTTTATATAAATTGATAAAAAGGCGATTTTTATATTTAAAGCACGAATACCATTCAACACATGAATTTCAATTCAAAGAATGAATATCGATTCAACACATGAAGGTTTTCTATAGTTTCTATATATAGGTAAAAATGTGATTTTTATATTTAAAACACGAATACCATTCAACACATGAATTTCAATTCAACGAATGAATATCGATTCAACACATGAAGGTTTTATATAGTTTATATATATAGATAAAAATGTGATTTTTATATTTAAAACACGAATACCATTCAACACATGAATTTCTATCCAACGAATGAATATCGACTCAACACATGAAGGTTTTCTATTCAACGAATAAATATAGTTTCAACAAATGAAAATAATTCAAACACATGAATATTATTCAAAATTTCGGCAGCATAACGACAGGGTAGTTAAAACCGGGACCGTCCCTAGTACGGCTCCTCGCTCTACCTTAAAACCTCGAGGTTTTTGACAATGGGGAATCATGCGTCTAGTTCGCACGCAAGCGACATGTATATTTATTTCATTTCCACAAACTAATCCTATGTGGTTTCAACCAAATATTTCTCCACCACAAACGGGTATTTTTCAACCACAATCAATCAATTTCAACCACAAACAATTCCAATCAACCATTCGCTATCAATCAATTTTCACACCAATCACAACCAATAAATATCGTCCATGGTTTGTGGACGACGGGCGTATATACATACATATATATATATATATATATATATATATATTTATGTATAGCATTTCACTTCTATTTCAACACATATATAATTTTTACAACGCGTATATAACTTATACATCGAACGTACAACTTATACAACGCTTATACATGAGGTGTACAATGCTTATATAACTCATACATCGACTATATAATTTATACATCATCGTTTTCCATATAGTTTATAATTTAGAAATCTCACATTGGGTTCCACTCCACCAAAAATAGCAGAAGGCTCAGAAAAATACGCGGTCTATTCAAGAAGGTAGAAGACATCCACATGAGTCCACTGTCTCTTGTTTCACTGAATTTCGTCAACACACGAAAAAGATATGATTTTTCAAAGTTTGCAACGGTTTAAAGGTGTTAAAACAGTTGAAAATAAAACAAGCCATACCTTTCAGAAATCGTTCAAAACTAGGTTTTGAATTTGCGATCAAACGGAGTAATGGTTTCACGATCGGGTTGCGCGAGGTCGAAGGGGGAGGTGGGCCGCTGGTTCGCCGGAGGTGGGCCCCAGCTCGGTGGCGGCAGGCGCGAGAAACGGCGGTGGAAACCTCCGAACTTCCCGAGCTCGATTCTCCCAAACCACTCAATGAAAAAATCCAAACTTTATACGGATATGAAGATCTCGAGAAGATCTTCAAAAAGTTCAACTGTGGCACGAGCTAATTCGGGATGGATTGATCGGAAAATGAGGGGGAAGGTTTGAACGTGTTTCCGCCTTCAGTCGACGTCGGGGAGAGAGAAAAATCCTTTTATTTTATTAAATTCTGATTGGCCGGGAGATATTTATAATTTTTAAAAGAGGGTTTTCTAAATGAACTCCTTTTTAAACCCAACGACTGTCGTCCCTAGTGTTTTACCCCCATTCCGAACACAATGCGATATGTTTCGTAGGCCCATTCGACTGTTTCAGTTTGTTTTTCTTCAAATTAAAATATAAAACATTCAATATTAAATTTGAACGTACATTTCAATTTGCCAGGGCCACAAACTGATTCGAAAAATTCCAGAAAAATAAATCTAGCTATGTTTTGACGATACGGTCCCAAAAAAACTAGTTTCGTCGAATTCTGAGACCGTTTGCAAAAAGGCCTATTTCTGGTCGATCCAATTTAACTATAATTGACCAAAACACGTTTTCCTTTGCCATGCTTACATATTAGCTTAAAAAATTATGAAATTTGAAACCTAGCAATAACTTCACATCCCGGATCCAACAAAAGTGGTTTCGTCGAATTCCGAGGTCGTTTGCAAAATAGCTAATTTCACGGGCTATATAAATTCCATAGTGACCTTTCTGAAAATTCATTTGGCCATAACTTTTGCTTCCCGCTATGAAACTTCGATTTTTCAGATTCGTTAGAAAGGTATTCACTAACAGATTTAAATATTTTTGGTTTCACTCAAATCCGTTTTGTTTTGCACACGGTACAGTCCGACAAATTTTAAATTCAATTTTTGAAACTGCAGCGCCATTTCAGGCCTTGTTTATAATTAGAGTTAATTATATTCTTTTCAATTGTCGATTCAAACTCTGTTTTCATTGCTATTATTTAAAATATTTATTTTAAATATTTAAAATCTATTATTTTAGCCAATTTAAAAAATTTAAATTGGTTCAGATTTTCCGGGTCGTTACAATCTCCCCCACTTAAAACTTTTCGTCCCCGAAAAGGAACAAAGTCGAAAGTGGTTTGATTAATCTATTCTACGTTCAATCTGGCTTCCATTCTCCAACTTTACAATTTCTGAGAATTTTCAAATTCTTCAAAAATTTGGCTAACACCTGGAATTTTCGAAAATTTTCGCCATAACCTCCTTTGTACGGGGAGAGGTTTGGAAATTTATTGGGCCGTATTAGGTACCCAATAAATCCTAATAAGCATACACATATTTATAGTGATAAATTCTGGTGTTTATAGGGGAGCGTGTATAGATAATAACTCCAGAGAATAAATTCTCGTCACCCTGTCAAAGCCTGAGGGAGTGTGTATTTTAAATGCTCCAGAGGATAAATCCTCGTCACCTCGTCCCGTGTGGGAAATAAATAGTCCATGTGCCGTATCTAATAACTAGAGAGACGTGATTATTGTCAACTCCAGACCTATGTGGGGTTTTTATTAATCTGGCAATTTTATCGTTACAATTTAAATAGTCCATATCAGTCATCAGTTCAACCTGTAAAATATAGTCATCGCCATACAAGCCTCTCGCTCGTATGGTAAATCTTCCGCCTCGTCACACAAGCTCCAAATGCTTATGTGGTATATGATGAAGTATGCCATGTAGTGTAGTTCTAAATTAATTATTACTATACTATGGCGATGTTTATTATTTCACATAGAACAACCAGCACTTCGCATCCAATGGCATTCACAGGAGTTGATATAATAATATTTCGCATCCAACTCATTAAGGTTTACCTATTTGTCGGGAACGCAAACAAAATCTTTACTCAACAGCTATCCAATTACCTGTTCAAACATATATAATGCACATGTATATATTTCTATCTATTTTCTAATCAGTTCAATGTGTGATATAATCAGATAAATTCTACCATTCATTCTATTATTGATTAAATTAACTATCGTTTTAATAATTTAATTAATCAAATCTACTATCACACAACACAAACAGCAATCAATTTGTTTTTAACTTTTCAAAAATATCTAATCAATTTCTATACTCTTTTAAAAATCATCCAGACTATAGAATTAAAGGTGCACATCCATGGAAAGAAATAACAACAAAGTAGAGAACTAATTGGTAATGCAAAGTATGGTAAATGTACCTTGCATCGGAGTCAATCAGAGATATCCACTCGGCATCTAGGGTAGGCTTTCTGAATGCTCTCCTCAGTTTCCCAAGTACAATCTCGCGGATCTCCACTCCATTGCACTTTGACTAAGTGAACTTTCTTGTTCCTCAACTCTTTGGTTTATTTGCCAATGATCTTTAGCGGCTCTCTTCTCACAGCCAATTCAGGGGTAATTTCAATATCCTGTTGAGCTGCTTCTTCCACGATCAAGTCTGGATCATGAACGTGC
The DNA here is from genome assembly GCA_030737875.1 of Allium sativum. Lineage (NCBI taxonomy): Eukaryota > Viridiplantae > Streptophyta > Magnoliopsida > Asparagales > Amaryllidaceae > Allium > Allium sativum. The sequence continues at coordinate 347,798,422 of CM060916.1, forward strand.
TTTCGAAGTTGAGATATGTGAAATACATCATGAACTCCAGGCAGCCAATCTGGCAATTTAACCCTATAAGCGAGAGTTCCGATCCGTTCTAGAATAGGAAATGGACCAATGAATTTGGGCGCCAATTTCCCAGTTTTACCGAACCGGATAACTCCTCTCATCGGCGATACTTTCAAATATACATAGTCGCCAACAGCAAACGATAAATCTCTTCTTCTTCTATCGGCATAGCTCTTTTGTCGGCTTTGAGCAGCGAGTAATCATTTCTTGATAAAATTGACTTTGTCGGCAGCTTCTCGGATCATGTCGGGCCCCAATACAAGTCTATTACCGGGTTCGACCCAACAAGCAGGGGACCGGCACGGTCTACCATATAATGCTTCGAATGGTGACATTGTCAGGCTCGCCTGGTAGCTGTTATTATATGAGAATTCAGCCAAATGCAGATGATCTTCCCATGATCCACCGAAATCTAGAACACAAGCCCGCAATAGATCTTCTAAAATACGATTCACCCTCTCAGTCTGACCGTATATCTGAGGATGATAAGCGGTGCTAAAGTTCAACTTCGTTCCCAACTCGACTTGAAATGCCTCCCAGAATTTGCTAGTGAATATTGTGTCTCTATCACTGACTATACTGAGCGGCACTCCATGCAGTCTAACTATTTCCTTGAAATATATCTGCGCCAGACTCTGAGCAGTTCTGTTTGATCTGACAGGTATGAAATGGGCGGTCTTCGTGAAGCGATCTACGATCACCCAAATACTGTCATTTCCTTTTCTAGTTCTGGGCAAACCATCAATGAAGTCCACGGAAATATGTTCCCACTTCCAACCAGGAACGTCTAGCGGTTGCAATAATCCAACTAGTTTCTGTTGGTCGCTTTTGACTAGCTAGCAAGTAGAGCATCGGCTAACATATAAAGAAATGTACCTCTTCATCGACTTCCATCAGAAAGTGCGTTTGATGTCATTGTACATTTTGCTTACTCCCGGATGGATACTAAGTTTTGACTTGTGGCATTCATCCAGCACTACCTTTCGGAGCTCAGGAATGTTAGGAACACAAATTCGACCTTTCAGCCTTAGAATCCCCTCATTATCAACTTGGAAACTCGAGGGTTCGCTCTTTTGAATTATTTCCGTGATCTTTTGAAGGAAGTGATCATCCTTCTAAAGAGCAGATATTTTATCTAGCAATGATGTCGTGATAATAAAACAGGCGATCATTTCATTCTTTTGGCTTAACGCATTGGCCACGACATTAGGTTTCCCTGGAGTGTATATAATCTCAAAGTCATATGCTGCAAGAAACTCCAGCCAACGTTGCTGCCTCAGATTCAAGTCTTTCTGGGTGAACAGATACTTTAGCGACTGGTGATCTGTAAACAGTTCAAATCTCTCACCCAGAAGATAGTGCCTCCAGATTTTCAAAGCGAACACTATATCCAATAACTCAAGATCATGAGTTACGTAATTTTTCTCATGCGGCTTCAGCTGATGGCTAGCATAAGCAATCACTTGGCCCCTTTGCATTAACACTGCGCCAAGGCCTTCTCTAGAAGCATCAGTCCAGACTTTTAAATCCTGATTGCCGTCGATAATGGTTAACACTGGAGCTGTAGTTAATCTTAACTTTAGCTCTTCAAAAGCCTCCTCACTTTCTGGAGTCCATTTGAATTTAGAGTGCTTCTTTGTAAGCTTCGTTAAGTGACCAGATATCTTTGAAAAGTTTTTAACGAACTTCCGGTAATAGCTAGCCAATCCGAGAAAACTGCGGACTTCTGTAGGGGTACTGGGCTGTTTCCAGTTTTGAATAGCTGTGATTTTACTTGGATCCACAGCAATTCCTTCTTTAGACACGACGTGGCCTAGAAATTTGACTCCTTCTTGCCAGAATATACATTTGGAAAATTTTGCTTTTAATACATTCCTTCTGAGGATTTCCAGAACCTGTTCCAAATGTTTTTCATGTTCGGCCTTTGATTTAGAGAAGATTGGAATATCGTCAATAAAAACCAGAACAAATTTATTCAAAACCCCTCTGAACACTCTATTCATCAAATCGACGAAGTAAGCTGGAGCGTTACATAAGCCGAACGGCATTACTAACCACTCGTAGAATAATTCTGGACCTCTGAATGTTGTCAAAGGAACACACTCCTCGGCGATACGAAGCTGATGGAAACCTGTAGCTAGGTCCCTTCGTGAAAATACTTGTGCGCCATTTAATCGATCCAACAAATCATCAATCCGCGGCAATGGATATTTGTTCTTTATCGTCTGCTTGTTCAAATCGCGATAATCTACACATAGACGTAGAGTACCATCAGATTTTGGGACAAACACCACTGGTGCTCCCCAATCAGAGAAACTAGGCCTGATCAGACCCTTCCATACGAGCTGTCGTGTTTGATTGTCTAATTCCTCTTTCTCTTTCAAGGACATTCTTCGAATAGCGTGAACTACCGGCCTTGCATTCGGGATTAGAGCGATCTTGAAATCTATTTCTCCCTGCGGAGGTAAGCGAACAACTTCTTCGAACACATCCGCATAGTTTTGGACGACAGGAATATCTTTTATAAGGTCGGGAATATTCTCTGTAACTTCAGGGATATTTTCTATTTGAACAGGAGAAACATCCAACGCTGCCCAGAAATCCTTTCTATTAGAATTCTAACCTTCACAGGGAATGGTTATATAATCACCTGATTTTATCTTCGCCTTTACGACTCTATCGGCGCATTTAACTTCAGCTTCATATTTGGTCAACCAGTCTAACCCCAAGATAAGATCAAACTCTTTAAAATTCACGATGACCGCGATGGTAGGAAACCGATAATGAGAAAAGGAAACCGGCACTCCACAAACCCAACTGAGATCAGTGGAACCCCCAACCGGATTCCGGACAGTCATTGGTTCCTTGAGCTTCTTCAAATTCAAATCCAGCTTCTTAGCTGCATTCTTTGCAATAAAGCTTCGCGACGCTCCTGTATCAAACAGTACTTTAATAGGAATGTCTTTGACAGTAAGCGTGCCTTCTAAAACATCTGGCCTTTCCTGAGCGGACGAAGATGCAGGCACTTCTGCTATTTCATTCACTTGAACTACTTCAGGTTTTCTGAGTAGCGGGAAGGCCTTTGAAAGATGACCGGTCTGATGGCACTGACTGCACTTTCTATTCTCTTAAAACTTTTTATCGGGTTTAAACAACTTCTTTCGTTTCTTCGAGGTTTTACACTTCCTGGTCAGATGCCCCTGTTTATTGCAGTTAGAGCATGTGGCAGTTGTTACTGGTTCCTTCTTAGATTTAGCCCTTTTCCTCTTGGCACTGGGCTTCTTACTGATCTCAGACATCGTACTGGCCTCAGGACGATCAGTTTCAGACTCAATTTTATCACTAGAGCTGACTTCCTCTTCGTACTGTAACATACCTTTCTTGTCTAGATCTTCGTACTGGTAAGCCATGTATATCATTTCAGAAAAGGGGAGCTTCACATTCCTCATTACACTGTTCTGATATTTTCTTTGAAGCCCATTGATAAATCTCAAATTCTTCCTCTTTGGATTTTCAATTAGATGAGGGGCAAAGTGAGAAAGTTCATTGAATTTCTTATGATATTCTGTGACGGTCATATCACCTTGTAACAGATAAGAGAATTCATCGCATAACCGCTCAGTGGCTTCGGGAGGAGTAAATCTTTCTAGGAAAATCACTTTGAATCTGTCCCAGGTGATATCACCTTCTGGATTATCTTTAATAACTAAATCCCACCAAAACAAAGCTTCTTCTTTGAGTGCCCAAGACGCCAGTAATCTTTTCTGATCATCTCTCAGTTTTAAACCTTCAAAGATTTTCTCTACAGAACGGATCCAAGCTTGTGTTTCCATAATGGACTCTTTGCCTAAGAATGGTGATCCACCCAGATTTCGAAATCTCTTGAATAGAACTTCTATATCTGATTCTGGCTGTGGGAGCACAACTGGCTCATTAGCTGGTCGAGCCATACGATTATTTCTTCTGTTCCTGTCACTCATTTTCTAGTGCGTCTGCAATTAGCAGACAAAGTGTCAGGTCAACAGAAAAGATATTTCAAAATATAGAGATAAATACTTCAATGTAAATGTGTCTACTGGAGTGTATTTCATTCTGCTTTACTTATACTAGGATATTATTGATCCTATCTGTATAGGGTTACACGTCCTAGAACACTACTGGTTCTATTTCTGACGAGTTCGTTCATATGTTATATTCCAGAACTAAGCTTAACCAAAGCTCTGATACCAAATGAGACGACCCCAAACCCCGTACTGACGGTGGCAAGGGTAATCCTTGGAATATAACACAGAAACAGATAATAGCAGAACAGAAATAAATAAATACACCAGATAATGAACAATAGAATATACTGGATAAAAGTAATCATCAGAGTTACACAGTATACAGGATCATACTTAGTACAAATACAGTTCAGCTATACATAAATGTCTACAGCGGAAACAAACAAAATATGTACAATAGGAGCTGAACAGCATAAAAAGAGATAAATAATAGAATCCATCTTCAGCTCCAGCTATCCAGAAAGAACCATCTAAACCTGAATACAAGGCTGCCTGTATAGAAAAAGGGGCACCCGAGTTTGAAAGTGAAACAAACTACCCGTTCACTCCATTATATTACCAGTGCTTTAAAACAAATCATTCTTTTAAACATCGCTATGCTTTTTATAAAAATGAAGCTATTATAAGACTCAGTTCCCATCACACAATGCAACGCAAACCGGAGGATAGAGTTTTACCTTATAATAGCCAAAATATGATTGATACGAATAAAACAAAAGCATTTGATATTATTACTAGTGTTTATATGTTTCAAAAACAATTTCAATCATAACTATCAGTCATAGACGGCATGGGTACCATATATCATGTCTCCATATATATATACAATCAAAACCGCATGATGTCGTATTTGGAAATTGGATTTCCGTCATGAACCAAGGCAAAAGATAGTCCTTACCGACTTCGAGACTGCCTAGCCCGAGTCTCAGGATCAGAGCTCAAGTGACCCTTGGATCGTCAGGGTCGGTCCACCGATGTGGATTAAAATGCCTGAACAATGCGTTTCTCCGCCCTTTGGGGCGTAAGTGAGCCAACGAATGACTCCATCAGACCCGGATCGTCCGATCTAACCGAGGCGCCTCGCAACAGCAACAACCACATAAGTCAAACTTGTCAGGGCGTGTAAAACCACTGACGCCACTTCTAGCTAGGAAGAAACGCATGTCCCCCCTGAGGTCCTCTCCCGTTTCTGGTTCATACCGGGATGTGAGGCTCGCGATTTCACGTTATACACAAAGCTACGCCACACAGGCGGTTTTTTGATCATCACCACAAGACTTTGCTTTTCAACAGAAGCCCTGATCACTGCATCTTTGCATGCCACACAGGTAATTCACACCGTGCAACTGATAGCTATCAATCACACAGAATAAATTCCAATGTCAGACACACTGTCCATTTGCAAGTCCGTTCTGGGTCTGAACGAAACCGAAGGCACTATATACCTCGCAAACCCATCGATCACCTCGTACGTCCAGACGATCACCACTCATTATCCATATTTCGAGATGCCTCCCAATCAGGATCTCGGTTACCATCCAAACGAGGTGAAGATCTCCGGTCTTCGACCACCGTCTTCATCTTCGATTTCTTATCCTCGATTCAGTTATTCAGAATGGGATAAACCCGGTCTTTTTGAGCAACTCGTGTATATGATAAACAAGTGCAACACGAATATGCATACGCATCATTTCAATTCATTAGTTGCTAACCGTCAATCAGTAAGAGAACGATTTCCCAAATATTAACCCCGAAGGCTGAAACCAACATCAGATCAATACCCAAGAAACCATTCGACTTAGCCAACCCTCAGTTAGTATCTAAATTTCACATCCATATCGTTTATAATATTTTATAATGATTTATCGTAATTTTTATTTATTTTAAAATAGCCAATTTATTCAAATGACGCTTCGGGCCATAACGCGACCAAGGCGCTGTTTTTCTTCAGATTTGATTTACACATATCTGAAAATCTAACCATTGAATCTTCAAAAAAATTTACATCGTTAGAAAGATCTTTTCAAAACGAATTCAACGGTTCCAGTTTGGGGAAAATCCGACGGTCGGATCTCCCGGTATAATCGTTTGAAGTTTCGATTTCAAAATACGAACTGCAGCGTCGTTATTCGATTAAATATAATTATATTTATATATATATATATATAAATATAATCGATTCTGGCGCTGTTTTTCTTCAGATTTGAATTAAACATTCCAGACAATCCAACCGTTGGATTTTTACAAAGTTGGTGCCGTTGGAAAGGTATTTCCAAAGCGAACCCAACGGTTGCGGTTTCGGGAAAATCCGATGGTCGGATCTCCCGTACTAATCGTTTGAAATCACGGTTTCAAAATACGAACTGCAGCTTCGTTATTTGATATATTTCAATTCTATTTATATATATGTATATATATATATATATATATCGATTCTTCGATTTCAAAACTATATGAATTTCATACATTTGATAAAAATGATATTTTTATCTAACTGTCTTCTATTTCAACACTTCACTATATTTAACAATTCATGTATATAATAAAAATGTGATTTTTTATTATAAAACTATTCATTTCAAAACACGATTATTTTATATAGTTAATATAGGTGATAAAAATAGGATTTTTATTATAAAACAATTTATTTCAAAACAAGATTATTTTATACATTTCATATTGATGTTAAAAATGGGGGTTTTATTATAAAACAATTTCTTTCGAAATACGAATACCATTCAACACATGAATTTCAATTCAACGAATGAATATCGATTCAACACATGAAGGTTTTCTATAATTTATATAAATCGATAAAAAGGTGATTTTTATATTTAAAGCACGAATACCATTCAACACATGAATTTCAATTCAACGAATGAATATCGATTCAACACATGAAGGTTTTCTATAGTTTCTATATATAGGTAAAAATGTGATTTTTATATTTAAAACACGAATACCATTCAACACATGAATTTCAATTCAACGAATGAATATCGATTCAACACATGAAGGTTTTCTATAGTTTATATATATAGATAAAAATGTGATTTTTATATTTAAAACACGAATACCATTCAACACATGAATTTCTATCCAACGAATGAACATCGACTCAACACATGAAGGTTTTCTATTCAACGAATAAATATAGTTTCAGCAAATGAAAATAATTCAAACACGTGAATATTATTCAAAATTTCGGCAGCATAACGGCATGGTAGTTAAAACCGGGACCGTCCCTAGTACGGCTCCTCGCTCTACCTTAAAACGTCGCGGTTTTTGACAATTGGGAATCATGCATCTAGTTCGCACGTAGGCGGCATGTATATTTATTTCATTTCCACAAACTAATCCAATGTGGTTTCAACCAAATATTTCTCAACCACAAACGGGTATTTTTCAACCACAATCAATCAATTTCAACCACAAACAATTCCAATCAACCATTCGCTATCAATCAATTTTCACACCAATCACAACCAATAAATATCGTCCATGGTTTATGCACAAGGGGCGTATATATATATATATATATATATATATATATATATAGCATTTCATTTCTATTTCAACACATATATAATTTTTACAACGCATATATAACTTATACATCGAACGTACAATTTATACAACGCTTATACATGAGGTGTACAACGCTTATATAACTCATACATCGACTATATAATTTATACATCGTCGTTTTCCATATCGTTTATAATTTAGAAATATCACATTGGGTTCCACTCCACCAAAAATAGCAGAAGGCTCAGAAAAATACGCGGTCTCTTCTAGAAGGTAGAAGACGTCCACACGAGTCCACTGTCTCTTGTTTCACTGAATTTCGTCAACACACGAAAAAGATATGATTTTTCAAAGTTTGCAATGGTTTAAAGGTGTTAAAACAGTTGAAAATAAAACAAGCCGTACCTTTCAGAAATCGTTCAAAACTAGGTTTTGAATTTGCGATCAAACGGAGTAACGGTTTCACGATCGTGTTGCGCGAGGTCGAAGGGGGAGGTGGGGCGCTGGTTCGCCGGAGGTAGGCCCCAGCTCGGTGGCGGCAGGCGCAAGAAACGGCAGTGGAAACCTCCGAACTTCCCGAGCTCGATTCTCCCAAACCACTCAATGAAAAAATCCAAACTTTATATGGATTTGAAGATCTCGAGAAGATCTTCAAAAAGTTCAACTGTGGCACGAGCTAATTCGGTGTGGATTGATAAAAAAATGAGGGGGAAGGTTTGAACGTGTTTCCGCCTTCAGTCGACGTCGGGGAGAGAGAAAAATCCTTTTTTTTATTAAATTCTGATTGGCCGGGAGATATTTATAATTTTTAAAAGAGGGTTTTCTAAATGAACTCGTTTTTAAACCCAACGACTGTCATCCCTAGCGTTTTACCCCCATTCCGAACACAATGCGATATGTTTCGTAGGCACATTCGACTGTTTCAGTCTGTTTTTCTTCAAATTAAAATATAAAACATTCAATATTAAATTTGAACGTACATTTCAATTTGCCAGGGCCACAAACTGATTCGAAAAATTCCAGAAAAATAAATCTAGCTATGTTTTGACGATACGGTCCTAACAAAACTAGTTTCATCGAATTCTAAGACCGTTTGTCAAAAGGCCCATTTCTGGTCGATCCAATTTAACTATAATTGACCAAAACACGTTTTCCTTTGCCACGCTTACATACTAGCTTCAAAAATTATGAAATTTGAAACCTAGCAATAACTTCACATCCCGGATCCAACAAAAGTGGTTTCGTCGAATTCCGAGGTCGTTTGCAAAATGGCCAATTTCACGGGCTATATAAATTCCATAGCGACCTTTCTTAAAATTCATTTGGCCATAACTTTTGCTTCCCGCCATGAAACTTTGATTTTTCAGATTCGTTAGAAAGGTATTCACTAACAGATTTAAATATTTTTGGTTTCATTCAAATCCGTTTTGTTTTGCACCTGGTACAGTCCGACAAAGTTTGAATTCAATTTTTGAAACTGCAGCGCCATTTCAGGCCTTGTTTATAATTAGAATTAATTATATTCGTTTTCAATTGTCGATTCAAACTCAGTTTTCATTGCTATTATTTAAAATATTTATTTTATATATTTAAAATCTATTATTTTAGCCAATTAAATTTTTTTAAATTGGTTCAGATTTTCCGGGTCGTTACAGGCACCGATCATCGACCACCGCGATGAAGCCCTCCACCTAGCCGACTAGCGCCCTCACCCATGTGCCACTCGGTGGGACCTATTCCTCCTGATTTGCATTCAAAGTCGATGCCTTGGAGAGGCAAAATCAGCCACCACGTCGAGTTAAAATCCATCACCACCATTGAGAAGCAAGAGCTCGGAGAGTTCTTCGATTTCCCTTTTATAAGTATTGGAAATTATTGTGTGGATGAAGAGAACAAGGGGAAGAAGTTTGAAGCACGAAAGCCATTGCTTGAAGAAGGAGGCGGCACTTCTGCAGTAGACCATGAAAAAAAGGGTTGACCGAAATTCTTGGGTTAAGGGGTATATATAATATGTTTTAATATTATTTTATTTTCCAATTATTTGGTTATCGCTCCGAACTCCAAATCAAACCCAATAACTGACATTCCTAGCTACATGCCCCTATTACGGACATAATGGAATATGTTTCGTGAGCCAATTTGATCGTTTTGATCAGTTTTTGTCAAAATTAAAATATAAATTAATATTCAATATTGAATTCCACGTACATTTTGATTTACTAGTGCCACAAACTGACTCCAAAAATTATGAGTTTTGAAATCTAGCTATGTTTTGACGATACGGTCCTAAAAAAATTAATTTCGTCAAATTTGGTGGCCGTTTGAAAAATGGCTTTTTTCTAGTCGCTTAAATTCAAATTGAACACACGTTTAAATTTACCATGCTTACATAGTGATTCCAAATATTATGAAATTTTAAACCTAATAATAATTTGATATTCCAAATCCAACAAAAGTGGTTTCGTCGAAAACGGAGATCATTTGCAAAATTGCTATTTTTAAGGGCTATATGTATAATAAAATATACATAAATTCCATAATGACTATTCTAAATTTTAAATTGGACATAACTTACAATTTATAAAGTGAAATCTCATTTTCTTACATTAGTTAGAAAATTACAGTTCAAAATATTCCAATGTTTCTTGCTTTACTGAAATCCGATTTATTTTGTATCATATATTCAATTGAAATTTAAAATCGAATTTTCAAACTACTACGCCATTTCAAGCTCATTCTAATAAAATAAATTCATATGTTCTAACTTTGATTTAAATAAATTTTAAATCGTTATTATTTAAAATTAATCATTTTAAATTCTTAAAATCCATTAAATCAATTAAAACTAAAAAAATAAATTGGTTCAGAAATTCTGGGTTGTTACAACTAAGTCAGCCAGGAATAAAACACATAAAACAATTTAGGTTCAGGCTTATGCATGTTTGAAGGTAGGTCGATCCAACTACTACCTGGGTCGACACAGGGGTCGACCAGTGTTGGTTCAAGTCAACTCTTAACTGTTGCTTTTCTAAGTTTATTCATTTTAAATTGTTTTAAATTTAGTTCAAAGTTCTTTTATCCACAACTTCTTAATACCTAGTCCGATTTATGAAAACCAAGAGTTTATCTGAGGCAAAATTTCGTAACGAACACAAGGTAAAATCTGTTTTACTCAGGTCTGAATATTTTGTTAATTATTTTATTATCTTCTTTATGTAACTATGTTGTAATAAATATAGGATGTTACAATTTTGTTGTGTAAAAATATTGTATAAATCTGATAAATCTATTAAATAATAGTAAAGCGGAAACTTTTAAAACTCTCTCCTTACTTTTAGGAGTTTTCCATCTTCTCCTTAAATCTCTTTAGATATTTTATTTTTAAATTACATTATCATTTTACACTTATTTACAATTCTTTTACATTATTTTTACTTCTTCTGTCATTTTACATTTTGACATGGTATTTCAAACTTTACACAATTATTTATTAATAATCAGCCCCTAATATTTTACTTTTAAGTCTAAATATTTAAATTAATTACAAAACACAAAATTTATGTAATTTCAAGGGGTTTTTACCCTCAAGGACAAAAGGAACAAAAAATTGTTCCATAAGGACAAGGAGGAAAAATTTTATCCTTAAGGACAAAATTTAGTGTAAAGGGAGGAATTCAGGAGCCCACTATATTTCCTCCATTTACATTAAAACGTGTCCTTATGGACAAAAGTTTGCTCTCTTGTCCTTATGGAACAATTTTTTGTTCATTTTGTCTTTCAGGGTATTTTCCTGTAATCCACTTGTGAGGATTTTCTTTTAAAGAACAAACTTTTTAAATTTTTTGGTGAAATGTATGGGAAGCTTCAAAATTAGGGAGAAGGAAACATTTACACTAAAGGAGGAATTCACGGGGCCCACTAACATTTTGTTATTTACACTATCATTTGGCCTTTTCACTTAATTCTAAACTTTTCATACTTTCACCAAATTTTTTGTTAAGTTTGTCTTTCTCCATATTTTCCACTTATTGAGGATTTTCTTTCATAAGACAAACTTCGGAATTTTTTTAGTGAAAAGCATGGGAAGTTTCTTTTAAAGGATAAGTTTATTGTTAAGTTTGTCCTTCTCCCTATTTTCCACTTGTTCAAATAAGTTAAATTTAAAATTATAAAGTTAGTTTAACTATATAGCATATTAGGAAGAATTGAAAGAAAATTGCAAAATAACGTATAAATTTATTGTGAAGCTATTGATGTTCAAAAAGAATTTTGTGATAATATATGGTAAATTCTTGATATAAATAAATTATAACTAATTTACTAATTAACTTTGTCATTATTGTTAATATACATCGTTCATATTATGTGATTTATACATCTTTATAGTTGCATAGAAAACTACCTTTTTAAATATGAATATACATAGTAAAATTGGAATATATTTTTAAAAGCTATTAGGAAAATGGGCTAAAAACTCACTGAAATTATTTAAATAATTAAAATGTAAGGTTTCATAAGTAGTTTAAATATAAGGAATGAAATATAAAATATTACGAAAAAATGGAGGAGGTTCAACAAATAATTATAAAAATGTTAAAACGTAGGTATTTAAAGTATAAATTTTTTCTCTAGTTTATGATAAGTTTATTGAGATGATTGTATAAGATATTATATTATTATTATTTAATATATTATTCAAATTGTGTGACTTATTCAACTTTATGTTTGAAAGAAATTTTAATTTTTCCATTTATGTTGATATGTACATGATTTACATTTTAAAACATCACACTTAACATTAATTATATGAATTAATAGCAATTTATTAATTAATTTCAAAATTGCATAATTAATTTAAACATATTAATTAAAATGTACAATATTAATTGATATTGTGCATCGTTTTGTATAAGACTAATTTTTTTTAAATGTAGATGTTAAACATTAATTTTTTTTTGTCCTTCACACAAGTTTCCTATAATTTAATTATGTGCATAATTTTTGTTTTGTGATTGACGTGTTTATATGTTTGATATTTTTTTTCATTTTTGTTGATATGAATATGGTTATTTTTGATGTGATTTATTAGACGAAACAATGAATAATAATTTACTAAAATTCTTTATATAGTTTTATTATTATGTAATATATTATAAAATATGGTACTAAATGTAAAATGTTAAGAAAGAACTAAAAGAGACTTAAATGATTATGGAAAATTTGAATTAGAGGTAAAAAACATGATTATGTCATTTTTAGTATTTAAAAGAAATATTAGTTAATTAGATTTATTTCTTTAAACAAACTTTATTGAATAATATTTGGTGATTCATCAAATAAATTACTAACATACATCAGTTTTAACAGGTATATCTATATTAACAAAAATAATTAAAAAAATTCTCAAGTAAGATACATACATATTGTTTGTGTAAGTCATACAACACAAATTACACACAAACAATAATAATAATTTTAATTAACAATTTATGTATTTCACATCAAAATTTATGATATATTGCCTAACAAAGTTCACTTTTTAACAATTAAAATAATAAATACTATTTTTAATAATATTATCGTATGCAATGCACGGGTTACACATTAGTTTTGTATAAAGGTATACCATTGTAAGATATTGTATTCTATGATTCTATTAAACCTTAACAAAGCAAGCGGTATCCCAACCATCCGATATGAAAGAATTATAACCCTAATTCAGATTACAACAGTTTTCAACCCATTTGTTACATGGGCTACAAGTATTGGGCCTAAGCCCATTTCTCTATTTTAGGCAAATATTGTATTAGCCATTATACATCAATCTAATAATATGTGGCCATTATATCAACTCCTTCGTATGAATAAATTTAAATAAAATTCTGCTATACTATTTCTTCAACCTTCAATTATTTTTTAATCTTCAATTTGGTATTGGAGCCACCACTGCCAAAAGGCATCATTCATCCTGAATCAGCGTCTTACATAGTCCAGAAGAGGAATTTATTTTTATTACTCTCAGTTTGTTTAAACTCATCATCGGAGTTTTTTTCTCTCAAGACTAGGAAGCTTCAGACTTAAAGGGATCATCGTTGACGATGTGCCACGCCTAACTCATGGTTGGCGGCATCATCCCCATCTCTCCACTATCTGTTGAAAGATATAGGCGGCTATAGTTATCAATACTGTCGTGCCAGGCTTTACAAGTCGCTACAGTATTAATACTGTCGTGCTAGGCACTGCTCTTTACATATCCTTCTCGCTATTTTTCTGTTGGAATTTTTCTTCGTTGTTCTACACCAACTGTAGCCTGAAACTGCCATGGCTAATGACAACGAAGCAACTTCCACTTTTTCAGGTAGCAATGCAACTGAGTTTTAACCAAATCTCATGAACCTGATCAAACCAAAACGTCAAGTTATTACCACGTCATTAGATGAAGATAACTATATATTATGGAAATATCAAGTTGAGATTGCTCTCAGAGGCTATGGGTTACAAGTTTACACAAAAGGGACATTAACTATTCCTTCAATAATGATCATTGATTGAAGGTGGAAACACAATACCAAATCCTGAATATACCAAATTTCAAAAGCAAGATAGTTTACTATCATCGTGGATTTTATCTTCTATCAGTTCGAACCTACTGTCACAAATTGTTGGATGCAACTCATCATACGAAATTTGGATAGCAATAAAGCAAATATTCAGCTCTCAATCTGTAGCAAGGATCATGTAATATAGAAGAGAGCTCCAAAATTCCAGAAAAGAAGATGTAAGCATGAAAGAATACTTAGGCAAAATTAAAAGCTTATGCGACAAAATAAATGTTGTTGGGTATAAAATCAACGATAGCGAGCAAATACTTTTCATTACGGGTGGATTAGATGAAGAATATGAATCTCTAGTAACTGTAATTGCTACACAACAAACATTACCTGATCTGCAGTTCGGTCGATCTGCACTACTCTCTCAAAAAGGCAGAATCGACTGAAGAAAAACAATACAGGATGAGTTTTCTGTTAATTATGTTGCAACTAAAAACAAGCAGTCACAAGGAAGAAACAACAACAGCAACACAAACAGACAAGAGAATCAATACCACCAGGATTTCAGCCACAAAGGGGAGGCTTTCAACCCCAAAGAGGTCGAGGACGAGGTAGATGGAACTACAACAATCGCGTGAAGTGCCAAATATGCCAAAAGTTTAGTCATATGGCAAGCAAATGCTATTTCGGATACAACTCAGATAATGGACAATAGTACAATCAAGGAAATTTTGCACAGAAAGGAGAACAAGCTAATATCGCCATAGTGAACTCAAATAGAAGCAGTAATGACCTTAACAAAAATCAAAACACAACCAGTGATGACATAGGTAAAGGCGAGGATAACAATTTTGAAGAATGGTACCCAGACTCAGGTGCGACCCATCACATCATCAACAATCTCCAAAATCTAAATATTGGAAGCAAACACTACTCAGGTATGAAAATTTTACATATGGACAACGATAAAAGTGCAAGTATAACTCACATTGGCAAGGACACCATCCTAGGAAAAAGACAACTTAATCTAAACACTTTACTTAGAGTACCCAATTTTAATAAAGATCAATTAAGTGTATCAAAATTTGCTAATGACAACTACATATATTTTGAATTTCACCCCTAATTCTGTGTTGTTAAAGATTTACTAAGTCACAAAATATTACTATAGGGTAATCTACACGATGGCCTTTATAAATTCGACAACTCGAAGACTGGAAATTCAAGTGGTGAATTCTGGTGCAATAATGTAGATGCCAGTGTAATGATTGTAATGGGAATATTAATGTAGATACCAATAGTAATGACTGTAATACGAATATTAATGCTAACAACAACAGTGATTATAATAGGAATATTAGTCAATGGAACACTGAATCATAGCATATGAGGCTTGGGCATCGAAAATTTTAAATTATTAAAACTATTCTAAGCAATAATAATATTTCTTTTAACGATAATGTACCTGTCAAGCACACATGCACACACTACCAACCTGACAAAAGCCATAAACTTCCTTTCAGCGATTCTGAAACCATATACAACAAGTCACTAAAGTTGGTTGCTGCTGACTTGTGGGGGCCAGCACCACTGAATTCATATCAGGGACACAGATACTATCTTTCTTTTATAGATGTCTATTTCAAGATATGCTTTGACATATATACTAAAGAATACATCAGAAACATGCAATACTATGATACAATGCATATAACACGTTGAAAAACATACCAATTGTAGTGTCAAAACCATACAAACAAATGGTAGAGGAGAGTTCAAGCCATCAACTAGTTACTTTATCAAAAGAGGAATCAAACACAGGCTGGTTTTCCCTCACACATAAGAACAAAATAGTTTGGTGGAGAGAAACTGCAGACAAGTAGTAGAAAATGGTCTAACATTGATGTCACAAGGCTCATTACCCATGAAATACTGGAATGAAGCCTTATATACTTTAGTTTTTCTTATCAACAAGCTACCAACCACTGTATTAGACAACAAAACCCCACATAAAATGATATATAATGTTAGACCAGACTGTAGTTTTTTGAAAATATATAGTTGTCTGGGTTTTCCATGTCTAAGAGACTAAGATAGACACAAGCTAAGCATGAGATCAAGTCTATGCACTTTCATTGGGTATACATGACTTATTATTATGTCTTTTATCCAAAATAGAAAAATAATATGTTTTTGTTGTAATATATAAGAGTGAATATGTTTTTGTGATATTTTATCTAATCCCACATCATGGGGATAAGTTTAACATCAGCTCCAAAACCTATATATAAAGGAGCCAATGTAATAGAAATGTACACACTTGAAGCAATAAAAATAAAAAGTCTCTCCATTATCTTTTTTGTTCTCTCTAATGGCTTTTGGTTTAACATATGTTCTGTTTTATTTATAATACGTTATCAGCACGAAGCTCTAACCGATCTAATTATATATCTCAAAACGGTAGGTTATTTTTCTGACCTGATTGATTTGGTTTTTCAAATCTCCGTTTTTGTTAGAACTTATCCCATTCTAGATTCAAATCTATTGTGTTATCTTCTAGATTTTTTGTTTAGTCTTATAATTTTAGAACTCTTATAGATATACACTTTGAGATATGATTCTTATTTTGTTAATCATATTTCAGATCTCACTTTATTGTAGATTTGATTTTTTTTTTGATGTAATCATACTGTTGATCTCAAAATTATACTCAAATTATATACATTTGAGACCCCTACATGATTTGAAAATGAGATGTTGATTGTAGTTATTTATCTTTTTGGATTCGTCAAATTTTTGTTCTTCTCTATTCAAATATATTCAATGAATTTAATTTGATTTTGTTACATAATTCATATTTCTGGAAGAAATGTTGTATTGTTTCTTAGAGAAACAAATATAAATATAATACGTATCTGGAAGATCGTATTAAGTTCAGATCTAATATTGATATATCACCAAAAGTGAACTATGAAAAATAAACAAATGAAGAATCATAAAGTATATTAATTCATTGGAATCTGAAATAATATGAACCTGAACTTCAAATGTTGAAGAAGAAAAATTGAAGCCCAAAGCTTTCTTAAATGTTGTGACAAGAAAAAAATTATACTTCCAGAGGAAGTTAAAAGAGACACACACATCATAATATGTGACAATAACATTGGATTCAATAGAAAATCTCTAAATGGGTTTTACT
Source organism: Allium sativum (assembly GCA_030737875.1). Lineage (NCBI taxonomy): Eukaryota > Viridiplantae > Streptophyta > Magnoliopsida > Asparagales > Amaryllidaceae > Allium > Allium sativum. Next base: position 347,815,824 of record CM060916.1, read on the forward strand.
AACTGACATCTTTCATATACAATTTATTTTAACTGAATATCCTGAAGATATAATATGCATATTAATCTCTTGAAGAGATGTTTTAGAGATTTAATTTTATATAGCAAATCCAACATCCTAGAAGAGATGTTAAAGTTTTTTTTATTGCATTGCAATTACATAAATAAAAGATATGTTCCCTGAAGGAATATCATACACTCCAGAAGTAGTGATTTATTTTCTCTCTTGAATCTTATTTTTAGTTAATGCACCTAATTTTGTTAATGCATTTAAGGTTTGATATGTATTTTCATATATTGATATGACATTTCAACAGTTTGTATATATTTAACTCTGGAGGAGATAATTTCTTCCCAGAAGCGGTGATAACAAAATATCTTTAGAGGATATTTGTATATTTGAAAATGGTAAAATATCTCTAGAAGAGATATGTTTATTTGAAAATAATAAAATATCTCCATAAGAGATTTTTTTAATTAAAGGTGATAAAATATTTGAAGAAAAAGTTCATAAATTTTCTTAAAAAAGAAAATATGCATCTCGAAGATCATAAGCTAAGATTTAAATATTGATCTTTATTTAGCACACCTGAAGTGTATGCAGAAGGAATTTTTGTTATGAAAATGGAAAATTTAGAACCTACCGTTTCTATAACGGTAAGAGATATTTTGATATAAAAAAGAAATATCTAAAAGATTTTTACATGGATTGTATAATTTGAATCTAAAGCATGTAATTTTTATGTTGTGAATTTTATGTATAGATCTGCAAGTTTATGGAATTATTCATATTAAAGAATGTAAAATCTTGGTTCCATAATTATGCACTTTTACTTAATTCTCGATTAGACATTATGCATATATATATATATATATATATATATATATATATATATGGTATTTTAGAAAATATGATTATTGAGAATGCAGTACAAATATAAGTTGTTTAATTCAGATTTGTCGTTGATCAATACTGTAGCTAGATCCAAATGTTATTATGTTGATTTAAGTAAAATTTATTTATTTGGTTCATATATTTAGACCGTATAATGGTTATTTCTGTTATTTTTATAATAAATGCATTAAATGTATCGTTATGGTAATATATATCGTATTGTTGTATTAATATAAATGTATTAAAAGCATTTGTTATTATACGTTAAATGATGTATGTTTGTGTTTGGAATAAGAGTAGACATATGTATTAGTAGTCAGTGTATTTGGCAACTAATATCTAATGAAATGGAAAAAGTTGTATAACTCAGATCTGAGACCTGAAGTCTTGGATTATGAAAAAGAAAAGAAACTTTTTGATGAAGTTTATAAGTTTGAAATCTTGACAATTAGCAAGAATGTAAAAGCTTCTAAATTAGAAGTATGTTGAAATATTGAGAACCAGAAGTTCGTCATAAATTAATAACTAGACATAATATGTATGTTTATATATATATGCACATGAACTTGAAGTTCCTTAATCAATGAACTTGAAATACTTCATAATTTAAACGCCTGAAGCTTTATTGAAACTGTGTGAAATAATAATATTATACTTCTTAAAGAAGTTACATCATATGTGATAATAATAATGCATCCAAAGATTGCACAATTTTCAAAATGAATTTTATCTTGCTTATATATATATATATATATATATACATATTATGTTAAATAATAAATTTTAACAACTTGAAGTTGTTTATATATTCTATTTAAACCAGAAGTTCAATACAGTGGAATCAGAAGTTCAATACACTTGAACCAGAAGTTCAATACACTTGAACCAGAAGTTCAATACAGTTTAACAAAATCGAAATTGTTTATATATTATTTGAACCAAAAGTTCAATATGGATTAACAATTCAAAGTTGTTCATATATTTCATTTGAACCAGAAGTTCAGTTCCAAATCAGATATTTTGGATATTATGAAATGACCTTTAAGATTCACGTTGACATTGCTTGATAAGAAAAAATTAATGATTGGAACATTATAAACAATTTGTTCTAAAATCAATAACTTGAGTGAAGAGAGAATATGCAAATCAATTACATATGTAATACGTGGACGCACGTATATACACATATATGCGAATATTTAATTAACAACCTGAAGTGGTCATGAGCTCATATTATAAATTATGCATATATTATTTTGTTTTTCAGAAAGTTGATTGACATCAATATTGAATGACCTGAAGTCATGTGCATATTCAAATGGTAGAAAATTCCTCCAAGTCATTAGATCAATGAAAGGGAATAAGTAATACAATATGAATGCATCTTATCAACTAATAAAAGCATTATCCTTCTACAATTGAAATATATCTAATGTATTTACTAGATATAATGCTATAATGGATGAAAAATGAATCCAAATTAGGTTTATTATATAAAGTGACAATGTTTGCCAACATTGAGGGGGAGGATAAAGGAATTATCGATGTTAAATATTTGCTAACATATATAATTATGCAAAATATTAAGTAACTTGCATAAATTATCAATTATGTCTCCAATAGACTTTCTCCAATATACATTTGAATCCTCGAAGGATCAAAAGCACTACACCATACAAGCATTTTTGCAACTCCCGGGTGCGGGAAAATAGCAACGGCTTGAGCCGTTGCGAAATAGCAATGGCTTAAGTCCGTTGCATTCTCGTATAGTACGGTCAAAGCCTGTTGTAAATTTTGGAACGGCTTGCATCCGTTCAAAAATTATATATGTCATCAATACACCCCTTTTCCATCGTATGACTCAGTTCATTAACATTCTGTTAATTCACGCACAAAAAAATGGCGTTTTCCCTTGAAAACTCGATCTCTCCTGTTCCTCTCTCCCCCTGAATCAACTATTCATAAATCCATTCGAATACCTATCAGAAAAGAAAAGGATTTTGCAATCTCATACCCTTCGGCGAAATAACAATTTGAAACCCATCCGAATCAACAGAGGGATTAGATGCCGAGAGAGGGGAAATTGGCTCGTAGGAGGTGAAATCGCAGCTGATGGCGACAGTGACTGAGTTGGAGGACGGAGATTGGTGGTTTGAAAAGGGGGCGGTGGGTTAGGGTTCAGTGTCTACAGGTAATTTTTGGAGGACACTTTTATTTTTGTAATGACAGCATCTTCTCTATCTAATATCCTTTTCTCAGGTTTTGTTGGCAAATTAGTGATTTTGTTATTAATAATATTATCATCTCAATTGTTTTCCAGGGGTATTATTATTAGTGATATTATCATTCTAGGACTATGCTGCAAGTTTGTATTTGAAGTTTTTAAGGCGTGATTCCTAAGGAGGTGAACATCAGGATTTGTAAAATATTTTTCATAAATTATATGTCTAGGGAATCATATCAAACTTTTGTTGTAGCGAGTGATGATGAGGCCAATCCCTTTAGTACGTACAATATGTATCTATACTAAATTTTCCTTGATATGGTGAGTTATTATGAGTATAGTTTGTTCGTAAGCAACATCACGTTCTTTTTGGAATTTTCAAGAATTAACATTGAAACATTATTTACACGAAGTAAATTGATATCAGTATGTACATTATTGGCAAGTATTATTGATAAGTCACCTCAAGTATTATCATTTTGGGTACAAATTATGGTGTTATTAAGTATGCCCTGGTTTATCATTCAGGTAGGTGTTAATGATAGGCCCAACATAATGAAACAACTAGAACACGTCCACTCTCCCGGTTTTTAAATATGCATGCTTCCAGGTGTTTCTTTTTTCCTACTTGCGTAGCTAGACCAACATTATATAGTTTCTATTTATATTCCAAAACCTATCACGGCCTGTTATAGGTTCTCACACTACAAACATTATTTCCTGATCACCATCTACATTTGCATGTGTCTTGAGATTAATTAACATGTGCATTTAACCAGATATACAATAGGACAACACTGCGTATTACCAATAGGGAAATTTGTGGTCCTTAGTATAGAAAGAATACTACATATATTGTACAAAATGCAAATAGTATTGTTTACCTATCACCAAATTTTTTAAACACATGCCCAGTATCCAAGTACAACCGGATTCTATTGTCTGACTGACGCCTACACAAAAGAAAAAGAGAAACTCCCTTCTTCACGACATCAAAAGCAATTTTCTAACAATATTTGTAATGAAACTGATATAGGTGTCGACGTGGCTTTGGAAACTCACATATCGCACCACATAGCTATTTTTGCGGTGTTCGCCGTGTTTCTATTGCAGTACATTTTTAGTGGCTGCCCATTATTACTAGTAGAATGAATATGAATCTAGGACGATAGTCTTACTAGGTATGATATGTAAATCTTTTAACTATTTTGTGATCTATGCCCAAGGCCGAACTTGCACATGTAAAGACGTCTTCAGGGCATTGAAAGCATTTCTCTAACAATATTTGTAACGACATCTATATAGACGTGGTCGGAATAATTTTAGATACGTACATACCGTAGCCCATAGCTATTTTTGTGGTGTTGGCCGTGTTTCTATTGCAGTACATTTTCAGTGATAGCCATTATTACATGTAAAATGAATATGAATTTGGGACTAAAATTTTGAAAGGAAACTCATCAGATTTCAGTACTGACAAAATAAAGAAAAGGCATTCTTTCCTTCTAAGTCACATGTATAAATTACCTCCCCTTGGATTGCTATAATATAAATGCATAGTGCAAGAATTTATTGCAAGCATATTAGCTAGTTTATCAGCCACAGATAGCAAAATATTAGTACACTATTTTAATATAGCTGTTAATATCATTACGTGGGCCTTTTCATTTAAGATCCGCCCATCTCTCCGCTTTTTTCATATATATCTTCTCTTCCTATACATATATATACACTTACCACCTCTAGAAGAACTCAAATCAATCTATAAAAGAGCATAAAACCTGGTTTTACATTATCTTTATAACCAGTCTCCCAAAAATATACTGCTTTTATTCCTTCTGACTCAACTCATATACCATTCATTTTACAAATAAGAAATGGAACAAGTGGAGAAGAATCGACCATGGTCTCATGAAGAAAATGATATTTTAACATAATATTAGAGGAATGAAAGAGAGCTACATACGTATATGCATCACAAATGTACAATATGCATCACAGTGAAATAATGATCGTGTATTCTTTTTTGTTACTTTTATTCATTTTTTTTCTAATATATGCGTGTTTGTGTGTGTAGGATGGGGAATAAAATGCCAAAAGTGGAAATCAGATTTGAAGATGTAAGTGTTGAAGCAAAAATACATGCAGGTGGAAACGCACTGCCAACTCTTCTTAATGCTACCATCAACTCTGTTCAAGTATGTCTTCTTCTTCTTTTGCATTTAAATTTATCCTTTTCTTAAAAAAAATTGTTTTTTTAAACACATCCCTTTTTTACAGTTATTATCGTTAATAAATCATAAACCATAATTAAAAGTACCATTATGATTTATAATTGGTTTATATTTTATACTATTCAAACTATGGTTGAAAAAATATTAATAGAAACCATCTTTTCATAATGAATCTTCAGAAATATAATTCATTGTTGTTTAAAGTTTCATTTTCTGTAAAAAATTAATACATCCAACTTCTAAAATTGTTTAAAATTTAATTTTGCATTGTTTTTATTGTTTAAACCTGTGTTTGATGTGTATGTGCGTCTAGCCTAATTACTGCTAAAAAGGCTGTAGGATTTGTTGAGGTTTTAGAACAAGCGGGCAAAATGTTGCACTAACGTAATAATAACCTCTCAAATAATTTCTAAGTTGTGAGTTAGTAAATACGAGTATTTATACTTTTGCATTTCCATAATTAGTTAAATTTTTACATATATTTTCTCTAGTTGCTGATAGTTAAAAGAAATGCTATAGAATTAGAGGATATCTGTAATAAAGTACACAAGTGCAGATCTTATGTACAAGATACAGTTGGTTTATATCTAAGAATGAAAACTGTGAAAATGAAGTAAAATAAATGAAAATGAAGTATTGTAACAGATACTCGGTATAAATAATGAAGTATTGTGTATAAATATTGAATCCAAACTTTTTATAATTCTTTTAAATGAATGGATTTTACCGTTTATACTGTCTATTATTGAAGCTTTTTTATAATTCAAGCTTTTATAATTCATTTTATAATTCTTTTAAATGAATTGAACCTACTCATGGGTTCAATTTACTATTTGTACTGTGTATAAATATTGAAGTATTGTAACAGATACTGGGTTATACAAAACAGAGAATATCCCATTTCATGAGATTTTGAACACCTATGGTGGCTATCTACTCATTCGGGTTTATTGTACAGTCTATATTGTGTTATCCATATTGCAATCTATTTACAGCTACTCGATTTTCCAATATAGCATAGTTCAAATTTGATTCTGTTATAGGTAACCGTATGACATGGAAACATCGTCATACAGCAGAGTTTACGTAAATGTGCAAATGACGGTATAGTTACAGCATGCAACATATTCTGGGCGTGAATTGTTTAACAAAATTCAATAAAACATTGCTATTTAATGCACAGAAATATAGCTATAATGTCGAACATATTATTAGGCATGAATTGTTTTAAAGAAATTCAATAAAACATTATTATTCAGTATGTAGCAGTATAGCTACAACGTCAAGCATATTATGTTTTGAAAAATTCATCTAAAGCTGCAGCTGAATATAGTTTAGCATGGTGTGGCTTAACTGTCACTACAAAAAAATGTTAAGATAGAGACCGAGAATTTTAGTTTTTAATTAAACGATTCAGTCTTAAAAACAAACATAAAGACCAGTTTCAAACTGAATTTTCTATCTTTATTTCTCAAGTCTTAAAAATGTTTTGAAATTGAATATTCAATCTTAAATGGTAAAGACCGAATTTCAGTTTGTACTAATACTAAAGACCGAATCTTAAAGACTAAAATACGGTTTTTAGTCAGTCTCAAATTATATAAATTTTAAAATAATAATTTATTTTGATTGTTTTATTTCTAATTTGGAAATGATAATATAATTTGAAAATGATAGACACACACATATACACACAAATATATATATGCATATATATATACACATATATATATATACCAGTACGCACGCACGCCTGATGGGCGTGTGCATAAATGAAATTTACCAAAGCCGAAAATGATGTTTAAAGTGGACATCCGTCATGGTGGTTTATATTTATTGTATTCTGGACAGTTGAGTGTTTGAAACAAAACAGAACGTATGGCAGCGGCGGTACAGTATTAAAAAAAAAATCATAATGTTGAAAAAGACAAAAAGCATGCGGGGAAAATAATAAACATACAATAAAGGTATGGCAAAGAAAGACAAAAAGCATGATGGGATAAAAATAAACATGCCGTAAAGGTAACACAAAAATTTAAGGGAACACCACAATAGTCTGCAACAGGAAATATGCGAATAGGAAGGTAGAAGGAAGAAAAGACCACAGTAGTCTGCAACAGGAAATATGCGAAGACAAAAATCTAAGAAAACTAAATGACAATAACCATCCATTTGAAAACTCTAGCTCAACCAACCATTCAAATTTCCAAAATGAATGAAATTTTCAATTGTCAAAGCAACAAACAATGCACATTGTTTATAGACAACCATGATTACATGATTAATATACATCTAGCAGTTGACCTGAATTATATATCCTCTGGGCATGTATATTTCAATAGAAGCTATCAGTAAAAGCTACAGCCTTTCTTTTATTTTGTCGAGTTGATTGACTACTTCACTCGTCTTCTCATCATAGAAGCCGTTAGTTCTTTGCTGTTGTGTTTTTCACCTGGGTATTAAATCTGTTAGACTATTAATACACAATTCATATATTGTGCATACAATTATTCATACATGAAGTTCTACACACAATTGATGCAACATGCACATATTCATATAGAATGAGGTATCCATCATTATTTGCCACTTTTGCACATCACTCAATCATGTTAACATAGTTCTCGACCTAGTCCATGAGTAATCTAGTGTTAAACTTGAAAAATTATTAATTCATATGCATCATACAGTTGCTTACATGGATAGTTGAATTGAAGGGCATTGACAAAGTTTAATGTGGACCTTTCTTTTTTGCATCGATGCGACTTAGAACTCGATTTTTCAATGCATATACGCAAAATATAGAACATGCAAAATTTTGAAAGTTATTTCATTTCAGTCATAAACAAAAAGTATGGTATTAGTTGAATAATTCATTATTCATACATGAATCCTAAAATTTGATCACAGTAATATATTTGTATAATGATAGACCATAGAAAATATGGAGTGTAAAAAACTAAAAGCAAATTCATGATTAAGGGTTCGTACATAATGTAGCTTACCATTATAATAAAACCTCTGTCGATTCATAGTAATTCGACCATGGTTTAATTTATACTCAGTAAACAATGTTTTATAGTTGGGTTGCATAGTAAATTACCATAGAATTCAAGTCGTATCCATTTGTAGAAAACTCAGTTATTGTCAGAGGATACAGATGTAGTCACACAAGGTTCTAACATGCCTTCTTGAATGAAGACTAATTTCTCTGTTTCTAATTTAAACTTTGTCGGACTCGCAATATTTTAAACACCCATGTTGAAACTTCAACATCAAATGTTGAATTGATTTAAGTCAAATATTTACGTCCCTGCAATTATGTAATTTGAGGTTGAATTTGACAAAATTATCCATGCACTTTAGCATGAAGATAAACATATATGTTACTGTAGCTAATTAAGTTGAATTTATCAATTATACCATGCTTCCTTAGGTTTGAATGAGATTAAGCTTGTACAACTAATTTCACCAATATGTTATGTTTCCAAGTTCATGCCAAATCAAAAGAAAAAAAAACTAAAGTCATATATATGAATACAAATACGATCCGTGAGTTGAAAGAAACACAAAATATGTGAATTTAGAAAATTTTAATGGTGAAAAGAATGCAAATATCAGATGATACATGTAGAAACCAAATTTACTTCATTAACTTTTAGTTTTGCTTTTAGCACAGGTCACATTGCATTTAATTTTTGCGTTTTTAGATGTTGTTTACTTTTTTCATATAAAAATGGCAATGTTTTTACTTTTGAATCGTAAAAAGAAGAAGAGACAATATAAATGTCTGCATGAAACAGTGAAACATCTTTTTTTTTTTTTTTTTTTTTTTTTTTTTTTTTTTTTTTGCTAATGTAAAACTTTCATGGTGGTAGAACTGATGTAAGAAGAAAATCATGTGAAGTGGCAAGCTTTGATATCTGCTGAAGCTAAATAGATATGAACATGAGCTATCAAATAACTTCAAAAAATGCTCATCGGATCTATAAATTTGGATAAATAAATATAGCAAGAAGAGGTAGTGGAAACCTCCATGAGCATGGTTTGATAGCTTAAAAGGAAAACAAAAGTATATGGAAATGAACACTAAGAATTATGTGCACAAAAATGAAATATATAATAGGAAATTATAAAGAATTTTAAGTATGCAATGTAGTAGAAAGTAAACAAAAGGAATTTTCTATAATTAGCAAGTGTTTAATTGTGGAAGAAAAATGTATTCAACTAAATACTAAGAAATCAACCTACAAAATAGAACCGCATAAGCGGAAAGTATTTAGCAAGAATTTCATATATGTAATGCAATTACAGTAAGAATTTTTTCGACTAAGCAAGCTTTTAGGCATGTAAGAAAAAAGAATGTATGCAAAAGCATATATATATATATATATATATATATATATATATATATATTTGTGTGTGTGTGCGTGTTAGTCCATAAACATGATTTCAAATGTTTAAAAAAATATGGAATTGAAAATGGTAGAAAGTGACATCTATTTACTCTGTTAATTAGAAAATATGTTTCGTGGAAAATATTGATTGTTTAAGTAAAGTTTGCACATTGAAACCATTTAAGTATTCGGTAGGTATCAATTATCAAACGGTTAAACCTCATGTAATATAAGTGCAATATCATACCATTTTGGTGACCAAAATAATGGTAATAAATATAGATATGTTTGAAAGTATCAATGCGGATATGTGAAATAGTTGAAATATATAATAACGTTCAACTTTCATTAGTAGTTTGCAGTATTCAATTGTAGGAGAAATGTGTGCAGTAGGTTAAGAAATGGTATATAGTCATGGTTATTTGTAAGCGTGAAGATAGAAGATAATAGTACATGGATTCAACCAAGTAGCGGTTTATTCGTAGACCGTTACAAACGGCAGACAGAACTGAAAAAAAAACATAACAGTGGAGTACAAAGCTTATTGAGAACAGTAAGAAAGGTGGAAATGGAAGTTCAAAAATAAAAGAAGTAGGCAGATTAGCTCGAATGTTTTGCATGCAATTTTGCAGCAATCCTGTCAAATTCTTCAAGTTGAGATTTCACTTCAGGAATGTTGACATAGGCATCCCAGTCGAAGTCATCATCGGTATCCACGGTATTGTTGTTAATAGGAACAGAGAGAAGATCAACAGATTGATGTGAGGCAACATCATTATGTGGTTGTGACTGAGAGGTAGTTGGATTGGAGACAGTGTTCATGACATCAAATGTACCACAATTTACTGGTTGAAGTTGTTTTGTGGAACGCGTGGTTTTACGCTTCAATTTTGCATCAGAAGAGGGTATTGATGTCTGATTTGGATGATGTGAAGCTTTAGGCTGGTTCAGTCGATTGTAGAAGGTCAGAACATATTAATGAAAGAGGAAGAAAAAAAACGACTTTAAAGACATACCTTTGTCATGATAGTTGTAGGAAAAGATTTATGCTAGTAAGGTAGATGAAAGAGGATGTGAAGAAATATGGACGTGGGAGTATGTATTTATAGTTGTAGCAAAGACAGTGTATTCCCACTAAAGTTTTGACTTGGTTAAAAAAAGCACCTATTAAGTAGTAGATGTGTAGAAAAAGTAGGAGAAAGAAGGGGATCGTTGAGTGGGCTAAGTAAAACAATAAAATAAAAAATGTGAAGAGGTAATGAAATAAAAAAAGGAAAAGGAGAATATGGTCACGGATGTTAAAAAACCGACGCAGAACTTATGTTAAGAAAAAGATAAACCATATGAAGTTTAATGATAAAAAACGTGAAGTAAAAAATATGAGAAAGAGAAATTTAACAGTAGAAGATAATTGGGTAAGAAAGTTGAATGCATGGAGAATGAAACACAATAATCATGTGAAGCGGAAAAAAAATTAGATTTAATGGAGTAACGAACATATGAAAGGAGAGAAATATAAAACTACCAAGCTATAAATAAAAATCTGCCATTGTCAAGTATGTTCATTTTAGAATGGTGCAGAATGCAGGTTCTAAATGGTAATATCATAAATTGAGTAAAGTAATAGATAAAAAAGAGGAAAATACATACCTAAACTTTTAATAACTCAGCTCCAAACATTTATATACGTATGCAAGCTTAGAAACTCGTCCATCAGACCTGGGCTGTATAGAAATTTGCTACACATCTGCACTAATGTGGTGTAGTTGTCATTTGTGTTTGAATCGGAAGGAAAATAACATAAATTGAGAGCAATCACGTCATCTGACTTTTGATATTTGTGTCATGTATAAAGTGATAAGTCAACATATCACTTTCTATATGTATAATTATATCATATCCAAAAATGAAAATAGTATTAAAAACTGGTAAAAAAACCTATAGAAGCATTTTATCTGAATATATAGTTGTCAGTGTGTACCTTGTTTGATAATTATGTTGTGCCTCCGACGGGTGAAACAATGTGGCACCATTTTGTTGTTAGATCCTCCACGTGAAATATCTACAGAAGTTGGTATTAAATGTCCTGACACCCCTACTTGTTTGTTCATATTCATGTGAAATCTGTTGATGGAAACAATTGAATGCATAATCAGTTACAAAAAGCAGAGAAGTTTAAAAAAAAATTAACAGAAGAGTATGTCTGACTGGGAAATGGAAATGTGAAGTACAAAGAAAGGGAATAATATTATATAGTTAAATTAAGGGTAATAGGTTACCTTGTTTCCTCTCCTCCTTTATCCGGGCTGGAGACCGGCATCTAGATGACAAAAACACCATAGATGGCAGAGTTAAAAACGGTGTAAGGGATTTTACGATGTGTAGATGTGTTGTAGTTACAGAAATATTTATGTTAGGTTGTTGGCAGACGGGAGTTGATGAATAATTTGTACATATCGTAAAATCCCTTGTATGTATTTTTATTACTGCGGGTATGATTAGTAATGCAAACTGAGGTTGTTTAATAAGATAAGGTTAATTAAGAAGTTGAGAAAATGCTAATAGAACATCAGTGTACACTACGTTTTTGGTGTGTGTACATGCTCGGCGATGTAGTTTTCCATTTTAACCAATATTTTCGTTGATGTACTTGAAATTCCGCAAGATAAAGTAACGTAAAGTTGTCCATAGGTGAAAACGTGGTCAGGAAGATAAATTCCAACATGTGGAATGGTTTGGCCCTGTGATTTGTTGATAGTTAAAGCGAAAGCTAAACGTATGGGGAATTGTTTTCGGACTAGGTTGAAAGGAAGCTTTAAATTTTCAAAAGGTTTTAGAGGTATTCTTGGAATAAATACTCTTGTACCTTGAAATTGACCAAATGAAATTTCGGTGTCAATAACGTTTCTGTGAAAAGCTCTACATATTAGTCTCAGGTCGTTACATAGGCCAATACGTAGATCTAAATTTCGTAGTAACATAACTGGAGATCCAATTTTTAGAGTTAATTTATGTGGTGGCATACCTCCTGGAGTTAGTGAGTTGAGAAATTCTGGTTGATATAAGTTATTTGTGTCATCCTCAACTCTATCAAAAGAGTAATAGATGTGTTCATCACCGGGAAATTCATTTATGATAATGTTATTAATTTCAGTTGTTGTTTCGTTACGCGGTGATAATATAGCTCTGTTTAATATATAGTCTATGTTTGCGTAATTATCAGGTAATGAAGGGTAGATGTTCGCAATTAGTGCATGTATAGAGCTTGTACCCTCCCATTCTATAACAATATCATCAGGTAGTCTAATAATATCATTTTGTATGGTGCTTTCGGTTCCATTTCCAACTCGTAGGACAAAATCAGCATAGGCCATATCATTTCGTGCTATCATATTAGTTGATAAACGAATGACTTTAACGTAGGACCACAAATAAGATCGTAGTATACATGCATCAGTCGTTTGAGCTCTAGTTGCTCCTTGAACAACTGGTAAAACTTGATGGAAATCGCCGCCTAGGATAACAATTTTTCCACCGAAAGGAATACCAATGGAGGTCAAATCTCTTAATGTTCTGTCCAACGCCCCAATTGCGTGATGATGAGCCATGGTAGCTTCATCCCAAAGTAAAACAGCCGCAACAGCTAGAAGTTTTGCAATATCGGATTGCTTAGAAATATGGCAGGTGGATGCAGAGTCTAAGTTGATAGGAATCTTAAAACGTGAGTGTGCAGTTCTACCACCGGGTAAAGCAATAGAAGCTATTCCAGAAGTGGCGGTTGCAAGTGCAATAAGACCTTGGTTTCGTAGATGAGCTAAAATTGATCTGTATAAAAAAAAATTTCCCGTACCTCCAGGATCGTCAATAAAGAAAATGGAGGGGTTTTTACAATTTACTGATTATAAAATCATATCAAATGCCACCTTTTGTTCATTGCTTAAAGCATTAATTGAGTGCAAGTCAGATTGCGATACAGGTATTGCTTGTTCATCTAAAATTAGCATTGGAATAGCATGGTTTTGTTGTGCACGTAGTGAGTTATGCGGTAAATCGTAATCATAAATTGTTTTGTTATGCTGTTTTAAAAGATTATTAATATCTGATAGGCATCTGTTGGTTACAAAAGCATTTGGGAATGAGGAAGACGATGTAGGCTGATAATCTTCAGTTAAAAAAGGCAAAAATTGTTCCCATATTTCACGTACAGCACATGGTTCACAATAAACCAAAATAGTTACAAATAAACGTCTTAAAGCGTTGGGCATGTGAGTATTTGAAGCATCAGTTAAACAGTCGTAAATACTATTATCATTTTCCAACAGGCCTCTATGCTCAGCAACTTGTTTGAATGTGGGATATTAAGTTCCGTTAACGGTTTTTAAGTTATCAAAAGAGACGGGACCTCTAACATGGGTTAGAAGCAAATGTAAGTAGTAACGATAGCCTTCGATTGGAGATACAGTATAAATCCGACCAATGACTTTACGATTTTGAAGTCTAGGTATCCAATTTTTCAGAGTGGAGTTCCACCAATAATGTTCAGGAATTTCATGATATAGGTATTGACGTGCTTCCTCAGTACATGAGTTTAATTCGAAATAACCCGCCAGCATAGTTTTATATCTATGTTCATCAGTTAAGATGGTCTGTAAGCTTTCATGTGGCTGAAAATTAAGTTGTTGCATGTTAGGTAGATGTATTTGTAAGACAAAAACTGATGGACACATGTTGCTAAGTTGAAACTTAAAGATTCGCCATAGTGACTCAGGTGCACAAATCCATCTAGCATTAACGAATTGAGAAATTTCATCATTGTCATTAACTGTAGAAGATAGTTCCATAGAGACGTGATCCGAGCCTTTGTAAACGTATTTATAAAGATATTTTACTGATTTAATACTGGAACAAACTTCAACATTTATATGACAGTCGTATTTTAGCACTAAATATGGGTTATAAGGAACAACCCAACGGTTGTCGATAGTTGTGTTAGATGGTTGATTTTCTAAAGGCATTTCACGTCTTCTATAAATGGGGTATGAATCATTACCTTTTATGGTAGAAGGGGCAAAAGGTTTAGGAAAACCTCTTTTACATATGTTTTTTTTCATGCAATTAGCATGAGGGTTGACCGCATGGATGATAAATCATATGTTTCATAACAGCGGTATACAAATCAGGTTCTGCATTTTGGTTCGGTATTTCTTCTCTAACTATAGAATCATAATCATCAGGACTGTTAAGTTTGTTGGTGTCATGAAGAATAATTAGATTATGTGAGTGTGGTAGACCCCTTTTTTGGAACTCAATTACGTGAACATGTGCAATGAATTTCCCTAGGACGTGCTTGTCAAATAGATCTTTAAGTTGTTCTAGTTTTGCACGGAAAACTCTAGTTGTTAAATCAGGTCGGTCAAAAGGTTGTTGAAAGGGTAGAAACTCTCGGGTTATTTCTATCCAATTAGGATTACATGTTATAGTGATAAATAAGTTAGGTTTGCCATACCTTCGTACTATTGCCATTACGTCTTGATAGCGTTGATGCATGTCGCGAGGGCTACCAACATGAGAGGACGACAAAACTCTTCTAACACCAACATTTCCTAAATGTACTAAAAAAAAGTACGTAATTAAAGTACATATTTAAAACATGGATGTTGGAAAAGAAGAGCGGAAGGTGCTTACTGGCACTTGTCTCCCCTGTTGCGAGAGCATCTTGTAGACCCTGATATAAATCAGCTTGAATAGTGTGCTGATGGTCACGAATATATCGAAGCCCCTTTCAATTTTGACGAAAGTGTCAATAACAAACTGCTGAAGTAGACGACCACCATGAAGTAAAAGAGACATCGACAAAGGTCGTATCTACATGAGAACAACATAATAGTGTGAACAATGGAAGAGACGAAGCGTATGTGTGGAAGAAAATAATGTGCATTGGTTAAAAAAAATTATACCTGTAACATATGAGATAATAAGCTCTACAGCTGATTATGTTGTCACCGGAATTATGGATATTTAGGTCCCAACCTTGTTCACCAAATGGAAATAGAAGAGGATATTGTAGTGGATCATAAAATCCTGTTGTGTCAGATACTCGTTGCAGAGTTCCTGATCTAGTTTGAACTACAATATCCCTTTTGTTAATATCATAAAAGTCGTCATCTCCAACAACAATTCCGGCAACTTGATAGGACGTTGGTAAGCGATGAACATGTCGATCCACAGTAACTTCCTTTATAATAAGTTTGCATTCAGCTACATTAGGAGTCTGTCCCAAATGTCTGAATACATGGACGTAAGGGTTGTACGCGTTTAACATATTTGTTAGCGTTTCTAAGATGTCGGGCCGTAGGAGTGCATTATCTTGACGTCTATTTTCAATCTCATGATCAGTATCGTAGATGTAGAGCTGAAGATATCCTGGCCTATTTCCCGGCATGGGTAAAATACTTCCAATGCTGTGATAGATAGAACCTTGTGCACGATAAGAGTATACTCCATCGCGCGCATTCGCTAAATTTTGATCAATATTAGCACCCATTGAAGTAAATGCAAAAGCATTGTTGTATGATCTTATGTTTGTGCGAAAATGCGAAGCACGTTCTTCTGCAGAGGTGAATAAAGTGAATAACTCAGAAGGTGGCATGGATTGAGTAGAGACGATTTTACCATTTGAACAACAGTTATAACTTGTCTCATGGATGAATAATTTTGCATGACAGTGTTGGCAATATGTAGGTTGGGGCAACGTGTGAGGGAGAAATTGTTGAGACGCAGTAAAATTTCTACCGCAGTTATATCGTGTCAGAATTTGGGATGGAGTAATCAGTTGTGAGTGTTGCACACGTCGTTGTTGTCTACGATTCTCCAATTGGAGTTGTCGTTCTTCGGATGACTGTTGAGCACGTCTAGCTCGTTGTGCCACCCGCCGTTGTTCTCGACGTTGATCTTTCATTGGATTAATGGAGAAATCGGAAGGGAGGATTGTATGAAGCAGGTGCAGACGGAAATTAGAGATAAGTAGTCGATGTACACTTTGTTTTACAAATGATGGAGAAAAGATATTGAAGAAGGAAAAAGAGAAATTGTAATTTACGAACATACTTTGTTTGTAACGTTGCGTATGATAGGTCAAAAAAAGTAGGAGAGAATGAAGGAAGCTTAGGAATGTGTTGAATGAATCATATGGGAAGAATTAACGGCAGCTGCAATGTTGTTGCAGCAAATATCCGTTGGATATTTGGAGATATTTACAAAAGAGGTTAAAATTGAAGCAGTTAACTGCAGGCTGGGTTAAAACTATGTTGGATATTTGGATTATTGATGCACGTGAGCAATAAAAGTTCACATTACAGACTCGTAAATTGTTTCAAACACATGTTTAACATCGCCTAAAATTAATGATTATTAGATTGAACCACGTTTGGAAAAACAGAAAATGGACGTCATTGCCCATGCAAAAGTTGCAATTATTTACAAATTTGAATTTCTGATTTATATTGAAAATATGTAGTCATATGCATATTAGCACATGTGTGCTCGTATATGTATGTATATATGTTATATATTTATTTATAAATATATATATATATATATATGAGTGTAAATAAGATTAATTAGACCTAAAAAGAATGTAAAGTGTTTTAAAACGTATTATAATGATATTCCGATATAAAGTAACAGTAATTGCAATTAGCTGGAATATAAGAAATAATTAAAAAGGGAAGTGAATACCTGAAATTAGTTGGAATTAAGTTGCACTGGTAGGGTATGTAGACTTTGCCAAATTGTCGATCTTAATTTCATGTTTAGAAATTCCTGCCACAAAATATTATTCGATAATATATTCATCCAAAACTAATGGAAAAGAATTATAAGCATGAAGACAGAAGACAACATCGTAACCAATAGTATAAAGACAGAAGTGAGCAATTAATACCATAGGGTAATAACATTTCTACAGCAAACAAACATCCTATATCCATTTTTGTAATGGATCTATAGAAGTGAACCGAAAGCAAGCTGGTTACATTACAAAATTTTGGAAACGAAAGCAATTTATGCAGTCATAGGAAATAAGCATAAATTATTACTTAAGGTCTCTAATAAATGAACTTAAAAGGTTACAGAATAAAATGAAATACTGAAGTTGCCCTAGTCTTTGATTTTTTTAATTCATAAATCAAAATATATCAGAACACAACTATTGCCATGTTACATAGTGAAGGAGCATGTAGATCACAAAATAAAGGATTCATACATTATGCAAATTGGTATTTATTTTACATGGCTTAGCCAGTTTGTAAAAGAGATAACATGTAAGCAGTGAATTCATGAATCACAATCAATATGCGGGGAAAAAATAAGGTCGAGGTCAGCTCAACTTATTTAGTTTACCAATCAGTGTACGTTAGCAAAACCTGACGTTTGTTAAAAAAATGATATAGTAGAAAATATGTTTCAAAATTTGAATGTAAATTCATCCCATGGTTTACCGTTAATTTTTATAGTTAATAACGTTAAAAAAACACGTTAACCTTAAGAATAGAATAAAGAAGATTGAAATTTAACATAAAAAAAAATTTTAGATTCGTATAAATAGATAATGTTTCAGTTTAAAAAAGGAAATAAACATTTCTGCAGAAAGAGAATCTGTTTTAACAAAAGACAGTAGGGAAAAAATGCACATATGGAACGCACAATCAGGAACATATAATAATGTAGACAATTTGTTTCTTCACAAAATCTACAATTTCACAAATAGGAAGAGAGTCAATAAACCAATGGCCAAATGTGATGAAGGACATAGTCAAATGGGAAAGAAGAATAAAATATGTATGTTAATGTAATGAGTAAATGTAGAGGATTAGAAACAATGATGAAAATATAAGAACGAAGGAAAAAAAAGAGGCAACACCAAATAATAAATAACAGAATCAATATTTTTCATTAATGGTCTAGGTTTACTAATCCTAAATAAACAGAAAAACTTTCAATATTTGAAACTAAGATTGAACAGAGACATGAAATGATATTGTTTGTGTTTATGTTTAATAATTTGAGAATTTTGCATTTACATAAAAGAACGTATTAAAAAATAAGTCATAAAATCTAATTTATGTTTCTGTTCTGTAACAGTGAGAGCTATAAATCAACTATGTTTCCGTTTACGCCTTTTAAACTCATGCGTAAAAGCTTTAAATACGTAGAAACAACTATCATGTTAAATAGCATGAATCAATTTTCATTAGCAGAAATTTTATGTCTAATTTTGTAAGCATAAAGATTGAAATATGTGTACACTGAGCCAATATTATCCATTTATGATCCAGGTTTACTAATCCTAAGTGCATCGAAAAACGTTAAATATTATTCAATATTTGAAAGAAAGATTAGAATAGAGACATGAAATGATATTGTTTGTGTTTATAACGTAATAGTTGAAGAATTTAGCGTTTACATATGTTGTGATTTGTGACATAAAATCACATATGTTGATAGAGACGAGGCGTGGATGTGCTTGGCGGTAGAGGAGATGGTGCAACAACAGAAAGAAGGTTAGAAGGAGCAGTTTGGCGTTTGAGCGGATTTATCGCTTGATTTTGACCCGGTCTTTCTGTGACTTATCTGCAAGTATTGAGGGGATATATTCCTAATATATCTCTAAGAGGAAAATTGGATATTTTTCCTAGGCCTTCTATTCTCCTATAAAAGCAGCACATTGGGTTGGATTAATGTATGACCGAATAGAGTGGTGGCTGCGTGCCTCTAGGGCTTGGTGCCCTAGAGATGATTGGTGCCTCCAGTTAATCCAAGGCTTAGCCGTCGTTCTTCATTGTTCTCCTTCTCCAACAAAGAGTGTTAGTCATCTAGATATTCTTTCCCTTTCTCAATAAGGTTATTGATTCTTGTAACTTTGTTTATTGTTGGTTTTGATCCATTGAGTGTAAACAAAATTTGTTTTTGTGAATCAATAAAGAGGGTGGTTGGGTGGAATATCTTGTGTTCGTGCGTGTGATTTCATATCTGTGTTTGTTTCCATAGAAATCATCTTTAAGTAATAGCGTGAATAAGATCATGGTCGCTTCTGCAAAGGCGCAATTTTCATAACATTTGGTATCAGAGCTAGATCATCGCAAATCTTAGAGTGATATTGGATTGGAAAATTTGATTTTTGTTCGGAAAAAATTGATTTTTTGTTGAAAAAATCGATTTTTGTTTTGTTTTGATGTCGGATATGATGGCGCTGTTGGTGATGACTAATTTTGATTGGGGATTTGAAGGCCTCAATTGTTTGGTTGATGGAGATGAAGAGGAGCCCTCAGATGTGGACGGGGGAAGATGGAAGAAGACGAAGATGTTGACAATTGGTTTGATTTGCCTATACCTTGGTGATTCGGTTCATGTTTTCGATAGGGGTCTTCATGTTGATGATGCTCGAGGTATCCGGAGTGATCGAGGAAGGATCTCAGGTCAAGTGGTAGACAGGTGTCGATGTGGCAGGCGAGTGACGGCTGAAGAACCTAGTCCACAGCAAGGTGGAGAGGTTAATTTGGTCACTGCTGATGTGTTCGACAAGGGTCTTCACGTTGATGATGCTCAAGGGATCCGGAGTGATCGAGGAAGGAGCTCAGATCAAATGGTCGACGGGTGTCACTGTGGAATTACAAGCACTTTTAGACCGTTGGTTGATGCACGGTGCAGCTCAGGTGGTAGATGCATCTTTTGCAGGCGGTGAGTTGTGTTTGTAATTGAGGTGTGGTCGTAGTCCTTTCAAATCCACTGGGCTTATCTCGTTGCCCTGAAATCGAGATTGTGGGGTGTATCTCGTTGCCCGGAAATCGAGGTTGGTTTAATTGAGAGAAGGTGTCGTTGAAAGAGCTAGATGACTTGTTTGGTGATTGTTGGAGTGTTGATATGATTTCAGATTAAGGTGGAGCTTTGTGATGGTGATTTCACATGTCCATGGAAGTCGGTTGACTTGTTGTTGATGTGATTTCATATCAAGGTAAAGTGTTGTGATTTGTGACATAAAATCACATATGTTGATAAAGACGAGGCGTGGATGTGCTTGGCGGTAGAGGAGATGGTGCAGCAACAGAAAGAAGGTTAGAAGGAGCAGTTTGGCGTTTGAGCGGATTTATTGCTGGATTTTGACCCGGTCTTTCTGTGACTTATCTGCAAGTATTGAGGAGATATATTCCTAATATATCTCTAAGAGGAAAATTGGGTATTTTTCCTAGGCCTTCTATTCTCCTATAAAAGCAGCACATTGGGTTGGATTAATGTATGACCGAATAGAGTGGCGGCTGCGTGCCTCTAGGGCTTGGTGCCCTAGAAATGATTGGTGCCTCCAGTTAATCCAAGGCTTAGCCGTCGTTCTTCATTGTTCTCCTTCTCCAACAAAGAGTGTTAGTCAACTAGATATTCTTTCCCTTTCTCAATAAAGTTATTGATTCTTGTAATTTTGTTTATTGTTGGTTTTAATCCATTGAGTGTAAACAAAATTTGTTTTTGTGAATCAATAAAAAGGGTGGTTGGGTGGAATATCTTGTGTTTGTGCTTGTGATTTCATATCTATGTTTGTTTCCATAGAAATCATCTTTAAGTAATTGGGTGAACAAGATCATGGTCGCTTCCGCAAAGGCGCAGTTTTCATAACAACATAAAAGAGTAATAAAAATCAGTCAAACATGTCAGTGTTGTAAGACTGGGAGTGATAAGTCAATTTATGTTTCGTATTTGTAAGAATGAGAGCAATAAATAAAATTTATGTCTCCCTTTACGTGTTTTGTTATTGCATGTAATAAACTAACATTAAATCACAGTTAATAGTGATTTGTATAACTGCTTTTTCCATATAAATCACAGGTAATAGTGATTTGTATAATTGCCTTTTCCATATAAATATATCCTAAATCTGAACATAAATCCATATACCACAAAATATCATAGTACAATAAAGCATGAAAACAATAAATAGTAAGCAGTAGATGTTATAATTGAATAGGGTAGTACATTTGTAGTTAGTATATATAATTATTAGTATTATAGGTACCATGAGAAGTAAAGTTTCTTGCTTTGTGTTGAATACGATAAGGGAACGTTATGGTAACCATGTGTTAAAAAAGATCATAATAATAATTTGGATGAAGAAGTCATATCAGATAATAGTAAAAGAAGCATGTAACATAAAGCACACAGTACCTTGCCTTGCGTATACAAATAGTCCCTTAGACTGCATCTACAAATTAGTCCCATAACCGAGGCCGATAGCATCGAATTGTTCAGTAACATGCAGAACCCTGGTTCACATTGCATGTCATTACCTCATAACCCAGATGCGTAGCAAAAATGGCTCTCTTCGGCTCATCATCCATCTGACCCCATATTACTTGGCTCTTCTACATTGACAACACTTTTTAAATTAGTCCATGTTCAATTTATATGTAAAAATATTGCTTTTGTCAATTTTATTTGTCGTTTCATCCATTATCCAGTGAAGGTCATGTTTTTTGGTGATAGTTAAAACCATACAGACTTCGAGTTATGGCTTCTTAAGGTATGAGTATTATCGTGTTTAAGAGGATCACCGTCTGATTAAAAAACAAAAACAGACAAATAATTTTAACACAAATAGAAAACCTGTACGTGACATAGTACGTATTATTCAACTGTACATTCAGCATAAACATTTTTAAGTTGTGATCAGTATATCAAATTATTATACCTGTCCAAAAAAGTATCACATTCATATAACACCCGTCCAAAAAGAAGTCACAGTATCAAACCTTTTGAAAGGTGAACTGGCTGTCCAAATGAAGCTGTGTCCCTGTTTTGTTAGGCAAAGTGATTATTAGATCCGGATCTGCTTTGGTTGGCATACAAAGATTTACTCAGATGTGAAAAGTACAAATACCAAATCAAATAATCTAAGCAGAATGAAGAAAATAATAGATGTAAAATATGTAAACGTAAACTTATATAACAATAACCAATTTGACAGCAAGGGAACGAAAATTGCAATACCACAGAACTACGGGTTTGGGACATTCAAATAACGATTTTACCGCAGTCGTACTCGTCAAGGCGGAATAAGAGGTGATCCAGTGCCATAAGCGAGGAGAGGTGGTAGATCTGGGAAAAAATATAAGAAATTAGTAAGAACGGAGAAAGAGCAAAAAGATTTTACCTCAGCTATGGCGATGGAGGAGGAGTACCGGTTGATAAAAGTTGCAGAACGGAAAAGTAGTCATAGATCTGGGGAGACGCGAGAAGATGGTTGTGAGCATCGTTCGCGCGGGTCGTTGGTATAAAGGTAGTAGAAAAGTCTGATGTGAGGCAAGGCAGGGGGAGACGCGGAATATGGAGGAAAACCGATGATAGATCCTGAAGCGTAAATGAAATTTAGGGTTGACAGTAGTTGAGGAAAGGACGAAATAGAGAAGAAGGTGGAGGACGAAGCGGAGAAAGTGGGTTGGAAAATATAAACTAAAAAATAAAACGTGTTGACCAACGAACTGAGTTATGGCTACTGGAATGGCAAATGACATGTCTGCCCTGAATTTGAATTCGTTGTCGCATTGTAGATGTTGAAGGCTGAAGGACTGTTGTGGAAAAGCAAAAAAGCTTCACCAATAATTCAAGTTTTTGCATTATAGTATAAGACATATATATATATATATATATGTGTGTGTGTGTGTGTGTGTGTGTGTGCGCGCGCACGCGCTTTTTTATCTATGCGTACATGCATACGATTGTATATAAATATTCATTTCTCATCTAACAATGTTATACTGCACATGTAAGAAAACTGCTTATGAATTATACTACGTGACATGCTTCATATCATAGGAATATATACAATATATTATTCAGCATGAGATTTAAAAGGTTCTAAAGAGCAGACTACATTAACATATCTGATCACATTCACATATAACTAAATATGCTAGCCGAACCGTAAAACTTAAAAGAAAGGTACTTTATTCGCAGAGATACAATCATATACAGAGAAATTGATATTGATCTAATTTCAAAAGAGAGACAACTTTATGATGAAAATTCCCACTACTGAAAGCCATAATATCAGCATATAGCCCAACGGATCACCAAACAACAAAAAAGGACAAAAACCATGACTAACAACCAGCTGGCTTCAAGATAAATCAATCTAAATTGATCTGCAAGATACCAGAGAGCCCATGCTTAGGGCATCTCCATTGGATTCAAGGCTGAATATTCAGCCCACTGAATATTCAGCCCTGAATTGGGTTGTAGGCGCCAGTGGTCTGGCAACACAGGCACCAGGATTCTGGCGCCTGTAAACCCCCCTCCGCCATTTTTTTCCTTATTTTTTCACCTCAAGCTTCTCTTTTTAATTTTTTTTTTTTAATAGAAAATTGAAGTGAGATGCCGCCGCGATCTAATAAAGTTGGAAGAAGAGTTCGACGTAAGCCCTCTGATGAGCAAGCAGGTCCAGTACACACACCTCCGGCTCCTGGAGTATCAGCAGATGAGCTTCGTGTCCTTCACGATCTTCCAGAGGGTTATCAGTATAGAGCCGATACTGCATTTGACTCGATACCGGTATAACTTTAACGTTAATTATTTATAGTATTGCGCATTTAATATGTTCGTACGAGCCTAATAACTGTTACTGAATTGGAAAACATTCTTTATTTCATTATATATAGGATCATCAGATTCATTGTCGAGATAGTTGGACGAAGTACATTCTTAAATTTTATGACAAACTCCCCCCTTCTATTCAAGATAGGTTGCATCGAAGTCCTTTTGGACGGTTTTTATCGATTAGGCCGATTCAGTCGTTGGACAGAACTATATTACATGCACTATGCAAGAGGTGGTGGCCGACCACACATACATTTCATTTTTCTGACTTTGAGCTTGGTATCACACCGCTCGATTTCTATATGTTGACTGGTATTGAGATTGGTAATATTGATCGGAGACCGGTTTCTTTTGATGACTTGTATGAGTCGGTTCAGTTGTATTCCATCTTCTTACCCCTTTTGGATGAGTCTCACGTTAGTAGTGGTGCGGTTACTTTGACTTACCTCCAGCAGTACATCACTGCTAATTCCTGTCGACCAGAGCTTGTGGATGGGGTGACTAGGGCATTTCTATTGTACTTGTTTGGTTCGACATTTTTTTCGAACCACATAGTACCATTCGTTTGGGGTATCTAGCTTCACTTACTATGTTGGATCAGCTTGATACGATAGATTGGGGCACAGCTATATTAGGTAATTTGTACTCTGCATTAGATTCGTATGTGTTGGGAGACGTTAGAGAGATGCAGGCTTTGTGGTTTATTTTGCCCTTTTGGTACTATGAGTATACGGCCAACATGCATCAACGCATGGTAGAGATGGCGAGTCAAGTTGGTGAGCAGTTCTTTCCGCGGATGAGACGGTGGGAGGCTATTCATTACGTACCTCGTGCCCCAGTGGGTGTACGTCATGAGTTGATGGAGGCTAGGATACAACTGGACATGCGTAGCAGGGGAAATTTAATACGCACTCCTTGGGCCTCACATTTGGCTCATCTGACAGATGCAGGTATTATTACCGACGCCCACCCGATGACGGTTGCATATACACTATCTATTCGTCGGGTGGCTTTACATACCCCCACTTTTTTGCCCATGTGGTATTTGGGCGAGAGATGTGCGTATCAGACTAGCAGTGATACGCGTATACCCGGAGATCCTTTACCTTGCGAGGACATGTTTGGTAGACATCGGTTGATTGGATCAGAGTACATACAGGCACTACGGTAGGCTGGTTGGGTTGATATTGGCCCATTCTTCATTTTTGGGGATTACGATTCCTATTGGCATCGAGTTGCTCCACGTAGACTTCTATGTCCGGATTATGCTCGGGGGATCAACTCCGATCATTTAGGACCTCATATGGGAGCCGGTAGGGTTTAGATGCCGCAGGTTCCATTTCTCCCTACTCCGTCACAGTTTTCACAGCCTCCGATGCAGATAGAGCCAGATAGTATGTTTAGAGCATACGACATTTCAGGTACCGTTATTGAGCAGCCGATAGTGTTTCCAGATGACCCCGATTATCCAGGGGTACCCTCAGCCGGACTACACCCTCCATACCAGGTATGGTTATTACATAGTTAAAGTTACGTACAGTTATTATTAATAGTTCTCTTTAAACGAATTCATACAAGTAATTCACGTCTGATGTTGATGATGACGGTGTTGATGATGAGGATGATGTAGACGACGACGTCGATGACGATGTTGGTGATGATGATAGAGATGACGATGGGAGCGACGATGATGGAGGTATTGCTTTTTAGTCGTGTAGTGATGGTGATGGAGTTTTTTTATATGGTTTCATGTATCTTGTTGATGTACTTATGTAGTGTATTGTAGTATTGCATTGTACTTGTTCTGATGGTTAGTTGACTGTTGTAGTAAGTCCATTTGTTTTACTGATGTTGTATTTGTGGACTTTGGTTTAGTGATGGAGGTTTTTATATGGTTTCTATATCTTCGCTTACTACAGTATTTGTGGACTTTGGTTTGGTGATGGAGTTTTTTATATGGTTTTTATATCTTCGCCGAGTCATTAGAAATGTGGCAGTATATACAACAGAGATCTTTATCTTCGTCTGCAGTCCAAGGAGCAGATGAATGAAACGATAGCGGAGGAGTATAATGAGGGATAAAATCTTCGACTGGTTGAGAATCGATATCCCAAGTATTCGAATTCATCGCTTCGTTGTAGGAGTTGAATGGAAATGACATAGCTTGCTGCTTACGATTTTGGGTGGAAGTAGATAAATTTGTGTGTCTTTCAAAGTGATATTCATACATGAATATATAGAAGAAATATGACCGTTTCTAGCCGTTGTAATCTGAAATACGACCGTTTATAGCCGTTGTGGTTTAAAATATGACCGTTTATAGTTGTTGTATTCCAAAATACAACTGTTGGAGGGGTAATACGGTTATGACAAGTGCTGGAAGGGGGGTCGGATCCTGGCGCCTGTAGTGCAGGCGCCAGGATCCTGGCGCCTACATTGTAGGCGCCAAAAGCTGGCGCCTACAATGTAGGCGCCAGGATCCTGGCGCCTGCACTACAGGCGCCAGGATCCGATTCAGGATCCTGGATTGGATCCTGAATCGGGGCCTTCATATTCAGCCTTAACTGCACCACTGGGTGCAATTACCTTAATATTATGAGCTGAATTTGAGCCTGGAGATGCTCTTAGTCCAACCAAAATCGTCTCCATTTCCATTAAATACCAAATCTGAGAAAATTTTGAACAGGGGGAGCAAACAGAAAATCGAATATTCACATATCCACTTCGAAATGGAAGCTACCTGCTCCGACCAATCTACACTGCACTCAGCTTCGGACTACCAAGAGCAGCACCCAAGATGAAGACTGCGACGGCCGATTGGTCCTCTAGTGAAAATGGAATGGAAGGAAAAACCTTAAAGCTCTTTAAACATATCCAGATCTAATTCTTTTTTCCTTGGTGTCTTTATTGCCTTCAATTTCAAACTGTTCTTCTCATGGAAGATGTTATCCTCGCTCAGAATACAGAAGATATAGGAAGAAATACTTTAGTGGATGAGTGGTTGTATGGCACCCATAATCCAAGGAAAACGTGAGTGCAGTGTAGATGTTATCCTCGCTCAGAATACAGAAGATATAGGAAGAAATACTCAACGGTTGTAAAATTAGCTTTCTAAAATCATAATCAGTATTACACGGATTGCAGAATTCAGCCGTTAGATCTTAAAATGGGATAAAAATCTCAACGGTTGTAAAATCTTTGATTCAGAATTAATCAGTGACTGGATCAAAGATTGTCGTTTGGTCTGTAAATATTCTAATTTTTTTGCAACCGATTTGAAAATGAAATTCAGTTATTAATTTCTGAAATTAATGACTGATTTTTTCGGTTTTTGATTTGTCTTTAAGGTTGCGTTTGTTTTTTTGTCTGAATGCTGAATGCTGAATTCATGTTGCTGAATGCTTATTGCTGAATACTGAATGATGAATACTGAAATGTTGTTTGTTTTAGCTTTTGTCTGAACCTTTTGTAATAAGACTATACGGAAAAAAAATTAATCAATACAAACTTAATATATAATAAAATAATGTTGATCAGCAAACAAAAGACAAATCCATACTAAATAAATAATAACTTTTTTTCATTATCTACTAATTACAAACAATTTGCAATTTGATCATTGATGCCAGTGATAACGGATTACATAAACATCCAATCGTTCATTCAATAAACAAAAACCTAAACATGTTATTTTCTTGTATAAAACATATATGCATCCAATGCACATTTTCCAAAATAAATAAATGTCACATGAGAATGAGTAACAAATTGCCCAGTTCATGAACACATAGCAAAAAAGGGCTACAACTTCAACATTAGAAAAAGAATGAACTGGACAAGTAAATGTTCAACTATGCTTTCAGAATGCATTTTATATGAAAGCTGCTATTTGCTGATACAGTTATTTTTAAAACTTACATACAGCAAAAGACATGGCATAGTACCATAACACAATGAACAATCTCTGTCTTATTTTCACCAATAGTACCACAATCTCTGCCTTATTTGACCAAAAAAAAAAACGAAAATAGTATATATGGATATGTACAGTATTCAAAGGGATCACTTTTTGGTCTAAATAAAAATGGCATATAAAGTTTGCATTGAACAGAGCAAACATTACTTGAATGAACAAAATAATGTATATAAAGTTTGCATTAAAATGACATATAATGTATACAGTACTTGGAATTATCTGTGCATTACACAGTGCGAAAAAACATCAACAAAAACTGTAACCTGGCAGCATATAAAGTTTGCATGTGACCGGTACAGTACATAAGAAACTAAAATACACAGGTACCTTGAACGACTCAATTCTAGCACTGTCCTAAATTATTTAGCTGAGAAGAGTAGATGGGATTATAAAAACAGCTTTCTGTGTCCTTATACACAGAATTATGTCGATATTGCAAGTGTTATTCAGAAGCTATGAGCTGCTGCACCTATTCAGAAGTATGAATAAGCGATACTTTTTCGTTGACTAAATATCGCTGAATCGATCGCATTTTGCTGAATGAGCCACCCATACCAAACGACATCAAAAGTTCTGAACGCTGAATTTTTACATATTCAGAACTAATTTCAGATTTTCTGAACAAAAACAAACACAACCTAAGTTAGGTACCATAAAAGTTCAGTTTCTAGTTATCAGTCCCTAATTCTATGTTTTTTGGTAGTGTGTATTTATTGCAACCATGGATAATTCAAATTTTTATATTAACAATTAAGAAATAGAAATTTCAAAATCCAAAGGTGCATCCTATGTTCATAGATTAGCAGGCTTCCGATGGTCAAACCCCTCTTTGTCTTTCTTTATATCGACCTTCCCACAGTTTTACCACCTTCATTTGCAGACCTAGTCTAAAGAGTTATTGTTGGTGGAAATTGGTGCATTTTGTTCTAAGAGCAACTTTTTTATAGTGAAAACAGTTGACATTCATTAAAATAATGAAGTTATCGAGATTAGGAGAGACCGATTTCCTATTCTTATAATGGTAACAGCTCATAAAAAATATTTACTTGAAAATACCTATTCTTCGTTCAGACTTCCCATAAGAATTTTAAACTTGCAGTAGTTCTTGAAATTAATCTGCTACAATTTGGATTATGAGTCATTCAGACTTCTCTATTTTGGATTATGAGTCAAAGTTGGATGATTTCGGTAGCAGTGCTTTGATCTAAGAAGTTTCTTTTGATATTCTTTCTGAGTGCACTGCGAGACTTCATGTTATCTTTGGTTTGTATGGTTGGATGTCGGGTAACAGTGTTTTCGCTTGTTGTTGTTTCACTAAATTTTTGGAGCAGTTGTTTCTCATTTCACCCATTCTGTTTATCATGCTACCATTTCAACTTGGCCATTCCTACTTTTAATCTATCAGGGAAGGGAGATACCATTTTGAACATGTTTGGTTGCCATAATTGTCATAATCTTGTCCTATGCTGTCATTTTGTGCGTTCCTCAGTTGTGTAGCCTCTTAGGTTTCCCGGATCTCCTTCGGTTAGTTTCGCAGCGAAGGATTTGACGAGAGGGATGTTGATGAAGGATCCTCAGAATAGTTGGGGGTTAGTAGAGGTGCAACTGAAATCAAGCAGCATCCCTTTTTCGAAGGGGTGAACTGGGCTTTGATAAGACGTGCTACGCCTCCTGAGATTCGTAAACCGCTCGCTATTGAGAGGATTGTGTCAGTGCCCAGTGGTAGTAAGATTAATATTTTTGGACTATGATTTTGCA
Organism: Allium sativum; assembly: GCA_030737875.1. Taxonomy (NCBI): domain Eukaryota; kingdom Viridiplantae; phylum Streptophyta; class Magnoliopsida; order Asparagales; family Amaryllidaceae; genus Allium; species Allium sativum. The sequence goes on from CM060916.1 coordinate 347,845,944, forward strand.
GTTAAAAGTCGAAATATTCACTGCTGTTAAAAAACATATTAAAACAAAAATGTATATGAAAACCTAGGTGTACTAATTCTGTTTTTAAATGGTTTTATGACATTTCAGAATATAAAACAGAATGTTGATTAGGGAAAAAAATTGAGAAGGACAAAAAGTTTAAATTTTTTATCCAAAAGGACAGGCCGTTAAATAATTAATTTGAAAGACAAAAGCCTGGACCATTTAATCATTCAGTCAAAAAACACTTCTGTCTATTCACTCAGAAAACACTCTCGTATTTCATTTTCAATCCGTTTTATTTTAGAAAAATTGATCATTCGTAATCTCGAAAAAGTAAAAAAAAAAAAATGTCTGCCGAAAACCCTGAGAATCTGATTGTTGAAGAAGCACAAACAAAATCGACACAAGTTGAATCTGAAGAAAATCAAAACGAAATACGATGTGATCAACAGAAGGCGGAAGCTGAAACCCTAGAAATCGAAAAAATTATAGTCGAGCAAGAAGGACAGGGGAATCAGGAAGTGGAAGGTCAACAAAACACGTCTGGAAAGCCTAGAGAAACAGTAGAAGTTTCTACTGCACAAAAACCTCAAGATGATGAAACCCTACAACAGATGAAAGAAGAAATGCTTCAAAAGAGAGAAAGAAGGAGCAAAAAAAGGAGTGATGGAAAAAATACTAAGAAAGATCAGAGGAGTACTAGAAAGAAGGGTGAAGAGGCTAAAAGTGGAGAAGAAAATTCGGTAATAATATACCATAAAAACATATAGTTAGATTTGTTTTTAAAAATGATACCACATTGTTTTTAAAAATCTGATACTAGAATGCTTTGAAAATTGGTACATTACCTTCAGTATCAAACTGATACTACATAATTTGGAAAACTGATACTACAATTAAAAAAATCAGAATTGTAGTATCATAAATGATAACACTTAGCCAGTGAGTTTTTATTTTGTAGTATAAAAACTGATGCCAGTGAGATTTTATTTTGAAATATTGTATTAAAATTTTTAATGGTATGTAATTCATTATGAAATATTGTATGAAAGCTGATAGTTACGAGTGTTAAAAACTGAAACTTTGTTGTAATTTGTATAAAACTAAGCTTTGAATATTATGTTCGTCTGATTTATATCTTAAATGTTGTAATATACTTTATCATGGTATTAGTCTTAAAAGCACACTAGTATCAGTGTTGATAATAAAATTCTGTTTGCATGAAACTGGTATCTATTATGGAAGCACACTAGTATCAGTTATGCTAATAAAATTTTGTTTATGTGAATGTGGTATCAGTTCTTCCAGTTAACTGGTATCAGTTATGCTAATAAAATTTTGTTTATGTGAATGTGGTATCAGTTCTTCCAGTTAACTGGTATCAGTTTTGATATTGAGATTAATGGTACAATTTTTGAAAGCATTTTGTTATCAGTTCTGAATCCAAAATGGTATCAGTATTATTACTGAATTTCTATTTACATAAATATTGTGTCATTTTGCTATCTAAAAAGTAATTTATCAGTTTTCAATAATGTTTCTATATTACATTAGGACGATGATTTTGCTAATCCTCGGCCAAGAGAAACAAAAGATAGAACAACCGCAAAAACTGCAAAAGAAAAAACTGAATCTGCGTATAGATGTGGGCTGCAACCTTCTTATAAAATCATAAAGTTTGTGAAGGAGAAAAAAGCATTAAGCAAAAAACAACTAGAACTACTGAAAAGACCACCATTCCTCAACCTTTTCAATGTTTTCTATGAAGGAAAAATAAATTTGAAGGAATGTAAGAAATATACGGAAAATTTGGATGCGATTTACAAGTGTTATTCAGTGGAAGAAGGAGCTTTTATCTTTGGCAAAGTAAAAATGACAGTAACGGCCAAAGTGATTCACATTCTCAACATAATGATGAAGAAGAAGGAAAAACGAAAATGAGAATGTTGAGAATAAAAATCAATGCAATATTCAAGTCGAGAAAGAGAAATGTGAACAAAATGAAAATTTTGAAACTGCAGAAAAAACAATTCCAGCTGAACAAAGCTCAGAAATTAGAAAAAATGTATCGGTCGAAGTCAGTCCGCCCAACTTCGACTTTGGTATCACACAAATTATTAAGGAAATACAAGAAGAAAGAAAATCAGCCGAGCAAGAAGGAAAAAAAATGCCATCAGAAGACGAACCGCCTTCATATGTAGACAGAATAAAAAAGAGAGAAAGGAAGAAGACAATAAGAAGAGATTCATTTGACTATCCTACAATTTCAAAAAAAAAGGAAAAAAACAAGTACTGAAGCAGGAAAAAATAGGGAAGATCAGCCTACAGAAGAATCAGAAAAAGAAAAAAAGCAAGAGCAGCAGCATGATGAAAAACAAAGTGAGAAAACAGAGAAAAATGTAGAGCAAGAATCAATTAGAATTGAAAAGCCACTAGCTATTTTGGAAGCATCATGGGCAGAATTGAATTTGTCACATTGCGACAGTGTTAAATATCTGAATAAAAAACAACAAGCCCTGGTTAAAGAAAAATTCTTTGTTGCAAAAGCAAGAAATTTGTAAGTACACATTTTTTCTATCGATATTACTAGATATTTGTTCAAAACTTAACTATAATTTTCATTTCTACATAACGGTGATGTTATGATAAATGATGACACAATTTTAGGTGGTTGTGTCATAACAAAACGTATGCTTGTTAATGTTCTGGAAGGGAGCTTCACGGATGGACATGTACCATATATATGCTTGTTAGTATCTGTTTTCAATGCATGCTAGTATCATTTTTTTTTGAGTTATAGTAAATTTTATTTTTGCAGTTTCTTGGTATCTGTTTTAATAGCCTGGTAGTATCAGTTTTTTTAATTTCTAGTTAAAAATTATTTTTAGTAAATTTTAGCTAGTGAGCATCTCTGTTTTTGATACTGATCTTCTTGTACGTGCATTGTGTGCATGTTTGATTGTGCACGTGTTTATGTTGAAATGATGCACATTTATGTGTACACCCACAGACATAAATCTGTATCAGTTTTAACAAGGACTAAACCTGTATCGGTTTTAACATATCAGATTTCATAGACCGGTAGTACCAGTTTTTTCGATTACTCGTTAAAAATTATTTTTCCAGTATTGTCATATCAGATTTCATAGGCTGGTAGTATCAGTTTGTTTTTATTTCTATTTAAAAATTATTTTACCAGTACCTTGATATCAGTTTTCATAGCCTGATAGTATCATATTTATTTCGCAATATCATATGACTTCTTATATACATACGTATGTGTATTACAGATTATCGACTGGTTTACAAGATACTATGCTTTAACGGTAAACAATTACGCAATGCCAACGATGGGAACAGTAAGTAAAATTTCAGGTCACTTTTGTGCAATATTATTTCTTAAATTAGTAAATAACAATAACAATATTTTTTATGAATAGAAAGCACTGGCTGACAAAATCGAATTTCTTGTAAAGGCAATAGCTCTTCCCATTTTAGAAAAGGCTGTGAAAGATGAGTTCACGGAGGTTATTTACTTTCCATTGCATTGTGAAAGTCACTGGATGCTAGTGACTTTAACATATGCAAATTTGCAGTGGGCACATTTCGACTCCAATCGGCCTAGAAGATCAACCACGAACACTAATGCAAGTTTGAAAGCTGCACTAACATTGGTACAAAGTCACTACTTGTATATGTTTGAAACTACTGCTGCAGTTATGTCACTAACATATAACCTGCTATATATTTTACAGAGAGCTATAGTTGAGGAATTACTGCCGCGGTTATGGCAAAAACATAATGTTACAAATAAGCATCTCAACACATCTGAAATGGTTCAAGAAAAGTGCGCACAACAAGACTGTGACACGTAATTCTTTACCATATAATAATTTTAATACCCAGAATGAATGAGTATTTATACAACTAACAACATGATTTCCTTTGTACAGGCTTGATTGTGCGATATATGTTATGATTTTCATAATATCAATGAACAGAAAAGAAATTCCTCTAAAGGTCGACCCGAAGAACATGTTGAAATGTAGAGCGCAGCTAGTGTATGAAATTTTGGCAAACAATGGTTTTTGTTGGGATTTAGCAAACTTTATGTCTAATCTTTCTTAGGAGGAAAAATGATTATAGTTGGTAGTTGAAATTGGTTGGTTGTTAAAAATGTACATATGATGATATTTGTTTCAAAACTACTTGTTTTTAGCTATTGTAATGGATGTCAAATGTTGCAAATGTTCAACATTTCTTGTGGTTTTTTTTATATGATGATATTATTTTATTTTGAAATTGTTGCGATGTTACTAATGAGTTTTATGCTGTCAAAATGCATTGAATCATGTGTTGTGAACTGTTTTATGGTTGTATCTATGAAACTGATATCTCATTTTTTTCCAAATTGACATACATATTTTAAAAAAAAACTGATACCAACATTAACACAAAACTGATACCTAAATAATATAATTTGAACAAAAAATGATAAAAGATGAAAACTGATACCAGATTTGGTTCAAAACAGATACCATACTAATGGTAAATATAATAATCCCAAACTGATGCCAGCATGAATGAAAAACTGATACTAGAAAACTACTAACTATACCATAACTTATACCACCATGTGATTTGTTATATGCTCAAACATGCACTTGGTCATGTGCTCGATCATGTGCTTGGTTATGTGTCTGGTTGTATGCTTTGTTATGGCAAAGTCATGGGCTTGGTCATGTGCTCTGTCACATGCTCAATCCTATCCTCATTCAGGTGCTCGGTAATGTACCAGGTCATGGGTTCGATCAAGTGTCCGATCATGGACTCAGTTATGGGCTTCGTCAAGGGCTTGGTTATGTTCACAATCATGTGCTCGATCACATGCTCGGTCAACTGTCCTGTCATGGACTCAATTATGGGCTCGATCATACCATATTAATGTATACATAGTTTCAGAAAGAAATCTGATACCATAATAATGTATACATAATTTAATACCATGTTAATGTATACATAATTTCAGAAAGAAATCTTACACTATATTATTAATGTGCTTCCAAAAGTAATACATTGACTATGCTATTACAACATATAATAGCCCATGATTGGGAACACAACCATACCTCATAGGAATTCTTAAACCAAGTACATACCTATCGCACATAAAATATATCTTATAGAAAAACCTAATCAAGTAACTATGGCTTTAAAATTCATATACCAACCTATTTTTATATCAAAAGAACGCCTTAATCATGTAAATAAAGTCACAGTCAAAAAATGGTACTAGATTTCGTTCAAAACTGATACTAGGTAATTTGACAAAAATATACCATATTCACATAAACAAATCCCACTATCAAAACTGATATCAGTTAGCTTGAAAGTCTGATACCACATTTGTTTAAACATGATCACAATACCAAAACTGATATCAGAAACTGTATATTACAACATTGAATGATACCAATATCATCAATAATTGATATCTACAAAACAAGCAACATAAAATAGACACAGAACATACATACATACATACATACATATATATAAAAAAGCATCAACTAAAACATGATAGTAAACCAAAAATTCAGTGAATACTCACAACTAATATCAAATTTATTATATTTCCAAATTTTAATGCATAAAGTGAAGGAAAAAACTGTAAAATCTGTAACACAATTGTAAGAAAATATCAATTCTTCGAAGCTTGGCAGTTGCGCTTGTTGTTTCCATATTGCTCACACCACACTGATTTTGTTTATTCTAGAAAAATGCGAATCCACCTTTTCGTTTGGTAGAAGGCCTACCAACAGCACGTTTGTCTTTAGGAGGCTTAATGAAATCTTCATTGCAAGGATCAACAATGGGCTTATCATAGTTTGGAATTGGATTCACTGGATTTAGCATAAGAAGATCGATAAGCGTCTACGGTGAAATAGTGTTCAACAAAATCCTATACCCAAAGTTTAGATCTAGTAATGCACTTGATAGCATGAGCACAAGGAAATCCGGTAACTTTCCATTAATTGCAAGTACAACTTCGATTTTGAAGATCAACATGATGCGAAGATGGAGACTTGACTTCAAATATGAATTCCGAAGATTTATAAACAACCCAACCAAACCCTTCATCAATCAACCCTTTTAACCTATGCTCCATAGATGGACAAAGAATGGTAGTCCACAAATGACACTCCTCTCTCCTTTTGGCCATTTGTTCCATAATTTTAATCCTAATTCCATCTAAGCATGAAGTAATTGGCAACGCTCTTTCCTCTATAATCCAATTATTAAAACTTTCAGTTACATTTGAACTATACTCTCCATATCGTTTACCCTTAAAAAACAAATCAGTCCAATTATCAAACGGTTTATCCTTTAAAAAGTTCATAGCTGCAGTACCTCCAACATCCAAAAATTTAGAATGTACAGCTTCAAACTCATTTAAATTTGAAGCTCGAGAACACAACTTAAACAACTCAACAATCGAAACATTTGCATTCTTTGACTTAACAGCTGAAAGCAAGTTTTGTTCCATATGAAGATAACAAAAACTATGAAATGCTTTAGGGAAAACTTCACGAATACCCAAAACTAACCCTTGATGACGATCTGAAATAAAAACCAAATCACGAGTTTCTTCAAGCATTTTCTTCAAGTGACTTAAAAACCATTTCCAATTATCCACATTTTCAATGGAGACTACACCCATAGCTAAGGGGAAAAAGCCTGCAAATTAAATAATAGTTAAATAGACACTCAAATTACATGTAAAAAATAACTGATACTACCAGGCACATAAAACTGATACCAGAAAACTGGAAATTAAATTTCTTACAAGAATCATAAAAACAGATACTACTAGGCTATGAAAACCGATACCAAGAAACTGGAGAAAATAATTATTAAGTAAAAATTTAAAAAACTGATACTACCAGGCACATAAAACTGAAACCTGAAAACTGGAAAATTAATTTTTAACAAGACATCATAAAAACTGATACTATCATGCTATGAAAAGTGATACCAACTAACTGGAAAAATAAACATTAACTAATACTTAAAGAAACTGATACTACCAAGCTTCTAAAACCGATATATAAAAACAATTAAAAATAAGACTTAATATAAGCTGATACTACATGTCACCTAACACCAATATGTAAGAATAAAAAAAATCTTGACAACATAAAAAAAATACCTTGACTACCATTCTTTGCAGTAGTTCCCATCAATACACCTGGTCGTCCCTTTAAGTGAGTAGCGTCCAAAAAAATCATGGCTCGGCAATACTCAAACCCGCGTATGCATGCAGAAAGGGCAATAAACACTCTCTCAAACTGGTTAGTACTGGCATTAACCTCTAAATCAACATAACTACCTGGGTTATGATTTTGTAGTGCCTCCAAATACCATCTCAAGTCATCATAAGACATAGCATCATTACCATACAATTCAGTCAAAGCAAGTTTTTTTGTGCAGAATAAGCAACCGCAGAATTCAACTCAATATTATATTCTCTACGAAAATCATCTATGATATCCTTAGGCTTCTTGCTTGGACGATCACGAATTTCATCTATAATCAATAATTAAATAAACGAGCTAGAAATAGGCGGATTGCTCAAATTTTTAAGTCCGCCACCACAAGAATGCTCACTAACTAAATTCCGTATGAAAAACCTATTAAGTTGTTCGGAATCACAAGTAGTATGAACTTTAAATTGATATCCAGTAGACGACAAAGAAGAGCAAACAACTGTTATCCTAGAAGAACTATTCTTTAAAAAAATTAGTTCATACCTTGTCTGAATTTGATATGCCATCAATAATCCCCTAAAGTCATTAGCACCCCCAAAACAGAACCCTTTAAAATCAGAAATGGAAAGATTAGATCCTCTCTTCATCATGTCTTTTAAGTAACTTTTTCCATGTACAACAATAGTAGAACACAAAGATGCATTAGACGAAACTTTAGATGCAGTTGAATGAGAACGAGTATCAATATTTTGGAGCTGACAATCCTTCCGCTTAATAGTGAAAGAAAAGAAAGCACTCTTTTTATGTAGTTGAAAGCAAATTGTACTTTGAAGATCGGAATTAGTATCAACATATATTATTTTGTTCTCAAGCAAATAACTAATCTCAATTGAATCAGGAGTAAGTTGAGACCAATGATGGCATAATTCATTCTTCAAAACATATAGTGAACAATTAACGGCCAACCGAGTACTGAAGGTAAGATTGTTGAACAAAAACAAAACCAAAAGACTATCATCACCATTGGAAAAAAAAACAGTCAGCAAATTATTATATAATTGATACAAATTTTGATTCAAAACTGATACTGTATTGCTGTACACTTAACAACAGAGAACAAACTGATACCACCAATGACAAAAAACTGATACTGTATTGCTGTACACTTAGCAACAGAGAACAAACTAATATCACCAATGATATAAAACTGATACTGTATTGCTGTACCCTTAACAACAGAGAACAAACTGATACCACCAATGACATAAAACTGATACCCAGATATAAACATAATATTTATGAACATACCACCAATACCACATGCCTCAAGAGTTTGCAATATAGAGTTACTCCAACTTATGCTATTTGACAGAATAAAACTGATACTAAATCCGTTAAGCACATAGCATAACACATTACAATAATGTAATCTAAATGAAAACATCCTAAATGAGGACAGTTTGATACATGTATGAACATAGTCTAAAGGAAAAAAAATTACTCAGTGTAAAACATATAACCTGCTGCTGCTGCAAATCGAATCCATTAATCAACCAATTCAAATCAATAGGAGATAACCTAAAGAGAATCAATCACATAATTTTTTTTAAAGAAGATCGCGCAAAGGAATTTCAGAACAAGAAAAGCAAAAAAAAAAAATCACAAATGCGAAAATCACACCTGACAAATAATGCTCAACCGATTTTGCAATCACGACCTAGAAAATCACGAATGAGAAAATCGCACCTAACAAAAAAAATCACGAATGAGAAAATCACGCAAAGCAAAATCGATTTTGCAATCATGACCGAGAAAATCGCACCTGGATTTTCAAACGCGCACAGAATTTTCAAACGCGTGCAGAAATTTGCAAATCGATTTTGCACGATGGAAGGAGCGAAATTAGGGTAAGATAATTTCAGAAGTAATTGCGTGCGCGATGATTTGAGAAAAATTTATATATTGTCCTGGAGAAAAAAAAAGATGGACTGTCCTTGTGGACAAAAAGCCCAATATTTTTGTCCTTCACAATATTTTCCTGTGTTGATTAACCCTTTTCTTTAATTGCCAATTTTAATCATGGACGAATTCCAAATTTTCTTGTGAGGTCCATCCAAAAAAGCCTGGTTACCAATTTGCCAAAGATACAATCGGATCATGTGAAATCCACGTACCGATAACAGAAAATGAGTTTGTTCAGATTTTCTGGCAAAAGCGGTTTTGCCTGGATTTTCCGAGCCGCTCTGCCAGCATGAATTGGACTTAATTTAACGAACATGAGTTTCACAAAGGTTAGCATCGTTGAATACGTTGACCAAGTATTCTCCAGCACCTTGCTGAAGGCCTACAATAGCATATTGTGGAACCTTAGAAACATGTTGAATTCTGGCTTATCTCATGCACCTAAATCTGGAACTAACTATTATGGCAAATTTTATTTCAATCCATAAATTTAGTTAGTAGCCCCCCAAATCATGAAATAATCCGTAAACCCCCAAATTTAGTTAGTAGCCCCCCGTTTTTCTAAAAAAAAAAAAATACCCTTCCACGTAGGGGGACTACGTGGTTTTTTGGTGTACCTCGTAGTTGTCCTACGTGGTTTGTCAAAGTACCACGTAGATGATCTCCGTGGTTCGTTCATGGACCACGTAGGATTACTACGAGGTACACCGAGAAACCACGTAGTACAACTATGAGGTGTTCAAAAAGCTAAAAGCTGGAAAAAAAATATAGTAGAAAAAGGGTATTTTGGTCATCATATTTTTTTGATGGAATGGGGGGCTACTAACTAAATTTGTGGGTTGAAATAGAATTTGCCAACTATTATATAGAACAAGTGAGCTATTTTCTATTTTTTAGTATTATATTGGGATCTCATTCCTGGTCGAATGTTATAAGGTTTGTAGGTGTTCAGTAGAATGGGTCTACTGATAATTATTTGGAGTTTGATTTCTTTTAGAAGGTGGAGCCAAGTGTAAATTGGGATTTTCCATATTGATTATTTGTAACTTGGGATGTGGAGAAAAATGTAGAGTTTGATGGGCTTCTTTTTAAAATCTTTATTTTGATTATCGTTATTGTTTTATTAACCTTTGTTGACACTTCTTTGGATTTTGGTAAATTAATTAGTAAAAATGTATTTTCATTGCTATTGATTTATGTGAACTGTGTTTATATCAAAAGTTCTACATATTTTATATTGACTTATGAGTGAGTTTATGTTCATGTATACATTACGAGCCATTAATTATGATGTCTTCTCTTCAAAATTTAGCCTTTTGCTATGCGTCGGATTATAAGTTCAAAGAGTTAAATCAAATAATAAATAAAATAGTTAAAACTTTAATACCCAAACGTGACAAGTATAGTTTGAAATACATAGGAGACTCACATTATGAATAGTCTTAAATTAATATAGGCTAAGGATCTATTGATAGCCAAAGGAGAGCCATAGTATTCATTCATGGGGCTCCAACACAATCATATAGCTATTGAGTTGTGGTGTCCCAGGTTTGTCCACTGTGTTCAACTTATTATGAGTGTAAACTGCAGCTGCCACTGTCACTTTAAAACACAACTGAAGTTCCTTTAAAATCGAATCTTCATTTATGTCCAATCTATTCAGTTTGCATATTGTATTACTCAGAATATTTCTCCATTTTATTGTTAGCGAACTGAGATTATTTTGAATTCATTTATGTCTGGTCTGTTAATTCTTATATTAATTTTTTTTCCAGTGATTCAAGGTTGATGCTGGACATAATTGCATTTTTGATCTTTAGCAATTCAATCAGGTATATAAACTCTATTATCTTGGATTGTTTGACTTGTTCATCTTGTTTGCGTGACATGGTTCAGTTAGATTTTTTTTTTTTGGATTGTTATGGTCAGAATATGGTGGTTAATAATTATGTGAATCTTATTACTAGTCGTTGTCCACTGGATATGTTGAAGAGATTTCACTGATTTTGGATTTTTCATTCTGATTGTCCATGGCATTGACTTTCTTAGGAATTAATGGTTTGGAGGTTTATCCTTTTTAGGAATTAATGTTAGAATTTTTTTTGTTGTTGTTGTTATTGCTAATTTGATGTTTGAAAGATTTTATGCAAGGAGGTGATGATATATAGCGCCATAGATATGCGCCGGCTCAAGAAGAAAGCAATAATAATGTATGAAATGTACGAACAATTAATATTGTAATATTACAGTGGTAAAGTTGGAATATACTGTAATATTATTGTAGTGAAGTTGGAATACATTGTAATATAATTTTGGGTACTACTATTGAACTACGAAATGCACAGTGATAATATTTTTGTTGTTGCAAACTGTTAGAACTTATAAATTTGTAATATATTGTTCAAGTTTAAAATTTTGTTGTTAAATTTGGTCTTTATTTTGAATATATTAGAAATATTCAGTTTATTGGCATTCTTTTGTGGTATTATGTCAAACTTATAAACGTTTATACTAAATAAAAAGTACCCAAAAAGGGAGAAAAAATATTTTTTTTCTGAAATAATGCCGAACAGCAACGGTTAAAAACCGTTGCTTAACAGAAAATAGCAACGGACTAAAGCCGTTGCAGTGTGAAATTTTGCAACAGCTTTAGGCCATTACAAAATTTTAGCAACCCCTGATTTTGCAACGTGTAACGAAAAAGAATTTCGCTCGATCCGAATCAATCGCTAAACCGACCAAGACCGTTAAAAACCCCTGATTATTTTGAGAACAAGCCACATTGGGACGCAAACTAAAGAACATTTCATTGCTTATTACAACAATTCCATCAGAATACAAGAATATACAGAGTATGAATCAATATTACACATCATAAAATATCAGAGATTACAGTACATTACATAGTAGCGGAAAATAATACAAAACACAACTGAAGGAGATATACAGATACAGAGCTTTCTGGATATCATTCCAGCTGTAAATCAGGATCCTGTGAATATAAATCTGCAAAACCAAAACTACTAGTTGCCCATGCGGAAAATAAGGGCACCCAGAGTTTAGGTTAAAACAATAAACTCCAGGGCAGTCATGTGGCTGGTGTGAGAACTAAAATAGTTATTAATCTTTATTTTAAAGTTAGGTAAATCAAGGGACCACACCGTATAACAAGGAGCGGGTTTCCTCCCAAGAATACTAGTGCATAAAACAACAGCGCAATGCTAAATAAAGAACAATGAAGCTATTATAAGATCCAGGTCCCATCACGCAATGCAACGCAAGCCGGAGGATGGGGTTTTTATCTTATAATAGCCAAAGAATGCTTGATATGCTAAATTTCATCTTTTATTATTACTATAAGTGAAGAAAACAATTTCAATCATAAGTATCAATCATAGACGGCATAAGTGCCCCATACCACTGTGTCGCCATACTAGGCTCTACAAATAAAACCGCAAAGTCACATATTGGATGCTGGATTTCCATCTGTGAACCGAGGCAAAAGATAGTCCTCACCGATTCGAGACGCTCTAGCCCGTGTCTCAGGATCAGAGCTCGAGTGACCCTTGGATCGTCAGGGCCGGTCCATCGATGTGGATTAAAATGCCTGAACATTGCGTTTCCCCACTCTATGGGGTGTCAATGAGCCAAATGACTCCATCAGCTCCACACAATCAACGATATATCTGAGGCGCCTCGCAACAGCAACAACCACACAGGTGAAAATAATATAAATGCCAGGGCTGGTAGGTCACTGACACCACTCTAGCTAGAAGGAAACGCATGCCCTCGCTGAGGTCCTCTCCCGTTTCTGGTTCACAATCGGGGTGTGAGGCTCGCGAATCAACGCTACACAAAGCTATGGCACACAGGCGGTGCTTTGATCATCAACCACAAGACTTTGCTTTTCAACAGAAGCCTTGATCAATTGCCACTTAGGCATGCCACATAGGCAATTCACACCATGCGACTGATGTCTATCGATATACAACCTCTGATCCCGTATGTCTCAGAGAAGGGTGAAGTAAGGGAATGAATTCCCCTTCACCAGGCAGATGTATATTTAATAGAGATCAATCAACACAGAGCAAAATCCAATATCAGACACACAGTCCATACAAGTTCGTTCTAGGTCCGAACGAAACCGGAGGCATCTTGTACCTCGCATATCCATCGATCTCCAAGTATGTCTAGACAATCACCAACTGATTCCCTCATCTTGGGTGTACAGCCCAATCAAGATCATCAGTAATCACCGAAACGATGTGAAGACCTCCGGTCTTCGACCACCGTCTTCATCCTCGACACCACGTCGAATCAGTTATTCAGAATGGGATAAACCCGGTCTTTCTGAATAATTCGCATATATAATAAACAAGTGTTACACAAACACAACATACGCCTCATTCCAATTCAAAATATTCTTATACTTTGGGAAAGGTTCCCATTAATTTTATCAAAGATAAATTCTTTAAATTTATTCTTTAATCTTCTTTTGAATATCAATTCAAATTAGTCGGGATTAGCGAACCACACCGAAGTAATCATTTATTTTATTTCCCAGTCCCGACCTATTCATCCCATGAAGTAAAACTGGTCATACTTCATATTTAACACCACGGTGTTATCGGTAAATTCAATTACCATTTCACATTCAAATCAAATTAAAGATTTCGCTTGGAGTAAAACTGGTGATACTCCATTCTCGATCATTTCAATCTAATTGAAGATTCATTAAAACTCCACTTGGTTTTAATCTTCCCAAAAATACTATCAATGATTATTTAACTTGGGAAATCATATCCTGTCTTTAACTGGGTTAAAGAACCAATGTCATTTGAAACACGGTTCACGATAAATCCAAAATCACATTCTATTCAATTCCAATTAAATACCATTTAATTGGTATACTTCATTAAATCTAAATAAAAAGATTTAATCTTTTTCTCTACTGGGTTTAAGAACAGTGTTAATGAAGACACCATTCACGACGAACCCAAATCCCATTTGATATTAAATACAAGGCTCTAAATAGAAAATATATCGGCTTATATTTAACGTCAAATTCTACGACCAACAAATATCGTATTGGAAATAAAGATATATAAATATATCTTTCAAATTTCCATAACAATATCTGCATAATCACAAAATCCAACATCGAAATATTCCAAAGACAATTTCGATTCAAATTCATTCCAATTCAATTATTGGAAATTGTGGTTACTTTTAAAACCCTTTCAAATCCAATTTATTTATTTAAAAATAAATAAATTATTATTCTAGTTCAAAACTAGGTCATTTCGATAAAAATCTATTTTTATCTTTTCAAATTTGGAATTTTTCATTTCAATTCTTCACAAATCATTTCTTATGATTTTACACAAATTATTACTATTTTTAATAATTTTATCAAGGCCCATACAGTCGAATTCCATCAACGGCCATCGAACTGCACTTACAACGACCTTTTCCAAATTTGATTTGGGAATAATTCCAAATCCAACCGTTAGATTTCTAATTTCTACTATTCGTTAGAAAGCTCTTTTCGATATGAACCCAACAGTTCCGGTTTTAGGAGAATCCGACGGTCGGATCTCCTGTAATATCCATTCGAAGTCAATGGTCGAAATTCGCGAACTACCGCGGCGCATTCTATTCAGGCCATTATATATATATAATATATATATTTATATATTATATTTCGTCGATTTCCTTTCAAAACGTGTTTTATAAATCATTTTAAATTCGTTTTCAAAATGATTTGAACTTCATATTCAATTTCTAATCAAAATTGAATATTCCATATCATTAATCTATAAACGATAATATTTTCAAAATGTTATATTTTGAAATCACTTCCTTTTCTATATTCATTATAAAAATGAATAAAATCGATATAAATATAGTTCGTGTCAAATGGTGCATATCTAACCAACACGGCTTTATATATTTCAATAACTTCGTTATTCTATTCAACAAATGAATATTTTCTTCAACACATGAATATATATCTTTATTAAACACATGAATTTTTATTTTATTCAACACATGAATTTTTATTCTATTCAACACATGAATTTTTATTCTATTCAACACATGAATTTTCATTCTATTCAGCACATGAATTTTCTTTCTATTCAACACATGAATTTTCTTTCTATTCAACACATGAATTTTCATTTTATTCAACACATGAATTTTCATTTAAAATATTCCTTATTTCCCAAATTGGAATGAGGCCCAATCAATTACCATATAATGTTAATTATATGGATTTTCTACAACACATATATATAATAGCAACAATAAATCATCAACCATCATCCAGAGTGCACCACGCAACGGCGTAAGCATTAAATATAAATAATTAACGCTTATACAGTCTGTCAACCCATCGATTCACATACAACAAAACAATCGGGATTAGTGTACGTCAAATATCATCTCAATACCTATGTGGGGTTTCAAATCAACAAACATAGATTTTTATTTGTGCAGTTGGGCGATGTGTAAAATTTATCGTCCCAATCAATATCAGTCAAATCGGTGGACATAAACAAATCGTCCAATTTGTTTATTAATATTTATTTTATATACACGTTAAAAATTATATTTTTAACTATAAAATATTTATAACGATAAAATATTTTATTTCATTCCACATCACAGAATCAAATTTCACAACACCGAAATCAAACAAACAAGTCATCCATGGTCTGTGGACGACGGGTGTCAGGTGCTGCTAAGCACCGTCTGCATCCTAACATATATTTCAACTAGAAATTAAAATAAAAGTGAGGAGTTCTCACCGAGAAGCTAAACCAAACGCCGCGACTCTTCATATGTAGAAAATCTTCGTCGCTCGCCTTTTGTCACTTTCGTTGTCCGTATCCACTACATATATAAAAATCACATATTTTTACTTCGCTTTCAAGATGATAAAAATAGCATCTTTAACAAGTTATTTTCATTATAAAGATTAAATTTTTATTCTAAACCTTTTCTATAAAAATCACATTTTTATATGGTTATTGTATATATAAAAATAATATTTCTATTCGATAAAAATCTCGCCTTTTTATTACATGAGCATCGTATATTCCAATTCAAGGAAATCATACTTTTACAACATAAGAAAAATCTATTTTTATTAAAGCAAGAAAACATATTTCTTTAACAAAGATCATATTTTTTTCTCTAACAAAGATCATATTTTTTTTCTTTCACAAAGATCAAATTTTTTTCTATAACAAAGATCATATTTTTCTATAACAAAGATCATATTTTTTTCTATAACAAAGATCATATTTTTTTCTATAACAAAGATCATATTTTTTTTCTCTAACAAAGATCATATTTTCTCTATAACAAAGATCATATTTTTTCTATAACAAAGATCATATTTTTTTTTAAAAAATCATTACTTCTTTATCAAATCTATATATATAAATAAAAACCATTCTTTTATCTTTTATATGAATAAATAAAAATCCTTCCTTTTCATTTTAAAAATCTAAACTTTTAATAACACAAATATATATATATATATATATATAAATTTACCTTTCATTGAAGAAAATCGGATTATTGCTGAATAAGGGGTCCACGTCGGCTTTGGGGTGGGGGGGGGAGGGGAAGGCGCGACCTTTGATCTACAGTGGCCTGGCGGTGAAGTCTAGCCTGAAGCGGCGGCGGTTGGGGAAGCGATGTGGGGGGCTGATGGGTATACGGGGTTCGGTTGCATGGGCGAGATAGGAGAGAAGAATGGGGAGAGGAGGAAGGAGAGATAAAGGGGAGGAAGGAGCGGATGATCATCGGTGATGGGAGGGCGTCGGTGGCGCAGCAATCGCCTGAAGGAGGGTGGCGATGCGTCGTGGTTTTTTTTTCTTTTTTCTTCAGATCTGAAAACGAGGGAGAGAGTGTAGAGGGGTGAGGGATAACATATATTAATTTAATTATTTTATTCTCCGTAAAGTTGACTTTCCATTTGAACTCGAAATCAAGTCCATCGACTGTCGCCCCTAGCTAATTACCCCCATTCCGAACACAATGAGATATGTTTCATAAGCCGATTCGGCCGTTACGATCAGTTTCCGTTCAAATTAAAATATAAATCAATGTATATTGAATTTGAACGCACATTTCAATTTATCGGGGCCACATATTAACTCTAAAAATTCCCGAAAAATATTTTCTAGCTTCGTATCGACAATACGGTCCTAAAAAAACTAATTTCATTAAATTTTGAGACCATTTGAAAAATGGACATTTTCCAGTCGATTAAAATCAACTAAAACTGGTCAAACGCGTTTTACTTTGCCACGCTCACATATTGAATTCAAAAATTATGAAAATTGGAATCTAGCAATAACTTGATATCCCGGATCCAACAAAAGTGGTTTCGTCGAAAACCGAGATCGTTTGCAAAATTTCCATTTTTAAGGGCTAGAATTCCATAACGATTATTCTGAAATTTCATCTGGGCATAACTTTTTTTCACCGCTATGAAATTTCAATTTTTTTGATTCGTTGGAAAAATATTCTCATATAGATTCTAATATTTTTGATTTCGCTAAAATCCGGTTTATTTTGAATCCTGTACATTCATTTGAACTTTGAAATCAAATTTTCAAACTACCGCGCGATTTTCAATTCCTTTTATAATCAAGATGAATTATTCTATTCTAACGACGATTCGAATAAATATATACTTCTAATTCTATTCAAAAATAAATTTCTCGTCGTTATTATTTAAAATAATTCATTTTAAATATTCAAAATTCACTAAAATTGCCAAAATAAAAACTTTAAATTGGCTCGGATTTCCGGGTTATTACACAACGGCTTAGAACCGTTGCAAAATGAATTTGCAACGGCTTTAAGCCATTGCAAAATAGCGATTTTGGTGTAGTGAAGGTGTAAATCACAGCTGAAAATGTGGTATAAAAGTCAATTAAAAATATTTTTGGAGTAAGTCATAAAGATGCAAAATAAAGGTGGTGAGCGTTCCTGAAGAAACATGTAAGGGTGCTTTAAAAGAAACCCATGACATGATTGTCAAAATAACCCAGAAGTGGTTTAGGTACCTAAAGCATGATAATTTTTGAGATCTTAATAAACCGTGTATAGAACTGACAAAAAATAATCATCAATGATAAATTAATAAATAATGAAGCGCTTATTTATAAATGGATTAAAAATCCAAAATTAGAGAGAAACATGATAGACCATCATGAAATTCTTCTAAATAAGATACATGGACCTGTAGTCCACAAAATATGAATTTGTAGTTCATAAGATAATAATAGAAATATATATAATGACAAAAGCACATGGAAGTTATTGAAGCACCACAGAGTGTCAAGTGCCATGAGCATTGTATTTTTCAGAGATAATTGAATTGATTAAAGTGGTGAAAGTATTTAAAATGCTTACAATACCCTGAAGGTATAAACGATGAAAGTATACAAATTCTGGAAGAATTTAAATTCGTTGTTAGTGATAAATAATGCAAAGAGCAAGAAATGTAGATTACAACATTCTTTTAAATATAGTTGTGAAGAAAATCTTGAAATAATTCATGATGAGTAGATCACTTCCTGCTTTCAAGAATTGTTATAATGACACTCTTAATATCCATTAAAGTGGTAGTTGCGATATGCAAAACTTATTATAATATATGAGTTCCTGAAGAACATTTGTTATTTACCAAGAACATGGATGATAGATTACAACATTCTTCTAAGTATTGTTGTAATGAAAATCTTGATATACTTCAAGACGAGTAGATTACTTCCTGCTTAGTGTTGCTTTAATGAAAGTTCCCTTATTCATCAAATATATATTGCAATATGCAAGTCCGATCAAAACAAAAAATTATAAGCACATGAAATGTATTCATAAATGAATACCAGTAACATACAAATCACAAAAGGAAGACGTTTTAAGTAAGGAAACATGCCTGAAGCATGGAAATGCACATGAAATTTTAAAAGAAAAACTTCATTAAGAAGTATTTGTAAGCAATTTAAGTTATCGAAAGAAGAATATGAATTCATAAGAACTTATTAAATCAGGGGGAGCATCCATAAGTATGATATAATGCACTCTTTTTCCTTAACTAAATTTTTCTTCACTGGGTTTTCTTAGTAAGGTTTTTAATGAAGCATGAGTCATGATCCAGAAGTATCAACCCAAAAGTAACATACAAAAATAAATTATAATGTACTCTTTTTCGTTATTTAAGATTTTCCCATTGCATATTTCTTATTAAGTTTTAACGAGGTATTACATCGATCCAGAAGTATCATACTACTTTTGACGTAGTAGATATGACATTGTATATTGTACTCTTTTCCCTTCACTAAGATATTTTTCCATCGGGTTTTTCTTAGTAAGGTTTTGACGAGGCAACATTTTGATCCAGAAATATCAAACATCTTTTCATACAGTAAACTATTATTTATGAAGACAAGGCAGATTACATGGCTCAGATTCAAGTGAATCATATCAAAGGTGATAGGATGGAGCATATTTCTTCTAAATTTATCTTCACACATGAATGAAAGGATAACAAGAAGGAGGAGAAACAAATTCAGTCTAAAGAAAAGTCGGCATATCTGTTCTCAAAGGCAATTTCCAAACCAACATTC
Source organism: Allium sativum (assembly GCA_030737875.1). Taxonomy (NCBI): domain Eukaryota; kingdom Viridiplantae; phylum Streptophyta; class Magnoliopsida; order Asparagales; family Amaryllidaceae; genus Allium; species Allium sativum. Next base: position 347,865,832 of record CM060916.1, read on the forward strand.
CAGAAGATGATGTACAAAATTGTCATGTGTCGACAACATCAATAAACTAATTGAACAATGAGTTACAAATAAGGGGAAGCATATAAAATTATGCTATAATTCACTCTTTTCCTTCACTAATATTTTTTCTACTGGGTTTTTGTTAATAAGGTTTTTAATGAGGCATAATCTTGATCCTGAAGTATCAACCTTTACGGTAACATTGTAAAATATGTTACCTAAAGATGAAATAAATTTGCATTGTTTTCCTTGTTTATGATTTTTCCCATATGGTTTTTCATAAAAAGCTTTTTAATGAGGCATTGTTTTGATCCTGAAGCATAAAACTCCTTTAAGGAATATCATTTTAATATGATATTCATAAGGTCAAACGTTGCGAACTATTTTTCTCGTTTAAGGTTTTTCCCATTGGGTTTTCCTGATAGAGGTTTGAAGGCAAAAGACAATAGTTGTATCGAATGAACGGATATATGCAAGCATGATAATAATAAGGGGAGCAATCATCATATATGTTTCAAAAGGGACAACTTTAAGTTAGTAGAGCATTCAAGATTTTGAAGACGCATATTCAAGGGGGGAGTGTTGTAATGTATAAGAGTGAATATACTTTTGTGATATTTTATCTAGTCCCACATCATGAGGATAAGTTTAACATCAGCTCCAAAGCCTATCTGTAAAAGAGCCACTGTAATAGAAATGTACACACTTGAAGCAATAGAAATAAAAAGTCTCTCCCCTATCTTTTCTGTTTTCTGTAATGGCTCTTATTTAACATATGTTATGTTTTATTTATAATAACTTTATGCCAAATTGCTCAAGGTATAAAAATATTATGTTGGTGTCGCAATGATATCTTTCGTATCAGACTAGGTTATTTTATTTCCCAGTTTTGTGTTTTGGTAGTAGAAACATTATGGCAACAGTTGGTCTATTGTTTCTAGTTCTGCGCTTTCGTCTATGTAAAAGTGCGGACGATGCATGCCTATGGTGAACAATGATCGATTACAAAAAGTTAATGTACAAAACAACATTTTTTTTTCTCAATTTGGGTGTTTTGAGAGATGTACGATGGAAGCATGAGAAATGATTCATCCTTCCATCGTACATCAAACTCCTCTGTCGTCTATTTCATCCCTTTCGTTATATGTCCATATTTCCTATATTTTATAATTAACGTTGAAAACTTAAAACACAAAGTGAAAAACGATAAAGAAAACCAAATGGCTCTTGGAATACTAATTTTTTTCTATATTTGTGTTAATATATGTGCATGTGAAGGGTACAAATTTCATTGTCTGACCTATTGTTCAATGTACGCCTTTATAACCTAATAACTAATTTTTTAAAACCAATTGACTTTCACTCTTTTTCCTACCTTGCTCTGCTTAATTAATTGTTTCTAAAAGAAAATTATCCAAATTTGGAGAACGTTGACAACATGTCATAGTTGACCGTATTTTGTTTTTCCTTCATGTTTTTCTATTCTTTAGGTAAAATTGCATAGACTAATTTTTTTTCTCTTCATGTAATTGTTTTATTGCTCTTCTAAGTTCCGTCCAATGAAAATGTATTGAATTGTCAGACAAAGCGGATGTATCATCAGTGAGACTTTTGCTTATTGCTTTGCTTAAAGAAGAAAATATTATATTCTATGTTTAAATTATAATATATTATGGACATAGTTATTTGCACTCCAATTTTGGTTAACATGTGATTAATTTTAAGGGCACTCCAGTCCAGTGTCGGCCCTGACTGAAGTGTGGCCCTAGGCAAAAAAAATTTGCAAGGCCTCAGAATTATGTGTAAAACATTGAAATCGGAGCAGGGAACAAAAAACTATAACTATCCAATATTGGGGAAGCCAGGATTTGAACCCACAATCACACAGCAACAAATTTACAAACACTACCACTACGCCAACGCTTCCGCACAACCATATTTAGATATATTATTGTTATTACAAAGTGCTAAGTTTGAGGCCCCTATCATCTTCCACCTCCTCCTCCCCGGTCTGAGGCCCTAGGCGGCCGCCTATGCCCAGGGTCGGGCCTGCTCCAGTCATATTTAGAATTGTTATGGGGCGTACGAAACACAAAAGTTAATGTATGAAAATACCCCTATTTTAGTCTTTTGAATCATTTTTTTTTCCATGAGATTGTTGCTCTGTTGGAAATGTTTTACAAACATTATGTGAATTATTAAAAATGATTGAATAAGTGTATGAATGGCTCCTATGTTTGAGTAGTCCCACATCATGGGATTATAGGGAAGAGACAAGGATTTATACTTGTTTCTAAGAAGTCATGTTGGGGCCTTGGGCTCCCAATACATGCATTGTTGTGAGGAGGGAGACCATGCATCATGACCACCACACACGCGCGCGCGACCGACCGACTCGACTCGACCCGACCCGGCCCGGTTCGGTTCGGTTCGGGCTTGGGCTTTGTGGTGTAGGCACTTATATTTTTGGACCATAAAACTTAGTTGTTTTCGAACCGTTTTTTTATGAAAAAATTATTTTGCGCACCGATATTTATTATGCAACGGAAAAGTTTTGCAACGGTAAAATAATTAATCCCCCCCGAAATTTTAGCAGATCCGATATTTTCTCCCAAAACCTAATTCTCGTTCTATATATACTATTTTATCTGAGACGAGAAAAACACCGAATTTTATATTCTCTTCTTCTCAGCCGCCATTAAAACTTCTAAGAAATTTCGAGCAGTATTTTTCCCGAAAGTGCATATCTGCACTGATTTGTTTGTGCAAGCAAATCAGTTACTATTTTAGAGGCTGTTTTATCCTAGAGGCGGCGGCGAAGGAACGAATTGGTTTGCACCTCTGACCAAATCGCCGAATCGTCTTCAAGAAAGCGACCTAGTCCGCGACTCAGCCATTGTTTTCCAACAATTTGAAGACGAACTGAAACAATGGCCTCGAACTCAACCATGGACGATTCTGCTCCTCCCTCGGCTTTTCACGGCCCTCTGGTGACTGCTGCTCCTTTCAAGTTCGAAGGTTTGCATTTCAAGCGCTGGCGTCAGAAGATGGAGTTCTTCCTCACGATCAGGAAGGTGGTGGCTGCTCTGACTGCTGAAAAACCGCAGCTACCAGACAAGCCTGACGAGACTGATGCAGCAAAGATGACATCATGGACTGAACAGTCAAAGCAACTGCAGACCTGGACTGAACAGGATTACTTATGCAAGAATTTCATACTGAATGGACTGAGCGATGATCTGTATGATTATTATAACTCAGATGAAAAGACGGCAAAGGAGATCTGGGAAGCACTAAAGAAAAAATATGACACAGAGGAGGCAGGGGCAAAGAAATACGCTGTAAGTCGCTACCTAAAGTATCAGATGACTGATGATAGATCGGTAGAGATGCAGTCTCATGAGCTTCAGAAAATAGCTCATGAGATCATCTCCGAAGGTATGGTCTTGGACGAACAATTTCAAATTGTTGTTATCATTGACAAATTACCCCCTAGCTGGAAAGATTTTAAGAACACTTTGCGACATAAGACTAAGGAATTTTCCTTAGAGAGCTTGATTACACGCCTCCGTATTGAGGAGGAAGCACGCAAGCAAGACCAGAAAGAAGAGGTGCTGATTGTGAATAACAACAGTACTAAGAAGACCACTCCCGCTGTTCTGAAACCAAATCAGAAATCTTTTAAGAATCAGAACAGGCACAACAAACAGAATGGGAATCCGCAAGGAAACCCAAAAGGACAGCAGAAACCAGCCCAAAAGAATGACTCTGGACAGTTGTTTCTTTGTTACAACTGTGGAAAACCAGGGCATATGGCACGAAAGTGTCGGAACAGGCCAAGCTCTGCACCGTAGGCTAACCTGACTGAGGAGCCTCTTACGGCTATGATTACTGAGATTCACCTTGTTGGTGGATCAGAGGGTTGGTGGGTAGACACTGGTGCTTCTCGCCATGTCTGCTATGATCGTGGCATGTTCTCTACATACACGGCTGCTGAAAATCAGAAAGTGCTGTTGGGAGACTCTCACACCACTACAGTTGCGGGGATTGGAAACGTGGAACTCAAGTTCACCTCTGGAAAAACTGTAATTCTGAAAGATGTTATGCACACTCCAGAGATAAGAAAGAATCTGGTCTCTGGCTTCCTCCTTAATAAGGCTGGTTTCACTCAAGTTATTGGGGCTGATTTGTACACTCTTACTTATAAGGGAACTTTTGTGGGAAAGGGTTATGCTTGTGAGGGTATGTTTAAACTGAATGTTGAATCTAATAAAGTGACTTCTTCTGCTTATATGCTTTGTGATTTTAATATTTGGCATTCTAGATTGTGTCATGTTAATAAACGAATAATTCAAAACATGAGCACCCTAGATATGATACCTAAAATGACAGAATCTGAATCTGATAAATGTGAATTCTGTACACAAGCTAAAATCACAAAGAAACCTCACAAATCTGTTGATAGAGTTTCTGAACCCTTAGACTTGATTCATTCTGACATATGTGAACTTGATGGCACTCTAACTAGACAGGGACATCGTTATTTTATCACTTTTATTGATGACTGCTCTGATTTCACATATGTATATCTTATGAAAAATAAAAGTGATGCTTTTGACATGTTTAAAATATTCAAAACTGAGATTGAGAATCAAGCAAATAGAAAAATTAAGAGACTTCGTAGTGATAGAGGAACAAAATATGAATCTAATTCTATTCTGGATTTCTATAAACAACATGGTATAGTACATGAGAGAACTACACCTTACTCACCTGAAATGAACGGTAAAGCAGAAAGGAAAAATAGGACCTTTACCGAGCTAGTAGTTGCCATATTATTGAATTCTGGTGCGGCAAAACATTGGTGGGGGGATATTTTATTGACTGTATGCTACGTTCTGAATAAAATCCCTAAATCTAAGAATAAAATTTCACCTTATGAAATTTTAAAGAATCATAAACCCAATGTCTCATACTTTAGAACTTGGGGTTGTTTAGCATATGTTCGCATTCCAGACCCTAAGAGAATAAAATTGGCAAGTAGAGCATATGAATGTGCATTTATAGGCTATGCTATTAATAGCAAAGCATATAGATTTTATAACCTTAATGCACATAACATAATTGAATCAAATGATGCCGACTTTTATGAAACTAAATTTCCTTTCAAATTAAGGAATAGTGGGGGCACTTCAAACATGCCTATTAGAACAGAACTTAATGAAAATTCTGAAGCTAAACCTAGAAGAAGTAAAAGAGCAAGAACCATAAAAGACTTTGGTTCAGATTTTTGTGCTTTTACTATTGAGGAGGATCCTATAAACCTCCAAGAAGCCTTATCTTCTTTAGATGCCGATTTCTGGCAAGAGGCTATAAACGATGAGATGGATTCTTTAGAATCCAATAAGACTTGGCACTTGGTAGATTTACCCCCTGGTTGTAAGTCTATAGGCTGTAAATGGGTACTTAAAAAGAAATTAAAACCTGATGGCACTATAGATAAATATAAAGCACGACTAGTAGCTAAAGGTTTTAAACAAAAGGAAAATATAGACTTCTTTGACACTTTTTCACCTGTAACTAGAATAACATCCATTCGGGTATTAATCTCACTTGCTTCCATTCATAATTTACTTATACACCAAATGGATGTTAAAACTGCTTTTTTGAACGGTGAATTAGACGAAGAAATTTATATGGACCAGCCTGAAGGATTTGTAGTACATGGTCAAGAACATAAAGTATGTAAATTGGATAAATCATTATATGGTTTAAAACAAGCACCTAAACAATGGCATGAAAAATTTGATAACTTAATCATTTCAAATGGTTTTAAAGTTAATGAAAGTGACAAATGCATTTATTACAAATCTGAGAATGACATTTGCACTATTATATGCCTTTATGTAGATGACCTACTCATTTTTGGTTCAAATATTCATGCCATAAACTCAGTCAAATCCTTATTAAGTGTCAATTTTGATATGAAAGATCTAGGTGAAGCGAGTGTAATCCTTGGTATTAAGATTACTAGGTCAGAAAAGGGAATTTCTTTGGACCAATCTCATTACATTGAGAAAATACTAAAGAAATATAATTACTTTGACTGTAAACCTGCAAGTACGCCATATGATCACAGTGTAAAGTTATTTAAGAACACTGGTGAAGGTGTAAGACAGTCTGATTACGCGAGCATCATTGGCAGCCTTCGGTATGCCACTGATTGTACTAGACCCGACATTGCCTATGTCGTGGGATTATTGTGCAGGTTTACCAGTAGACCTAGTATAGAGCACTGGAAAGCTATTGAAAGGGTAATGAGATACCTTAAACGAACCATGAACCTTGGATTACATTATGAAAGGTTTCCAGCTGTACTTGAAGGATATTCCGATGCAGACTGGAATACCTTATCTGATGATTCTAAAGCGACCAGTGGCTATATATTTAGCATCGCTGGAGGAGCTGTTTCTTGGAAATCCAAGAAACAGACTATTTTGGCTCAGTCTACTATGGAGTCTGAGATGATAGCACTAGCTACAGCTAGTGAAGAGGCAGAGTACTTGAGAAATCTGCTAGCTGAGATTCCCTTATGGGAAAAACCGATACCGTCTGTGTTGATACATTGCGATAGTACCGCGGCTATTGCAAAAGTTCAGAACCGATATTATAACGGTAAGAGACGACAACTACGTCGTAAGCACAGTACGGTTAGAGAACTACTTTCCACAGGTACCGTTAGAGTGGATTACGTACGTAGTGAGGAAAATTTGGCAGATCCTTTGACGAAAGGACTGTCCAGAGAGAAAGTCCATAACTCTTCTAAAAGAATGGGACTATTGCCCTTAGATTGTTGAGTCACGCACAATGGTAACCCGACCTAAATGACTGGAGATCCCAAGAACTAGGTTCAATGGGTAATAACAAGTTGTGTAGTGATATGAGTTGAACATGCTATTTAATAAACCAAGAAGCATGTATTCCTGAAGTGATTAGAGGATGAGTTAATAGAAACTCTTAATGAGATCTATACTCTATTTGGAGTGGAGTACCTACCTTCAGGAGTGCTCTTGATAGACTCACCTTTGTGAATGTGGAAATGTGGCCGTTTCCTATGGAGTTTGGGCAAAACTTCTAGAGCATTCACTAAACTGGGATAGACGTGCAGGGCCATAAATGCACGGGCTTATCTGATTGCACTATAGAAAAGGTTGTGTGTGGTTTGATGTCAGGAATAGAGTTCAAGACTACGTGTCACTCTAGTAAAAACTGAATCTTACTCACTATGCAAAGGTTCAAGTCCTTGGACACCTTTGTTTATGCACAATCTTATGTTTTTAAGAAACTGCTCGAAAATATTTTTAAAAATTCAAGTGGGGGATTGTTGGAAATGTTTTACAAACATTATGTGAATTATTAAAAATGATTGAATAAGTGTATGAATGGCTCCTATGTTTGAGTAGTCCCACATCATGGGATTATAGGGAAGAGACAAGGATTTATACTTGTTTCTAAGAAGTCATGTTGGGGCCTTGGGCTCCCAATACATGCATTGTTGTGAGGAGGGAGACCATGCATCATGACCACCACACACGCGCGCGCGACCGACCGACTCGACTCGACCCGACCCGGCCCGACCCGGTTCGGTTCGGTTCGGGCTTGGGCTTTGTGGTGTAGGCATTTATATTTTTGGACCATAAAACTTAGTTGTTTTCGAACCGTTTTTTTTATGAAAAAATTATTTTGCGCACCGATATTTATTCTGCAACGGAAAAGTTTTGCAACGGTAAAATAATTAATCCCCCCCCCCCCCGAAATTTTAGCAGATCCGATATTTTCTCCCAAAACCTAATTCTCGTTCTATATATACTATTTTATCTGAGACGAGAAAAACACCGAATTTTATATTCTCTTCTTCTCAGCCGCCATTAAAACTTTTAAGAAATTTCGAGCAGTATTTTTCCCGAAAGTGCATATCTGCACTGATTTGTTTGTGCAAGCAAATCAGTTACTATTTTAGAGGCTGTTTTATCCTAGAGGCGGCGGCGAAGGAACGAATTGGTTTGCACCTCTGACCAAATCGCCGAATCGTCTTCAAGAAAGCGACCTAGTCCGCGACTCAGCCATTGTTTTCCAACATGCTCACACTTCAAAAATGTCTAAGGGGAAACACGGTCGAAAACAAAATTCGGTATACACCCATCTTTTTTTTCGACATTCCTTTATCGAATTTAAGTGTGAAACTTAACTACATCACTACTGAATTCCGTGGATAAATACGGCAAAACCTTTTCGAATTTCATCGGTGTTTCACCTTAACCATTTTTGGAGTGTCAAGAACAACACCCGATTCAATTAGGCTAATTACCAAGGTAAGAGTGATTTGGTCATATTATAATTTAATTACTTTTAGAAGAATAAAAATAAAAATAGAAAATGAGCACCCCTCAATCAAACTCGAAGTGCGAATAACAATGCTCATTATGTTTCTTGATTACATATAGATTAACTTTGTTTGTTGTAACGTTGTTGACAAGCCTTTTTAAAATATCTATTAAATCGTGAAACTTTTTGGCACTATTATTACTTTGATTCTTTTTTTTTTTTTTTTTTTTTGGGGGGGGGGGGGGGGTTGGGGGGGGGGGGGCAAATTCACAAAGATCAGATCTTAACCATGATTAAAAATCGAATGTAGTAGATTCATATTTTGTATATTTGTTTGTATGGATATCTGCAACTGCATGTGAGATGATATGTACACAAATAGGGAGTATCATTTGTTCAAGTTTGAAAAACAAACTAAATGGAAAAATAATTTAAATAATTTTATCCAAAACATCTTTTTAATAATGTTCCGGGTAATGTTCCGGGTATTTAACTGAAGAGAATTTTCTTTTAAAGGACGAACTTTACAGAAAATTTGTTGAGAAATATGGAAAGCTTCAAAATGAAGGAGAAAGACACATTTACTAAAAGTGAAATTCATGGAACCCACTATCGTCTTCCTATTTAAACCAACATTTGTCTTTCTTACTAAATTCTTAGTCCATTAATTTATAGTGTGCAAATTTCAGATCACGACGAAATCTTTGTTTCAAGTTGTCTTGAATCAAGGTCGGATAACTTAATATTTTATTTTGACTGACTAAGTTTTATTAAGACCGATTTCGTATCCAGCGTTAACAAGGCCTAATAAATCACTGTAAGGCTGTATTGTCCTCTTTACCAGACATATTGCCAAACCGACTTCGACTACTTTGGTTAGGAGCGGATAGCGTAAAGATGTCAAACAGCTATCTTGCATTATTCAATGGATAACTCCAAATTTATGCTTAGAGCTCATGTAGCCATGGCTACGGTTCAGTTGGTCTATGGAGGATACCATGTAATCACTAAAGTTGCACTCGACTCTGGCGTTAATCAAATTGTTTTTTGCTTGTTTAGGGATCTTTGCGCAATTTCTGTTCTTGCACCTATTGCTTTCTTTCGTGAAAGGTAACCACTGATTTTTTATTTATTTTAGTTCCTAGCTGAATTTTATGATTGATAGGTAAATGTGTATTTCCAATTTTATATCTTTGTGTGAGAGAGAAAGAGAACTGTATATTGGATGCTAGAAAATTGTTTATGAGAACTCATTTTTGGAATTGATTGAATATTATATTGCCTGTGAAATAGAAATTTAGTGTGTAGTCAAAGAAGAAGAAGAAAACTGCAGTTTTGAGTTTGGAGAATGTTGATATCGTAGTTTGCATGATCAGACAGTGAGTTGAACTGTGATGACTGAAGATTCAACATTTGATTGTTCAACCACTCACACTGTCGGAGATATTGATTTTCTTTTTTTAATTTACAAATTTAAATACAAGCTATACGAAAAATATTAAAACATAAATGCTGGGCAAGAAAGTCGTATAGTGTCTTAAAGCTCTGGAACCAAAATTTTGTACTATTACAGTGCATAACTACAGTTCTGTACACAATAGCAGTGTACAATGACAGAAATTCAATAACGACGAACTTGACGAAGCTTGCAATGGCGAAGAATGAAGTGGCAAAGTTTGTCATTTAAATTTTGGGATGACAATGATTTTGCAATGTATATATTTTTTTTCTCAAAACAATGTAGAGGATGAGAATGAGGGAGGATGACACAGTGAGAAAGTAGAGGAAAATAAAAGAACATTTAACCAGGTAAAATGGATGGTTACACCACTTGTTTGAAGGTTCACATTTGTGCACGACTGGTGTTTGATTTAGTTTGGACCAATGTGGTCTACCATCTAGGGTTATTCGTGGTCGGATCACGGTTTGATCTAGTCATGAAAACATTGGTTGATACTGTAAGTTGTTAACCTTTTCTTATTTAATGGTTGATGATATGAATAAATGATTAATTCTCAATTTACCGATATCTCTTCAATCAACGACATTTTCAATTAATTTGGACTGCAAATCACTTAGACTGGTAATCTATATCCGAAAGATATCTGATATTTAGAAAAATGGATAAAATGCGAATATAAATGCATCCACATTCAAAAATTGTTCTTCCATCCCTTTTTAAGATTTTAGTTAATTTTTTTGTATTGTAGTACAATAAAAGATATGTATTTATTAATTCGTATTTTCGTCATGTTAATAGTTTATATTACATGCATAATTAATATTCAAAACTATTCTTATCATCGTAGTTCTTGATTTTGCATGTTTGAATATTTAGGGTAATTGGAAGAAAATATTAAACCAAAATTTTCTATTTATGATTCTTGATTTATAGATGATTAGCAGTTATGATAATTAATCTGATATCTGTCTGTTTCTATGGATGATGATATTTGATATTCGAAAATTGTTTTGGAGGCAGACACAAAGGACAATTGATTACACTATATGCATTCAGAACTATTCACCGATATAGCTACCAAACTGGATATTTCGTGTGTGGGTTGGCCCTTTACTAATAAATTGTCATGTAATCAATAATTGTTGAAAATTTTGTGGTTCGAGACGAGGAAGATGTTGATAACGTCGTACTTCTGACTTCGAGGATTTAGAGTATATATTCTTTCAAATGATAGTTCAACCCATCAAGTACAAACATGTTATTAAACTATTGGCTTCAGGGTTAATGAAGTCTAGGAACAACACAATCTGATTCAAGATTTATACGATCTTGATCTGGCTAAGAACACTTTGTTGTAGTTTTTGATGATGCGAAATTCAGAGTATATTAGAGTAAAGAAGAGGAAGAGAAAGAATCTGCAACGTTTCTGTATTTGCAACACCCTGTAGGCATCACAAATTTGTTTAGTTGAAAGTGTTTTGGAACACTCTTTGGCGTTGCAGTTCTAAATGAAAAAGAAGAAAAATTATGTTCTAAAAAATGGTTCTAGACATCGCTATATTATTTAAAGAGGTGTCTTTTTGTCAAATGTTGCATTTATTTCCAACGGTTTTTAGATTCATTACTAACGGTTGTGTTCATTCATTCAAATCCATCACCAACTGTCACGTCTCTTAGCAAAACTGTTTGGTTGAATTTAAACTTAAATTTAAATCAGATCTTAAAAATAACTCTATCTAAGTATATTCTCGAATCCAAACCCACTTGATCTGGCCCGGTTCAATCGGTTAGACAGACGTTGTTAGCGGCGCGCTTGGTGGTTGTACATGACTTCTCTCTTCACAACAAAACAAACATTTGGGTGTCCAAATGACCCTATAGTTCCTTATTTCTCAAGGTGTGTGACTATTCTTCTTTTCCTATTCCCTCTTCTTCTCTCTTTAAAATAAATAAAACAATGGAGTAAATATTAAAAATATCAAACATTCTCTCCCTATTTTAAGATTGAATAATTTAAAATTTTAAGTTAAAAAAACCGAATAGCTGCATCACTTGAGTGATTTCCTACGTATCCAAGTGAGATCAAACCTAACGTAGTTCTAGATTAAGCTTAACATAAATAAAGAGTATCTTTTGGATTTGAACCTTTACTTAGTATAAACCATTCAAAGTCTTATCGAGATTCTATGATGAACGAATCTTGAATCAAATATCCCTAATGATAAAAACGGAACAATCACTTATGTTGATTTTTTTGGTAGTGTTATGTGTTGCTCGCACGTTAATTCTCATGTGCTTTTAATCCTGGGTTCATGAGTATACTTTAGAAACGATCTTACTTTCTTAGGAAACAGTTTGATTTCCATAATCATATAGGTAAGTTGCTTAAGGTGTTTGTACAATACACCTTTTTAGGTATCTACACTTATTAAGGATACTTTATTTATCCTTCGTTCTTACAAAATTCAACGCTAAATATTATGGGAGTTCTTGATTTATTGTTCATAATCATTCTCTTAACTTGTCGATACTCATTGAACTTTGTTTATCCTTTTGAAAATATAATTGGACTTATATTAAAGATGATCAACCTTCATTAATAGATCTTAATCTCATTTCCATCGACTTTATAGAAGTTGTTGCCTTTGGAAGATTTTTAGTCCGCGTTGTCAAAAATCGTAAAATCGTACGATTTAAATCGCGATTTGAATCGAACCGCCCCTTCATCGATTCAAGTCGCGAAATAAATCACATATACTAAAAATCGTACGATCTAAACCAAACTCAAAACATTATCTGAAAGTTGAATCGATCTCGTGTCTTCCAAATTCGGATGTTCGTTAAGAACCCCAATAATTAATACTGATCATCGCATTCAAATCGAAGCATCCAAATCGAAGTTAAAAAAAAATCAGAGAGAAAGAAAGAAAAAATCAGAGAAACAGAAGGAGAAAGGTGAAATCGACCAACCCTAAAAAATTTACAGGTTCTTCTTCGCGGATTCAAGCTTCTTCGCAGCAGATTTTTGTTCACGAACTGCTGTAATTTCTTTGAAGGTATGCTCTTTGTCTCTTTTTCGTGAATTTTTTCTTCTCGCTGTAGCATGCGTACATAGCCTTCGATTTTTGGTTTAATTGTTTGTTGTAGCTTGTTGTAGCTTGCGTACATCTTTTTGAATTTTGATTTAAAGTTTTACAGGAAGATACAAAGGCCTTTTCGTTTCCTGCGTCATTGTTTTAAACGAGATGACTTCAGTTTTTATTTAAATAGTATAATACTAGTTGACCAATCAAGATGAATAAAACCAGACTAATACTAGGCCAATAGCTAGCTACTGTTTTGCTGTCATTTACCCGACTGGCCAAGTTTCCAAAGCTTTTTAATTGGTTCGGATGTTCAGTACAAAAAATATTATTTGAAACCGTGTATGCAATTACTTATATTACACCCAAAAATATGAAACTGTTTTACTATCAATATTTTACATGATATTTTCTCTAATTTACAGTCGCATTTGACATACCAAAAAAAAAAAACTAAAATCTACGATTTACGATTTAAATTCCGAGTCGATTCAAAATACTAACTTTACGATTTACGATTTAAATCCCAAATTGACAACCTTGTTTTTAGTTAGTAGTGGGTTAGCTGAGTTTTTTTATGTAGTCAACAAGTATTACTTCACTTTTGAGTAATTGTCTTATCATTTGATGTTTTAGACTCACATGTCTAAATTTTCTATTATATATCTTATTAGAAACATTGTGTATATCGTAGCATGTTATCATAGTTAATCAAGACCATAGACCACTGAAGATTGCTTGTTCCATATTGGGATTTCTGTAAATGAACTCTCAAGTCATTCTGCTTCTTTAGATGCGTCTGCTAATGCAATCAACTCTGATAACATTATTGAATCAGACATACTAGTTTGCTTCTTAGAACTCTAAAACACAACAACACCTTCTAATGTAAAGATTCATCCAGTCGTAAACCTGAATTTAGATTGCACATTGTTCCAGATCGCATCACTTTATCCTTCTATTATAGCTGAATATCCTTTATAAGATAATTCGTAGATAGTTGTTTCTTTCAAATAAGCTAAAATAGAGGAAATAACTTTCCAATATTCGTAACCTAGATTATTCCTAAATCTACACATCATGCTTATAGCATGTGCAATGTCAAATCTAGTGTAATGCATAACATACATAAAACTCCAATAACATTGAAATACTCAAGATAAGAAATGATACACCAGTGTTTTTTCTAATTTAATATTAGAATCAAAAGGAGTTGGTGTTGCTTTGTCATTATAAAGGCCATGCTTTTTTAAGGAACTTTTAAATGTAATGAGATTGAGTCAGTAATAACTCTCCCTCTTTGCTAATGATTTTAATTTCTAAAATTACTTCGGTTGCTTCATATTAAACTTAGAAGATAGAAACTTCTTAGCTTCATTCATACAGAATATATTAGAGCCAAATATTAGCATGTAGCCAACATATAAACATATTATAACATAATAAATGTTATCTGATTTCCTATAAATACACTTATCTGCATAATTAAAAATGATTCCATATGACGACGTATTTACATCAAAAGTGACACAAACACCCAAGATTATAATGAAGAGATATAAAATGAAGAAATATAAATGAAAACAAGAGGAAATCACACACTAGCAGTTTATAGTGGTTCGGCTATGAGTTGCGTACGTCCACGTTATAACTTCTCTTTATATATTGATTAAAAGATGATTACAAGGCTAGGAGATTAAGAAATTCCGAGTACATAATAATTACAGACAATAAAAATACTTAGAGAAGGTCAAAGTCCTTTTTTGGTAGCTATAGGAGGCTATTTATAAAAGATATCCTGACCCGGTTCGGTAAGAACATGTGGAGGTCGTTCCAGAAAAAAGGAGATCATTGGGTTGGTCACAACGTAGAAGAATCCGGTTCAGCCTATGCCCGGATCGGCATAGTCGAACCGGATATATGTCGAGCCAAAGTTCTCACAGCGTCTTCACCGAACCGAGAACACATCGAACCGGATTTAGTATAACACCCTGCTTTGTCGAACCAGATTTAGTCGAGCTTGATATGTGCACTGGTTGTGGCCGCTTCGTTTGATCCCTTGGTGTATGAGTGTATATGAGACATGTCTTGAGTGCTTTGATGATGTATCTTGACGGCCTTGTCAAAAGATAGGTCAACACAAATTGATGCAACTGCAATTGCATGAGAGCTTGTTTCAGGCCATAAAGAAACTTTTCTAATTTGCAAACTTCCTTTTGTTGGTCTGGTGTTTTGAAACCTTCAGGTTGCTCCATATACATATATATATATATATATATGTGTATATATATATATCCCTTCTTCCGAATCTCCATATAGAAAAACGGTTTTTACATCCATTTGATGTATGATCAGTTTATAAATTGATGCAAGTGCTATTAAACAACGCATAAAAGATATGCGAGCAACTGGAACATATGAGTCAAAGTAATCTACTTTATGTCTTTATTTATATTCCTTAGCCACCAATCCGGCTTTAAACTTATCAATGGATGTATTTATATTCAACTTTTTCTTGAATGTTCATTTACATCGTATAGGTCTGCACCAGGAGATAAATTAGTTACTTAAAACCATGTTTGGTTTGACAATACGGAATGTATTTCATCATTGATAACTTCTTTGCAGAAAATGAAATCTTTGATAAATTTTAGTATCACCATCCACGTTCTAATATTTCTTTGAGCAACACTATTTTGTTGTGGTGTATATGAGTATTGCATTGGGCAAACTAAACCATTTTTTTACCAACCAAGGTGAATTCATTTGAAAAAAATTTCACCATCACAATCTGACTGTAATGCTTTTATTTTAACTCCTAATTGTGTTTCGACTTCTGCGTTGTAAATTTTAAATTTATCAAAACCTCATTTTTAGTTTTCATTAGATAAACAGAATCATATATAGTATAATCATTAATAAATGTGATTCACATCACTATATGCCAAATCAAGCAAACCCAATCCCCTTTTACATTTATTAAAAGATTCTCCATGGATTTTTGCTTGAACACATTTCACATTAGGGATAAAATCGAAATCACAATTAGAAATCAGTCCTAATTTATGCATATTTTTGGGGGAATTATAATTAATGTCCTAATCTAGAATGACGTAAACTAACAGAATCAATAATATAAATAGAATATTTGTTTATTAAGTTCAACTTAATTATGTCGTTACAAGAGTATCCATGTCCAATGAATTTGCTGTTCTTGGACAACATTAACTTATCAGACTCATACACTATCTTGAATCCTTTTTTGTTTAAGAAGGTTTCCGAAGACCTAATTCTTATAAATATCTGGTACATAATATATATTGACTAGTATAAGAACATTTTCAGAGGTGAGCGGAAATTTTATTGTGTGTTTTCTTATAACTTTGTCTGGAACCTTATTTGCTCCAGTAACTTTGTTGGCTTTTCCATTATTTTCTTTGTAAATCTTAAACAGACTACAGTCTTTGCAAATGTGAATGATTGACCCAATATTATCTATGCTACTATCGGAGTCTCCCTTTTGCACTACAGTTATAAGCGAGTCTTCAAACATATTCATTTTTTGTTGTTTCTTTCGTAGATGGTTGGACATAATGACCGAGCTTGTTACAGAAATAACAAACACCTTTCTTTTTTATGTTCTTGGGAAGATTTTTCTTCTTAAATCATGTCTCGTTTCTAAGCTTCAACTTGAAAGTTATTTCAACACCATCTACCTTAAAATGGGACTCAGTTTGAGGATTATCATCTAGTTCTCATTTAGGAGAGCCGTCTGGCGTCTTCAATACAAATATGATGTTGTGAACCATATAATTGGGCTTATATTAAAGATGATCAACCTTCATTAATAGATCTTAATCTCATTTCCATCGACTTTATAGAAGTTGTTGCCTTTGGAAGATTTTTAGTCAGCGTTGTCAAAAATCGTAAAATCGTACCATTTAAATCGCGATTTGAATCGAATCGCCCCTTCATCGATTCAAATCGCGAAATAAATCACATATACTAAAATACATACGATCTAAACCAAACTCAAAACATTATCTGAAAGTTGAATCGATCTCGTGTCTTCCAAATTCGGATGTTCGTTAAGAACCCCAACAATTAATACTGATCATCGCATTCAAATAGAAGCATCCAAATCAAAGTTAAAAAAAAACTCAGAGAGAAAGAAAGAAAAAATCAGAGAAACAGAAGGAAGGTGAAATCGACCAACCCTAAAAAATCTGCAGGTTCTTCTTCGCGGATTCAAGCTTCTTCGCAGCAGATTTTTGTTCACGAACTGCTGTAATTTCTTTGAAGGTATGCTCTTTGTCTCTTTTTCGTGAATTTTTTCTTCTCGCTGTAGCATGCGTACATGGCCTTCGATTTTTGGTTTAATTGTTTGTTGTAGCTTGTTGTAGCTTGCGTACATCTTTTTGAATTTTGATTTAAAGTTTTACAGGAAGATACAAAGGCCTTTTCGTTTCCTGCGTCATTGTTTTAAACGAGATGACTTCAGTTTTTATTTAAATAGTATAATACTAGTTGACCAGTCAAGATGAATAAAACCAGACTAATACTAGGCCACTAGCTAGCTACTGTTTTGCTGTCGTTTACCAGACTGGCCAAGTTTCCAAAGCTTTTTAATTGGTTCGGCTGTTCAGGACAAAAAATATTATATGAAACCGTGTATGCAATTACTTATATTACACCCAAAAATATGAAACTGTTTTACTATCAATATTTTACATGATATTTTCTCTAATTTACAGTCGCATTTGACATACCGAAAAAAACTAAAATCTACGATTTACGATTTAAATCCCGATTTGGTTCAAAATACTAACTTTACGATTTACGATTTAAATCCTAAATCTAAGTAGTGGGTTGGCTGAGTTTTTTTTATGTAGTCAACAAGTATTACTTCACTTTTGAGTAATTGTCTTATCATTTGATGTTTTAGACTCACATGTCTAAATTTTCTATTATATATCTTATTAGAAACATTGTGTATATCATAGCATGTTATCATAGTTAATCAAGACTATAGACCACTGAAGATTGCTTCTTCCATATTGGAATTTCTGTAAATGAACTCTTAAGTCATTCTGCTTCTTTAGATTCGTCTGCTAATGCAATCAACTCTGATAACATTATTGAATCAGACATACTGGTTTGCTTCTTAGAACTCTAAAACACAACACCACCTTCTAATGTAAAGATTCATCCAGTCGTAAACTTGAATTTAGATTGCACATTGTTCCAGATCGCATCACTTTATCCTTCTATTATAGCAGAATATCCTTTATAAGATAATTTATAGATAGTAGTTTCTTTCAAATAAGCTAAAATAGAGGAAATAACTTTCCAATATTCGTAACCTAGATTATTCGTAAATCTACACATCATGCTTATAGCATGTGCGATGTCAAATCTAGTGTAATGCATAACATACATAAAACTACAATAACATTGAAATACTCAAGTTAAGAAATGATACACCAATGTTTTTTCTAATTTAATGTTACAATCAAAAAGAGTTGGTGTTGCTTTGTCATTATAATGGCCATGCTTTTTTAAGGAACTTTTAAATGTAATCAGATTGAGTTAGTAATAACTCTCCCTCTTTGCTAATGATTTTAATTTCTAAAATTACTTCGGTTGCTTCATATTAAACTTAGAAGATAAAAAGTTCTTAGCTTCATTCACACAGAATATATTAGAGCCAAATATTAGCACGTAGCCAACATATAAATATATTATAACATAATAAATGTTATCTGATTTCCTATAAATACACTTATCTGCATAATTAAAAATGAATCCATATGACAACGTGTTTACATCAAAAGTGACACAAACACCCAAGATTATAATGAAGTGATAAAATGAAGAAATATAAATGAAAACAAGAGGAAATCACACACTAGCAGTTTATAGTGGTTCCGCTATGAGTTGCCTACGTCCACGTTATAACTTCTCTTTATATATTGATTAAAAGATGATTACAAGGCTAGGAGATTAAGAAATTCCGGGTACATAATAATTACAGACAATAAAAATACTTAGAGAAGGTTAAAGTCCTTTTTCGGTAGCTATAGGAGGCTATTTATAGAAGATATCCTGACCTGGTTCGGTAAGAACATGTGGAGGTCGTTCCAGAAAAAAGGAGATCATTGGGTTGGTCACAACGTCGAAGAATCCGGTTCAGCCTATGCCCGGATCGGCATAGTCGTACCGGATATATGTCGGGCCAAAGTTCTCACAGCGTCTTCACCGAACCGAGAACACCTCTAACCGGATTTAGTATAACACCCTGCTTTGTCGAACCGGATTTAGTCGAGCTTGATGTGTGCACTGGTTGTGGCCGCTTCGTTTGATCCCTTGGTGTATGAGTGTACATGAGACATGTCTTGAGTGCTTTAATGATGTATCTTGACGGCCTTGTCGAAAGATAGGTCAACACAAATTGATGCAACTGCAATTGCATGAGAGCTTGTTTCAGGCCATAAAGAAACTTTTCTAATTTGCAAATTTCCTTTTGTTGGTCTGGAGTTTTGAAACCTTCAGTTGCTCCATATATATATATATACATATATATACATATATATACATACATGTATATCTTCTTCCGAATCTCCATATAGAAAAACGGTTTTTACATCCATTTGATGCATGATCAGTTTATAAATTGATGCAAGTGCTATTAAACAGCGCATAAAAGATATGCAAGCAACTGGAACATATGAGTCAATGTAATTTACTTTATTTCTTTATTTATATCCCTTAGCCACCAATCCGGCTTTAAACTTATTAATGGATGTATTTATATTCAACTTTTTCTTGAATGTTCATTTACATCGTATAGGTCTGCACCAGGAGGTAAATCTGTTACTTAAAACCATGTTTGGTTTGACAATACAGAATTTATTTCATCATTGATAACTTCTTTGCAGAAAATGAAATCTTTGATAAATTTTAGTATCACCATCCACGTTCTAATATTTCTTTGAGCAACACCATTTTGTTGTGGTGTATATGAGCATTGCATTGGGCAAACTAAACCATTTTTTTTACCAACCAAGGTGAATTAATTTGAAAAAATTTCACCATCACAATCTGACTGCAATGCTTTTATTTTAACTCCTAATTGTGTTTCGACTTCTGCGTTGTAAATTTTAAATTTATCAAAACCTCATTTTTAGTTTTCGTTAGATACACAGAATCATATATAGTATAATCATTAATAAATGTGATCCACATCACTATATACCAAATCAAGCAAACCCAATCCCCTTTTACATATATTAAAAGATTCTCAATGGATTTTTGCTTGAACACATATTTCACATTAGAGATAAAATCGAAATCACAATTAGAAATCAGTCCTAATTTATGCATATTTTTAGGGGAATTATAATTAATGTCCTAATCTAGAATGACATAAACTAACAGAATCAACAATATAAATAGAAGATTTGTTTATTAAGTTCAACTTACTTATGTCGTTACAAGAGTATCCATGTCCAATGAATTTGCTGTTCTTGGACAACATTAACTTATCAGGCTCATACACTATCTTGAATCCTTCTTTGTTTAAGAAGGTTTCCGAAGACCTAATTCTTATAAATATCTGGTACATAATATATATTGACTAATATAAGAACATTTTCAGAGGTGAGCGGAAATTTTATTGTGTGTTTTATTATAACTTTGTTTGGAACCTTATTTGCTCCAGTAACTTTGTTGGCTTTTCCATTATTTTCTTTGTAAATCTTAAACAGACTACAGTCTTTGCAAATGTGAATGATTGATCCAATATTATCTATGCTACTATCGGAGTCTCCCTTTTGCACTACAGTTATAAGCGAGTCTTCAAACATATTCACTTTTTGTTGTTTCTTTCGTGGATGGTTGGACATAATGACCGAGCTTGTTACAGAAATAACAAACACCTTTCTTTTTTATGTTCTTGGGAAGATTTTTCTTCTTAAATCATGTCTTGTTTCTAAGCTTCAACTTGAAAGTTATTTCAACACCATCTGCCTTAAAATGGGACTCAGTTTGAGGATTATTATCTAGTTCTCATTTAGGAGAGCCGTCCGGCGTCTTCAATACAAATATGATTTTGTGAACCGACTAAATCATAATCTGTTTTCGCATGCTTTGATTTTTTATAATCGTTCCAAAAATTTAGTATAGAAATTATAATTTCAACAGCATAAAAATTCATGTAGATCTGTTTTAGCATTTTAAGATTATTTATCAACAGTAAGATTTCACTTACTTATCATACTATGAACTTATTGGCTATCACTTTGAAATTCATAAAGCTGCAAATAAACAATTTCTTGTTATTTGCATCTGATATGTGGTATTTGCTTTCCAAGGCAACCCAAAGTGTCTTCCATGGTTACAGATATGAAACTATAAAGTTACCATTTTGACAATTCGATGTTGATCAGGAAGAATCATCTCTTGCAAATAAGTAAAATTCTCTTCATCAAAACGCTCCAATTGAGTTAAGTACCGATTCTTGACTTGCGGGACGCTCAAACCTTTCATGGTTGAAAGATATTGTCTGGAAAAAAATTATTGGAAATTTTATGGTTCGAGACGAGGTAGATGATGTAATGTCATACTTCTAACTTCAGGTATTTAAAAGTATAGTTTCTTTCAGACAATAGTTCAACCCATCAGATACAAACGAGTTATATTAACTTTAGGATTCAATGAAGTCTTAAAACAACATAATCAGATTCAAGATTTGCACGATCTTGATCTGGCGAAGATCTCTTTGTTGTAGTTTCTAATGATGCAAATTTTTGAGTAGAGTAGAGAGGAGAAGAGGAAGAGAAAGAATCTTCAATGTGTTTGTTTGCAACTCCCTGTAGGGATCGCAAATCTGTCCGAGTTGAAAGTGCTTTGGAATACTCTCTGGCGTTGCAGTTCTGGATGAAGAAGTAAAAGTAAAATAATGTTCTCAGCCCAAAAAACATTTCTGTCTAAGTATATTTTTGGATTCATACTCGAATCCAAACCTGATCCGGTTCGGTCAGTTTGATGGATGGTTGTTGTGGTTATGCATAACTTCCTTCCTCACACCAAAACATACATTTGAGTGGTCAAATGACCAAACCTTCACATGAGAAATCTATATTTAAACAGGTGTAATTCCCTATCACCATTCTTCTTTCCTTCTCCACTCTTCTTCGCTAATTAAAACGAAACGGTGGAGGAAATGTTGAAAATATCCCATATTCATTATGCAGAAAGATCCGTACCACGGGATAAACGGGCATTTTTTGTCAGGGAAACCAAGTGAGCTGGTTGGAGGGGCATACACCAGAACAAGGAAAATTAGGTCCAGGTGGTTTATATCCATAAATTTGACCTGAAAGTTACTATCCGCCTAAGCATGAAATATATTACAGGAATATGCTATTTCTCCTCGATTTTCTAGGAATAATATTGGGTAAGAGAGTCAATAGCTATGTGGACTCTGCAGCCCACATAACACCCTATGTTGTCGCATTTATACATCTGTAATTTTTGAGATGCATAGCAAAGTCCTAAGTTAAATGGTTATTTCTTGATTCAAAGAAACTAAGGCATGTTAACATTTGGCTGTTGGACACAGATCAGACTCTATAACTACAAATATAAACCTTTTCTTTCGAGATCTTCTTATGTAATGATCAAGAATAGTTGTGAGTTTGTAGTATTTAATATTTTTGTTTGGCAATGACTACATTTTGTTAACAAGGCACATGAAGCTATGTTTCGAAGGTGTGCACTATGTAGCATGTGATTGTTAAAATCATCTGCTTGATTTGCTTGTTTGAAATATTTTAAACAGAATGTCAAAATCATTTAAGGTTGGCTGGTTCTTGATTTGTGACTCATCAACAAATAGTTTGGTTTCATCAATGAGGCTTAACATTGCACCCCATTAACAAATAATGTTGTATCTCGTATCCATTCTCAGCAAGCTAGCACCAGCTGCTTCCTGAACAGAGTACAGAGTTCGAAATTTTACTTCTAACCATGTGACTTTGATATCTCTTGTTTGAAATATTTTTAAATACTAGTGAAATGATGTCTTAATAGGCTACCGCTACAGCAACACTACTGTCTAAAACTTGCTTCTCAACAAATCGCAGAGATACTAAGCACATGGATGCCTTTAGCCAAATTTTTTGTTTCCATGTTTCTACAACTTTACCATTTTGTTTTTATTAGAATTATTAACCATCAAAGCATTGAACAAATGAGATTGACTTAACACACATAGGCTCAGACAGAAGATTCATGCTATTACTCTTCTAATTTAAAATGAGAGGCAAAGACCTTTTTTTTAAAAAAAAAGAAAAAGTAACAAACAGGTTGATAAGTCGTAAACAACAAATATGTTCGCGAATTATTTCGAATTTTGCAGCTATTATTTCATCTTTCGTATGCAAAGATTTTTATTTTCAACTATTGGCTCAAACTCCTTTTAACCTAGACATAACTTTGAATATTGCAGACATGTCCGTCCTCCACTAACCCATCGTCTGCTGGCAGCTTTTATTGTTCTTGGGCTGACTGGGTAAGCGCCACAGTTAGAAACCACCCATAGCTTATTTACTTTTCTCTCTTTCTGCATGTACATAGATTTTCTGTTTTTGCATGCAATAAATGATATACAAATATCAGGATATTTGGCAACCAGCTTCTATTTGTCATTGGTCTTAGCTACACGAATCCAAGTTACGCTGCTGCTATTCAGCCTGCAATTCCTGTGTTTACATTTATCTTGGCTGTACTTATGCGGTTAGTTTTTTGGTTACATTGCCAAAATTTACAACAGTATCTTTACTTAACTATTATTTTGATACAGAAATATTTTAATATACTGCTAAAGTATGTGAGTAATTAGCTATTTTGCTGAAGAATGAGCAAACTAGAGAACTATCATATTTGAATTATAATTCGGTGACATTTGATCGCAGATGCGAACATTGTTTATAATCCTTTATCACAATCCTCTTGTTTTGCTATAATAAAATATGAAAGTTTTTACTACTTCACTTAATTCAGCATTGAAAGGGTCAGCCTATTTACAGTGGAAGGATGCTTGAAGGTTCTTGGCACACTTGTCTGTATATTTGGGGCAGTCTTTATGGTTTTTTATAAAGGGCCCTCTATTTTTGGAGATACAAGCATTGACTCATCATATCAAAATGCGATGGGTCAACTAGAGCATGTTGCGTTGTTTGCATCTCAGTTAGTTCAGCTTGGCCTTACTCCATGGAATATTGGTGTTCTGTGCCTTATAGGAAATTGTGTTTGCATGGCAGCTTTTTTAGCTTTGCAGGTACTAGATAGTCAAACTTTTATTTGTCTCTATATTCACTAGGCATACTCGTATTTATTGCTTTGGGATTTTTAATGTTCACGGCATTATTTATCAAAACATGTGCGTTCATCGAAAATAGTGGTACTAACCACTACTAGATGCATGAATTCATACAAAATACCTCTATCTGATGTCAAGAAGATTATACCATATGACATAGTTGTGTTCATTTGCAACGCGTCGGTTTGGCTTGCAACTCGATCTTTGCTTTTTCACCCGATTCCGCGTTGTAACTTTTATTACTATATAACTTTGTCATTTGCACTTCAGTGAAAACCTTTTCTGTAACAACCATTGTCAGAACTAAGCAAAAATGCGTGATCTTTTAATACCTCCTAATATCAAATTGTATATTCCATTCTGTTACAACTTAACATCACCAACTGAAAATATCATTTTCAGGCATGTATATACAGATGAATGAATAGGGACTGAAAGTAGGTGATAACATTTTTGAAATAAAACAACAATTTTGGGTACCAAGAAGTGGCAGGTTTATCGTTGAATTTTGAATTGAACTAAAAGGAGCAGCAGGTCAAAAATAGAAGTTTTTAAACTGCTCAATCCGCTAACTAGTTACTGCATCCACTTGTCATTTTCAGGCTCGAGTTTTGAAGAAGTATCCTGCCAGCCTATCATTAACAGCATACTCGTATTTATTTGGAACAGTCTTCATGATGTTCTCAGCATTATTTGCAGGCAGAACGCTTGAGGACTGGATTCTAACAAAATCTCAAGTCATTGCTGTGCTATATGCAGTAAGATTTCTAGACATTCGTTATCCTTATTGACAATGGATACTATATACCATAATATTACATTTTGTTTACTAAGTGGAATTCTATATACCGTAATAGTACAAAAATATTTATTATGGTACTGGGCCATTTGTTTTTTGTTCCTAGCTTTTGAATTTGGAGGAGCTGCCTTCCTATAAATTAGAAATAACTGAAATTGATTATTGTATTGTTCTTTTTAGGGGATTTTTGCATCGGCTCTTAATTATGGACTGATGACTTGGTCAAACAAAATTTTAGGCCCAGCCTTAGTTGCTCTATACATGCCACTGCAGCCAGCATTTTCATCTTTCTTATCAACAGTGTTTCTCAGCACACCCATTTTTCTCGGATGGTATGACTATGCCTTTTTCCTATATCCTTTATTATTAATTTTTTCAAACATTTGTATCAGTAGATTATGATGAATCTGTCTTGGCTCTACAGGTGATACTTATTAGATTCACAAAACATTGTAAACCGAAGTTTTTAAGAAACAATGTCTTTGATAAGCTTTTTTCCATCTCTGAAAGATCATCCATAATATCAGATTCAAACCAGTACTCATTAAGAATTTCACGGACCTGTTTGATTACATTCTTCTGTATGTGCTTGGATTTTACATCAGCACAAGTACATTATAGATAGTAATGATAATAAGTTTCCTTGTGCATCTGTTCCTAGTTGCAATGTATTTTACAACAATTTGAACTTTTTTTTTTGAACAGCATCGTTGGTGGAGCTTTGATTCTTTGTGGCTTATATATTGTCACATTTGCTCACTATAGGGAAACTGAAGTATTAACAGTATCCAATCAAGATTGTGAAACCGAACCTCTGTTTCATGATGCTGAAATTGCTAGTTATAGTCGAAACCAATAGTTCGAGGTCATCTTATCTTTTCTTTTACTTGTTCATAGCTTCGAGCCATGGAAATAAAACAAACACATCACTTTGTGTTAAGGATACAACAAATCACAGCATTGGACTATACTTGATGCATCAGCATTATCTATTGTAGGTGTGTCAAAAATAGAATGAAATGTGTGATAAATACGAATTTGCTAATATATATACATATGTGTGCGTGTGTGATGTTCATTATTCTCTGTTGTGTGTGTGATGTTTATTCTCTGTCGCAGCAAAAGCGTTGTAGAAGTTGTTACCCCAATACGTCTTGTTTGACATCTTACAGATTGGATAAATAGATCATTCTATTTGCGCACTGAACAGTGTTATTTTTCTTCATGAAATATAGTATATCCTTCTTTATTCGATTACGTATAACTTGCAGATAAATGCTTTAATTTTCTACTTATTTAGAAGATAACTAGTGGGTCAGAAATTGTTGCTTTTGGTTGGAGAAATCGTAAATAAGATGACCCTGATTATAAAAATGGCTCTTATTTATGAACTTATATAAATGATGAGATGTTGGATGATGTGTTTGCAACATGCAATGTGAAGAAAGATGCCTATATTCAAGGCTTATGATTCAGATTTGAGAAATATCAACCACTTTGTGATTTATCTAAGATTCTGAATAGCAATAATAAGTGAAATAGAGCAAATCTTGTGGCCATTTGCAGAAGCGTTCCGGTTTCAATCCTTTGTTTTCATTTCACATGTCTTCATATGTCAAACCAATCTTAAACACTGATTAGATACCATCAAATCATTTTAAAAATGCGAGTTTGTACACATTGTTTTCAGCAGTGTGTACAATACAGCGGCCCGTACCGGTGGAAATCAGGGAAGCTCATATGAGTTTCCTTGATTTTCAACAATTAGAGTTAGAGTTTTGTTCACATTGTTGAAAACAACGTGAACAAACTCGTATTGAATTTACGCAGCTAAATAAATCGTATGATAGATGTTGCTGATTAGATACATGTGACAACTACCTTTACACATTTATGAGTTATAAATGCTTGAAAAAGTATACATGGAATTAATACGAAAATATTTTATTCCTTATTTGTTGATGACAAAATATGGAACAACGAGATAGACATTGAGGGACTGATGAACGATGTATTAAATTTCATGTTCCTTTTTCGATGTCTTCTCATATCCCAAAAAATCTAAATGACGAATCACAACATTTTTGTTGAATTAGTAGGGACCATCATATTTTATGAATAATTGGTGATACTAAATGAATGATTGCTGTTAAATCGGTTTTTGATTTTAATGGAAGATCTTGGAAATAAGGAATCAATACAAACTCCCTGATTAGATAGGCTCAAATGAAGACTAGAAAGAGGTCCAAGAAGCTTTGGTCCAAGAGGTTTTATCATAAAATCAACTAACTGTATGGATCGACATTGATTTATACTCTGTGGATTAGTACTGATCCATATAGATGAAGACTGACCACTTATAAACCACACCATCATGATCCCAAGCTTCTTATTAGTCTACCCACCAAGTTTCGTAGCAGTCAAGTGTTCCCAAATTGAAATACTCAGTGGATTGAACTGCTTAAAGATAGACAAGAGGGCTCGATTCACAACTATAAGCAAATGGAGTCCAAACTTTATAAAACTTGGCACCTAACATCAGAAGAATATAGGAAGACCAAATATGAAGTCGAGGCATAAAAATGACTATGCCTATGATCCATAGGCATTTGCCAATGAATGTTATATTTTGGGTAAAGCTTTATAACTACCAAATGGACCTCTGTAGCGGCCCACTATTTCCAATCGTTAAAGTTGATAATAAAGCAACCCAAATCGTTTGAAATATTATATTGTTATTGCTATGGAGTTAAATGAAAAATCATCATAGAATCACAAATAAATCATAGACGTAGTACAATAGTAGTTCATAAAACATACAAAACCTCAAAACTTATAATATCAAAATTGCAAGTCCAAATACAGCGGAAGTTTAAATATAATGGATTTCCAATGCATAAGGAAATAACTAAAATAAATAGATAGAAATAAGGTCTTCAACAACTCTCCGGACCCGAAAGGTGTAATCTCAATATTGTGATACCCAGTCTGATCTGAGCATAAGTAAAACAAAACACTCGAGTCAGAACTGACATTCTCATATAACTGAACCAACTCTAGTGAAATGTTCAAAGAAATGCATAAGTAACTTAAAGAATGCTTGAAATTCCCATCCTTTTGAGGATCTGTGGAACTATATACATATAATACAATATGCTATTATAATAGTGTCTACGGTAAATATATTATTGAAAATAGCATGAGATGGACAACATTTTTATCCTTATACTTTTTATAAGCATTGTAGCCTGTACACTACGGTAAACTCCACCGCAAACTGGTGGGCTATCAGGGAGCACTTTATAAGTACAATACAAATCAAAATTGTCGAGGGTTCGATCGGGATAATATGATAAGACACAAGAGACAATATCCAGAGTAGGATCCTACCAGTTGCACTCACGGATTGGTAGTAATGCATAGCAACTCCTAATGTCCATCTCGAATGACACTCCCAAATCAAGGGTGGCCACTTATAAAATCACAAAGCAATAGATATGATATTGAAGAATTGTGTTTGACCGGAGGAGCGACCTCACTTAGTCGTGGTATAACTCATGCTTTTGTCATTGTAATTATTTTTCGAAGGTCAAGACTATCAATTATCGTTCTCTTACTTCGTTCCAGTAGCATTCGCCAATCCATCCTACTTCGTTCTGGATTCTCCACCGCGTACACAATTGTTATAGTGTATCAGTATTTACATAGAGTATGTTAATATAGACTCCGATCTCTTTAACAACTAATCACTTATTTCACACCATGATCATTTACATTTAAAATCATATTTAATATTGTAAATCAATTTAACTTCAAGTATTGATTTTAATCATTTACGAAAAACAATTATGTATTGGATTTAGTTTGGAATTTCAAATCTCGTATCATCAAACGGTTCATTATCGAATTCATATTTCGATTTTGTATTTCTATTTCACAAATGTAATTATTAATTGAAATCTTTATCAGAAATCGATTCAGATTTAATAACTCGGGTTGGAAATTGACTTTATTTAAAATAGTAAAATATATTAATTTTTTTAATTTAAAATATTTAAAAAATATGTATAAAAATTAAATTTAATATAAAATGGTTTTATTAGAACAAGTTATAAAATTGTAATAGTTAGAAAATATATAATTTTTTTTAAAATAGTTGTACAATTATAATAGTTAAAATATACATAAATACTTTTGTTAAAAATAGTTATAAAATTTTAATAGATAAAATATTTTAAATTAAATAGTTATAAATAGTCATGGAAACAAATAATAGAGAAAAAATAGTTTAAGCAAAATAATTTGATATAAATAATAATAATATAAAATAATTCAATCCGTACTAAATATTCATAACTCAAAAATTGACTTATCATAAATTTAGATTTCCAATTATTATTCAAATCAACTTTTTTAGCAAAGCCGACAGGTTTTTATAGTGAACTGTAACACTTTTTATTATAATAAATAATAAATACCGATAAGTATAGAGATAAAAAGGTTGCCAAACAACTACATTCGTCTTCTAGAGTGGACCCCACTGCAACTATCCTAGCTTATAGTATAAGAGCTAGACCGCACGTCTAGACTACTATGCCGATATTATGTAATAGACCAAATTTTTAATCAATTTAAAATATGGATTTAAATATGTTTAGTGGACTTTTAAAAGCGATTTAAAAGCAAATATATAAAAATTTGATATTTTAATATTATTTTAATAGCCTAAAAATAGACATTTTGCAAATGACCTTGGATTTCGACGTAACCACTTTCGTCGGATCCGAAATAGTAAACTATAGTTATATTTCAAATTTCAAGTCAATCGGAGTTAATGTGTAAGCATATGCAATATAAACGCATATTGAAAAATCAGTTAGAATTCAATGAAAGCCAGAAATAAGGTCATTTTTCAAATGGTCTTCGAATTCGACAAAACCAATTTTATTGGATCTGTAACGTAAAATAATAGTAAGGTTTCAAATTTCGTAATTTTCGAAGATAGTATGTGAACGTATGAAAAATAAACGCATACCGGGACAATTGGTCAAAATTAAGTAATAACGTAATAAAATGATAAGGCCAATGGTCAAACTGACTCCAAATTCGATGAGACATGTTTCATTGAATCCATAATTATGAAATATAGCAGGGTACAAATTTGGTATCGGTCAGACTTACTATTTGATTATACGAGCGATAAACGCTTGGAAAAGCTTTAATGAACTTACCATTAAAACAAGTGCAAAATCACACTAGTTCTAGTTTGATGTGTCATTCCCCTAGGCTACCGATTTGTGTTTTCTTCCCACTCCCCATCTCTTGACACTTCATCAATCCTTGACATCCCTTTTTATATAAAACCATTCCCTTTCTTCCATTTTTTCACTTTGTTTCCACTTTTTCCTTAAAGTTTTCATCCTCCTTCCAAGCTCCAAGCCATGGCCGCCACCCACCTTGACCAGTCCAGCGCCACCTGACCTTCTCCTCCCCTCCTTTCCACCTGCGCTGAAAGCCACTTGGCCCCACCACCTTTACGTGGCCCCACATCCTCTCCAAAATCTAAAAAACCCTTTTAAAACCCTAATTTGCACTTTAGCCCAAAATTACACCCAAATCTCCACCTCCCTACCCCACTACAACCCACGCGTGGCCCCACAGCCAGTAAACTGCCACGTCACATCTGCCACCAGCATGTGGACCCAATCTCCCCCAGCCGTGGGCACCATTAATCCTTGCAAGCCCTTAAAACATCTAAAAATTCCATTTTTTCTTTTCCGATTTCAATTGTCAGCATATATATATGTATATATATGTGTGTGTGTATATATATATATATATATATATATATATATATATATATATATATATATTATAAGTAGTTGGTGATTTGGAGTGGGAAATTTGAGATTTTGGTTATGTGTGAGATTAAAGGTTCCTACCCTTAAAGACTGGAGAAGTGATATCCCTCAGTAAGAAATCCTCACTCAAGTTTTGTTAGTTAGTTTAGTTAATATAAGTAGTTTTACTATGTTTGGAAGATTAATTTGTTATTTGATGTTTATGATGTTCATAAGTTGTTTTGATGATGATTTGGGTTTATCATAGAGTTTAATGATGTTTAATATTATAAAATATGATTTTTTTTAGTGACATACTTGAAGTTACTTGGGTTTATGGCACTTAAATTCAATAATGTGGACATTGGTAATTGATTAAACCTTAAATGGCCATCAGGAAGTAATTAAATAAGTGTTAGTTAATTAATATTGATGTGAACCCTACTTGGGTAATTGGATGATGACTGATATTGACTGATGTTGTGGTTAATCATATGCTGATTGACAAACTTATATAAGTGTTAACGGTTTAAGACTTATATGGTATATACCACGATATGTGGTAATTGGATGTTAATAATTAGTATTAACTATTTTGGATATTAATGATGTGTGAAATCCATATAAATTAAATTATATGGTAATTGGTTGAATTTGATTCCAAAAGAATTAATTTGAATATTTTATTAATAAAATATTCAGGGAAAATTGGAAGTTTGAATTTTAAATTCAAAATAGTTTGGAAAGGTAGCTTAAGTGATTAGGAATAGTTTTCGTAAAAGTAAGAATTTGATTTGAATTAATTGTCAATTAATAAAGGCATGTTTTCAGATTTATTTTAAAATGAATAGTAATGGATAAAATGAAGTTCGATTAGGGTTTCTAGGATTTTTTTTATAAATATTTTCTTTAAAAAACCGTCTTTTTTATTTTTATAACGGATGTCAGGAAAATTTGGACTCAAATAATAAGTTTTGAAAATAATATTACTTTAATGATTATTAAAATGATTAAATAATGGACTATTGGATTTTTGAATAAAATAATTGCAAAAATAGTTCCAAAAGTAATTATATATTTTTCAGAATTTGATGTTGAATACAAGTTGATATGATTTCTATTTGGAGCCTTATATTTGATAACAAATTGGATTTTGGGTTTTGTTGTGAATGATGACTTGAAGAGCATCTATTCTTTAACCCAGCTAAAGACATGATTTATTTCGAAGGATTGGAATTTTCGGGTCGTTGCACATTACTAACATTCACTACGCAGGGTAAGAAAAGATCACTAACAGAATAACTTAAGGTGAGAGCCAACACGGAGCAACGACCACTTTCATGATCCAGTTTTCATAATAGCAACACATTTTACCTAATTGAATGCCACAGTAGAACCAAATTGCATCCCAAACAAAATGACATACACCGCACAGGGTGGGAGAAAGAACTAACATTAATAGTTAAAGGCAGAAATTTCAAACAAAAAGCGGCCGAAACCAGGAAATCGAGACCGAACCAGAAAAACCCAAATTGACATCGACAACAAAGCCGAAGGCGATGACCAACCAAAGCAAACAAAACGTCACCACTGCTGCAAATAGTTACAGAGGACAAGTTGCTTGATTGAAGTGAATGGCGAAGTGTTGATGAAGAGGCAGCCTCGATAGTTTCGATCAAGACAGAGAAAAGGGGCGATATGAAAAAAGATCCAAGGAAGAAAATTGATGGGATTTTTGTGTGGATCTACCAACAGGAAACCAATAATAGGAAAAGATAGGGTAACGTGTGGAGAGTGCGTTGATGAAGAGCAATAAAGCAGAAGAAAGAGACGGTAGAAAAGAAAGCTGTGGCGGAAGGGAAGCCCTAGTCCCCATTAATGAGTTCGCACTAGAGCTCGTCTTTCATTGCTTGTTTTTAGTTCACTTGATTCAAATAAACTTAAATTTTACTAGTACAAATTTCTAATTTATTAGTTTACAACTAAATTACAATTCTAAATTATTACTTTAACTTGGTTTAAAGCTTACATTCAAAATCCATTTCATCATATTATTCAAAACTAGTTTCAAAATTAAGTACTTTGTTTGCCACTTAAATCAAATTTATGAATTTAATCATGAATCGATTAAACCATTAGGCTTAGCCTATGCAGTCAAAGCCCCGCTAAAGCCCCACAAAATCCTCGCTATAGCCCATAGCACTCTTCGGCCGCTACGCTATTTCAATTTAGCACTAATGAACTGTAGCTCCGCTTAAAGCCCTGTTCTTTTCTGCTACACCTGCTAAATCAACGCTATTTAGAGTCTGCTTTAGCAATACTCTTATATAAAGGATGATTTGACCAGTTCTCTTTTAAAATAAATCAAAAAAGTTAATGTAAAGAGCTAATTTTAAGTCATAACTGCCTTATGTATGATAGAAATCCACAGTAATCCTCAAATCTAGAGTGCACAACCATTATATTCTTCAATTTTATTATATAATATTAATTAATATTCATTTCTTCTGCACAAATGATGCAAAATGATAATCAGTTGATTTTAATTATATAGTTTTACATCTAATTAACATTTTTGCACCTCCGCCATCTCCCCGCTCTATCCCCGCTACAGCTTTTTACACCTTTACCGCTATAGAACCATTAAGCGCTTTAACTACACTGGGCTTAACAAAACCTTGTATCAATTAAATTTATAACCAAAAATCAAATCCTTATATCAGTTAAATCTTTAATTAAAATGAAACCTTTTCATTCACTTAGTTTAAAAGAAACTAAATCGTAAAATTAAATTCTTTCTTAAATTAAATTTATTATATTAAATTAATATTTATATTATATTAAACGAAATAAAATTTTAAGATTCCTTTCCAAATATTTTTTAAAGCAAATCTTTAAACTAAATAAATTCTTTATTTAAAATTTAAAATATTTTAAAAAAACTATTAAGTTAAATTAAATTACACTTGTTACTACCAAAATTAACAATGAAGCGAGCCGGTAGTGAAGGGGTATCAGACAACTGAAGGCTCACCAAAGGCTCAGCAGAAAGAGGGACCCAATATTAGGAAGGGCTAAGAGCAAGAAAGAATGACCCGAAAAGATGCATCAATCGGAACCTTCCTGAGAAAAAAATAATAGTGAAAGCTACAAGGTGTGGCTGGCGGGACTTACCCACCGGGGTCGATCCGACAAGAACTCTCCAAGCAGTACCAGTCCGACAAAAGAATTCTATGGCAAATAACCAATCTAGCCCGAAACCAAATACATATGAAAACGAGAGCGCCGAAGGTGTTAAACCGTGAGAAACGCAAAGACTATCCAGAACCTACTTCCGGAGCACCTACTGAACGGACACCGAAAGGAAGAATTCACAAATAACAGGAAGGACATCAGAACCCGTCCTCTGGGAATCCAAGCTACCACAAAAGCCCACCGAAAGGCTAACCGAGACCTAAGCGGATATACAGGCTACCCATACTAATACACTAAGTATCGAAACCCTGGCGGCATCGAACCAGCAGTTATCAACATATAGCATGAGAGCAGGCCTCTCTAAATATTTACGATAAAGTCGGAGGCCTACATCCGAGAGCTTACGTCCAAGAGCCTATATTCGGAGCTGTTACCAAAGAAAACAAAACACAAACCTTATGCGAAGATCATGACTGATACTCCAAGGACTACCAAAAGGAAAGCGCCCGAAACTTAGGAAAAAGAAACCAATGAAGACCTCCATAGGCCCAATAGCCCATCATCTAAAGGAGCCCTAAACCACTATAAATACGACCCCAGGGGTCACATACAAGGGGATCTTCTTTTTTTCTTTCTACATGGTACACTCTTAAAAATAAGCTAAGATTAATGGAGGAATTCTCTTTATTGTATCCATGTATCCCAGATGAAAATTCAATAAAAAGTGGATCTTCTTATGCAAAAGCTACTCTGTGAGTGTGTATTATTACTTCTCTAACCATATCTATTGCAGTTTATCACCCTTTCTCTAGGTAAACATGGGTTTTCGTCCCTAAATATTCTCGAGTAGTGGAACCTACATCACTCATCAAATTTAGATCCAATCTGATAGTCCTCCGTGATCCCATACATCTGAGCATCGATATTTAATAAAGTCATCCGAATCGACTGGAAGAGTAAACCCATCGACCTAATTCCCCTTTAGATCCGTCCCTGTTGACCCATCTCCGGTGTAAATGAAAAATATCGTTATCATTTTGGTGTTAGAAGGAGGGCCCGAACCTCCGACCTTGTTGTTAACAACCACACATATCCATTGGTGCTGTTCCATCCCAGATCGGACTAACTTTGAAGAAGTGAAGTTATGAGCAAGAATCCCAGACGAAGGTTTTTAGGATCTCGAGCGGATAATTCAAGAACCACCAGCCATAGGGCAATGGAAGAGCATGAGTTGAGAGCAAAAGCTTTGCGAGTAATAAAGCGGAAGAGGAAAATGGAACTACATGTTTACGACATCGGGAATAGTAGCCCTTCCCACATAGGACAAATTGTGGCGTTCCCACCTAGTCGATCTACATTAGAGGATACTAACGTTCTCTTTCACTTAAGGAATGCTCTCTACGGGCAAGTTAAGGGAATGACGCTCGAGCGATAAATAATGAACGATTTCAACCGCTTCACCAACAAATGGTCTAAAGAGATGTCGACTCGGTTCCAGTATGTTCCGAAAAGAAAGGACGAAGGTATAGACAACACAACTGGGATGAGTCGTAGGAGGATTAGATCCTGACAGCAAAAAGAAGAGTGTACGCCAAAAATACCCAAGGAATGCTGCCTCAATACGTTGATGGAGAATGTTTACTTCCTAACGAAACACAAACTCGGCTATTGGAAGTCCAAGCCTAAATACGAAAGAAAGACAGGAGGGCCTTACTGCCATTACCACTTGATGAATGGACACGAGACTAATAACTGTAGAACTCTTGGGGGAATCATCGTTAGATTCGTCAGCCAAGGCCGATTATTAGAGTTTATCAAAGAATTAAGATGAATTCGGGAAAATCCTCAGGAAAAAGGTTAATAAATGTGTGCCAGGTATGGAGAACTCATCTCTCAAAATTTAAAAGGAAAACCCAAAAGGGGTCCAACTGCAAACGGATTAAATCCCTCGTCATCGCCAAATTGGCCAGGGTGAGGCATCCCCCGGAGGGGGATAGTGTGTTAGTCTTTCTCCATGCACAAACCAGAGGGCTCAGGGTTAAAGCATCAAAAGCGTAAGCCTCCGTTTCACATCGGAAATGGTTGTGGCGGTGCATCTAAAATTAGCACGCCCTGCCTCTGCTCGTAGAAGAGTACGCCCTGCCTCTGCTCGCAGAAGAGTACGCCCTGCCTCTGCTCGTAGAAGAGTACGCCCTATCTCTGCTAGAACTAAGCATGTCCTACCTCTGCTCGTAGAAGAGCACATCCTACCTCTGCTTATGTTCCGTGTTACCCGCAAAAGGGAATGCAAACCCTTATAATTGCCTATGATGGTCAAGATAGGGTACCCCTCGGAGGGGGGTGGTGTATAAGCCTCTATTAGAACCTACGATGGTCCGTATAGAGCATCAAAAGAGTAAACCTTAGTTCTGTGTCTACAATGGCCCTGTCTAAGTTTCTAAGAGCCTATCATTGCCTACAATGGCCAGGATAAGGCGCCCCTTAGAGGGAGGTCAGGTAAGTCCTTAGGCCCTGCTTGTGGATAAGCTAGCCAAGCTCTTCGGATGCACAGGCCCAGAGAGTGGCCAACAAAGCACGTATATCCTCTACTTTGACATCAAAAGCCCAAGGGGAGGCTCAAGAAGCACGTACAACCTTTGCTTTCCAAATCAAATCCAATGGGGATACTTACTTCATTAATACCGGAAGGGCTCCAGTCCACTATCATTAACACCTGAATCTGGGTCGATTCGGCGTTTCTTAAGTACTGGAGGAGGTTCCGGTCTGCTAATATTAACGCCCGAATCTGGGTCGATTCGGCGTTTCTCAAATACCGGAAGGGGTTCCAGTCTTCTATACAAATACCCGAATTTGGGTCGATTCGGCTCTCGACTAATACTGGAGGGGGTTCCGGTCTTCTACACTGATAGCCGAATCTGGGTCGATTCGTCTCTCCAGTAATACCGGAGGGGGTTTCGGTCTTCTATACTAATACCGGAATTTGGGTCGATTCGGGTCTCTAGTATTACCGGAGGGGGTTCCGGTCTTCTATACTAATACCCAGATCTAGGTTGATTTGGCTCTCCACAAATACCGGAGGGGGTTCCGGTCTTCTATAGTGGTACTTGAATCTAGGTCGATTCGGCTCTCCACTAATACCAGAGGGGGTTTCCGTCTTCTACATTAATACCCGAATTTAGGTTGATTCGACGCTTCGCCAATACTGGAGGAGGTTCCGGTCTTCTATGCTAATAACCGAATATGGGTCGATTCACCACCAATACCGAAGGAGGTTCTGGTCTTCTATATATACACTCGAATCAGAGTCGGCCCAGTTCTTTACAAATGTTGGGATAAACAATCCAACTCCGTCTCAACATCGGACCATGGTACAAATCACAATCAGATATAGAACCCCAGTCTCAATACAAGGCTTCTAGACCTGGATCAGTTCAAATTCATAGAGTTGGACAAGGAGAAAGTAGTCAACCCTTATCCAGATTTGGATCCGACTCGAGATTGCACTTCCACCGTTATTAAGCACACACCGGTAGCCTTCCTCATTTCATCTTTGTGCTTAGAAAAGTATTTTTGATTTACACAAGCGAGCATTCTGGATCCCTTATGATTGAATGCACTATGATACGGTTAATCCTAAAAAGAGTACGAGACGCTGTTTAAAGGGCCACGAGACAGACTCCCAACATAGCATTCTGCACCTTGTCACGATATAGCGATGGCCAAGGAGAAAGCGTTTAAATCGAAATACACAACTGAATGTTAAGTCACATCATTATCGGTCCTACCCTTATCCATGTGTGTTGTTTATAAAATGCTACACTCCATTGGCAAAATACAAGGTACTTCGTGCATTACATAGTCGCTTATGAGAAAGCTTGAGGAACGAAAACACTTTCTTTTTAAAAAAAGAGGAGAAAGAGGAAGTAAAACACGACCCGACACAACAGCTCCCGTGTGAGCAGTAGACCAACCCCCAATAGGGTGCGCTCTATTCTTGGAGCCAGGAAGAAGTGGCAGAGCGATGAATTGCAACACGAAAAAGCTCGTCGACCTTTTGCACCTTTTTATTAACCATGCAAGGGTCGTCAAAAGGTTTAGGTTACCACTTTAAAGCTTGATTGAAAGTCTTACTCATCACACAGAGGTTTTTGTTCTCCATCCTCAGGTTGAAAGCATCTCCGCTCAAGAACTGTTTCTCCTTTTGTAATTGCTTAAGTTTGGAGGTATAAAAGTCAACACGACCAGAGTTGCCCTCAATCTTCTTCCTGTCATAAAAACTTCTCACGCTTGCCTTAACCCGTCTATGCCACCTGGCAACAAAGGAATGATCCATCCCAAGGGGAGGGTCCTTAACCTCAAGTTCTGAAGAAACGGATTCCATCGAGGCCCGCGACATGTTAGAGGCAGAGATCCCAAGAGCGCATCCAAATACAGTCTCCCATTCATTGCATTTTACTAGTACGTCTTTGCATCTCGCCTCTAAGTCCCTAACTTGACGCTGCAGCTCATCCCTTTCTTCATCAAAATCGACAGAAGGATTTGTATTTATACCCCTCTTTACCTCAAGGATGTCTTTATCTTTTTGCCTTACCTGAACCTCCAGCGCACTTATTTGTTCTGGCAAATGTTGCGCAAATAGATCCCCGGGTAGGGGACACCCGTCACCAATGTTGGTAGGAGAATTTCCAGAAAAACCTCCCAAACACAAAGGAAACAAAGCACCTCCATCTACGGAAGAGGAAGTGTCTTCAGGTAAATCTTCTTGTTTAGATAAGCAGACGAGCTATCTTCTTCGAGATTTAATACCAGCAGACATCATTATTTGAACCCAGGTAAAGCATGCGACAAAAAGGAGGTAGCAACAAACACATTTCACATTCACACGCATTGTTAAAAAAACAATATATATATATATATATATATATATATACGTTGACCTGCTTTTTAGTCAAAGCGTCACACATGAAATATCTGGTTAACAATATTCACAAGTATGGGGAATATCGTCAGAAGACAGGAAGCGATTTGGTTGAAGTCGCATCACAAACAAAGATTGGCCCGAAACTCCTATCAGACGACCTTTCCTAGACCCGAAAACATCAATTACGAAGTTGAGCTCTATAACAATTGTAGCCCTCTGAATCAGCTTCAAGTCGAGCTTTCGTTTGGGAAAAACGAACTTACGGTTTGGAAGTTACGTCCGTTTCCGTGAACGCATGCAGAACCGGAAACTTGGATTTTAGGAATTGACTTAGAGCATATAATCCCTCGGATTGGACCGTCGTCAACGGTTCGGGTCGGAGACCTGGATCGGGTTGGGTTTTGACCCTTCATACATCATTACATCTTGGTATTCACTCTGGCACTTTCGGTTCGGATCGGAGGAAGAGAACCCGATCCCCAACAACACCTCGGTTCGGTTTAGCCTCATCCGACTCGACCTGCCTGGCATCTCCCGCACGAACAGCTTGTTTGACCGATTCTTGAGGCATTATCTACTCCTACTTGCATGGGATGAACGCCACCTCGCATAGAACGATCTTGAGAGGTTTTCTCCACCTTTTCCACTGCATTTCAAGATGAAAGGGATGCCCACCACGTGGCATCCGAACCGGATCTCCGTAGAGCCTCTCTACAGCTATAAATACACCACTCGAAGGCAAAACGAAGGGATCTTTCGGCTCTAACTCCTTAAGTCATCCACCATTGCTCTCTGCAAAACATTTTCAGCAGTAAAGGAGCCAAATTCCACACTACAACACGAGGATTTCGTGTATAATCTTCATTTTTCTCACTTCTTTTTCATTGTAAACACAAGGACTTTGTGTATAAACCAAGAGATTTGTACTTGTAACTTCTTAGGATTTAAGAAGAGATAAAGTGGATGTACGCTTGGTTTGAGCCAAACCACTATAAAAATCTCGTGTGTCTCCTCCTTATTTTACTGTTTTTTGCATTCTATGATTTGTGATTTGCATTTGGGTGTTAGGCCCAAATTTCGGTCTAACATTTTGGTGTGCCACGAAGGGGGCACACGATACAACTTCAATTTCTAGCCTAAAAGGAATGGGATTGCTCGACTATTGGATCAATGGTTAAACGAAAGAAAGATGGAACCTTCTCTCGTACTGAGGACGTTGGTACAGAAGGCGCGAAGAATGAGGCGAGCCAGGAGGCTTCCGTTTATGGTGATCTATCGGCATACTTAACTAGAGATGAAATGGATGGCGTTCCCGCTGAATTGAGAATCTAGATGGCAAGGCAAGACGATCTCTTCTGGAAGCAGCAGGAGATGATGGATGAATTCTTCGCTCGGATGAATGGAAACCCAATCAACGACACTCAATTCGATGGAAATAATGCAACGAACTCAACACCTGCAGATGCACCAAACAGGATCGGATCGGATCCGAGCCGCAAGAGCTAGGGGAATTCCGCCTCCTATTGGAAATGCGCAGTAAGAATTGCTCAATGTTCTTGATGAGAACGCTAGAATCGTGAGGGACTCAGGACAGGTTCGG
Organism: Allium sativum; assembly: GCA_030737875.1. Classification (NCBI taxonomy): domain Eukaryota; kingdom Viridiplantae; phylum Streptophyta; class Magnoliopsida; order Asparagales; family Amaryllidaceae; genus Allium; species Allium sativum. The sequence goes on from CM060916.1 coordinate 347,906,500, forward strand.
CCGAACTTTGCTCCGGTTCGGATAGACACCCAGCCGTCAACTTCAGCTCAACGGCAACAGGAAGCAGCTCGGAGCAGAGAGCCAGGACCGGTTCGGTTCGGATCCTCCGACTCGACGACCACTGATCCGAACCAGATCGCACTCCAAGCAACCCATGCATTTCCCAACTCTTCTGGAATCAACACCGGGGCACCATCTCTGACCTAGGAAACTTGCAACAACTCTTTGAAGGTGTCCGAATCGCCAATTTGATTGAATGCCTCTCGAGAGGCCAGACTTATCAGAATGACATGGATGATGTCAATCACAATCCATTCACGCAGGAAATCAGGAATTCTTGCAATCCTCCAGATTTCAAACTTCCACAACTGGAGCCCTACAACGGCAAGACAGACCCTACCATGCATCTGATGCGCTATAAATGGAATATGGAAGTTCAATCGGCATCTGAAAACGTAATGGCTAAATGTTTTCCTCTCTTTTTGAACGATATAACTGCTTTGTGGATTCAGCAGCTGGAATCTGAATCGATAAACAGCTGGAGCATGTTGGTCGCTCTCTTTATTGAACAATTTCGGATCCACATCGCTCGACCCAAGAATGTAATGTCACTCACTACAATCAAGCAGAGGCCCAGAGAAACTCTGCGCTCATTTTTAGAATGGTTCAAAGTTGCAACAACATCAGTTGATCGACCTGAGCCATATGGTATTGATGGCGGCAGAATCCGACGTTCTGGATAACTCGAAGTTCAAAAAATTCCTTGTACCGAGACCCACCATGGAATATCAACAAATTCTACCTTGAATCAGACAGATTTCTGCGTGAAGAAGACACAACATCTGAAAAGAAAATTCTCGATGTCAACATGCTTAAAGACGGAGAACCGTCTGACTTTGGAAAAGTGAAAGCTGCTGTCAAGAATGACCGCAACGCTCAGCCCCGGAGAGGGCCCAGATATGAAAAGTACACCGAACTCAATTTGACTTTGACTGACATCTACATGAATACAAACGGTGACGTCTCCTATCCAAAGCCTCCCAGGAGGGTGCTATCGCAAAAAGAACGCGATTCTGGAAAATACTGCATATTTCATGATATGGGCAGTCATGACATAAATGACTGTAGGAACTTACGAGACTTGATTGAGGAATGGGTTAGACGTGGAGAGCTACCCGAGTATGTGAAACAACCTATAGCGCCTGCACCCGCATTGCAACCGCCTGCTCCCCGGAGTGGGAACGACCCTGAATCGAGCTCCCATGGGCTCATCATCAACTGATCTGGATTGGATCACTCTGCATTTTCAGCATTTCTTAGGATTTAAGATATGTCTCTTTGCTTTCTTTAGGTTTTCCGTTGGCTAAATCGGAGTACGTATGTTCGGGGTTGGGATTTAGCTCCAAAGCATGCTCTGCACCCGATGACAAACCGATCAGGATTTGCTTTGGTTTTGTACACTGAATTGTATAAGGAAGGACTTTCTGAACATGTATTATGTTTGGTGAATTTTAGTGTCTTGTCAGGTTGTGGCAGGATTCTCAATCTCAATTAAAGTATGTCTTATACTTATCTCGGACCCCTAGGCATGGATTATGCCTAGGGATAGACTGTCTTCTCAGGTTTTGGCAAGTATAGCACTATCCCGACATGAGTATTGATTGTACTCACTATGATGCTTAAGTATGGAATATACTCAGGAACGACGAACGATCTTGTCAGGATTGGGCAAAGGAACTCAATAAAACTCGAGTGTGGCTTACGCTCAGTTTGAACTTCCTGGTATGGCTTATACCTGGAAGGTTAGGTCCCTCGCCAGGTTTTGGCAGGATGATTCGAACGTCCCTCGAGTATGGTTTATGCTCAAACAAATGCCCAAGCATGGTTTATGCTCGAAAGTATAATCAGTTTTTTCAGAATTTGAAAGGCCTTTTTTCTCTCTTTTCTTCGCAGGTATGGATTATACTTGCAGCTGGCAGGCCCGTCGTGGCCTTGGATTATCCAGAACACATCTTCCTTCAACCAGCAAGATATGTTCTAGGGGCAAAATATTGACCTGCTTTTTAGTCAAAGCCGTCACACATGAAATCTTTGGTTTACAATACGCACAAGTACGGGGAATATCGTCAGAAGACAGGAAGCGATTTGGTTGAAGTCGCATCACAAACAAAGATTGGCCCGAAACTCCTATCAGACGACCTTTTCTGGGCCTGAAAACATCAATTACGGGGCTGAGCTCGGTATCTTATTGCCCTCTAAATCAGCTTCAAGTAAAGCTTTCGTTTGGGCAAAACGGACTTATGGTTTGGAAGTTATGCCCGTTTCCGTGAACGCATGCAGAACCGGAATCTTGGATTTTGGGAATTGACTTGGAGCATATAACCCCTCGGATCAGATCGTCGTCACCAGGTCCGGGTCAGACACCTAGATCGGGTTGCGTTTCGACCCTGCATACATCAGTACAGCTTGGCATTCACTCTGGCACTTCCGGTTCGGATCGGAGGAAGAGAACCCGATCCCCAACAACATCTCGGTTCGGTTTAGCCTCATCCGACCCGACCCGACCCGCCTGGCATCTCCCGTACGAACAGCTTGTTTGACCGATTCATGAGGCATTATCTACTCCTACTTGCATGGGATGAACGCCACCCCGCATAGCACGATCTGAAGAGACTTTCCCCACCGTTTCCACTACATTTCGAGATGAAAGGGATGCCCGCCACGTAGCATCCGAACCGGATCTCTGTAGCCTCTCTACAGCTATAAATACACCACTCGAAGGCAAATGAAGGGATCTTTTGGGCCTAACTCCTTACGTCTTCCACCATTACTCTCTGCGAAATATTTTCAGCAGCAAAGGAGCCAAATTCCAAACGACAACACAAGGATTTTATGTATAATCTTCATTTTTCTCACTTCATTTTCATTGTAAACAGGAGAACTTCATGTATAAACCAAGAGAATTGTACTTGTAACTTCTTAGGATTTAAGAAGAGATAAAGTGGATGTAGGCTTGGTTTGAGCTGAACCACTATATAAATCTCGTGTGTCTCTTCTTATTTTACTGTTTTTTGCATTCCATGGTCTGTGAATTGCATTTGGGTGTTAGGCCCAAATTTCGGTCTAACATTTTGGTGCGCCATGAAGGGGGCACATGATTCTACTTCAATTTCTAGCCTCAAAGGAATCGGATTGCTCGACTGTTGGATCAATGGTTAAACGAAAGAAAGATGGAACCTTCTCTCTTACTGAGGACGTTGGTATAGAAGGCGCGAGGAATGAGGCGAGCTAGGAGGCTTCCTCTCATGGTGATTTATTGGCGTACTTAACCAGAGACGAAATGGACGACGTTCTCCCTGAATTGAGAACCCAGATGGCAAGGCAAGACGATCTCCTCTGGAAGCAGTAGGAGATGATGGATAAATTCTTCGCTTGGATGAATGGAACCCGAGCAACAACACTCAATTCGATGGAAATAATGAAACGAACTCAACACCTGCAGGTGCACCAACAGGATCGGATCGGATCGGAGCCGCAGGAGCTGGGGGCAATCCGCCTCCCATTGGAAATGCGCAGCAAGCATCGCTCAATGTTCTAGATGAGAACGCTAGAATCGTGAGGGACTCAGGACAGGTTCAGCCAAACTCTGCTCCGGTTTGGATAGACACCCAGCCGTCAACTTCTGCTCAATGGCACTAGGAAGTAGCTCGGAGCAGAGAGCCAGGACCAGTTTGATTCGGAACCTCCGACCCAACATCCACCGATCCAAACTGGATCGCACTCCAAGCGTCCCATGCATTTACAAACTCTTCTGGAATCAACACTAGGGGCACCATCTCTGACATAGGCAACTTGCAACAGCTCTTAGAAGGCGACCGACTCGCCAATTTGATTGAATGCCTCTCGAGAGGCCGGGCTTATCAGAATGACATGGATGATGTCAATCACAATCCATTCACACAGGAAATCAGGAATTCTCGCAATCCTCCAAATTTCAAACTTCCACAGTTGGAGCCCTACAACGGCAGGACGGATCCTACCGTGCTTCTGATGCATTGTAAACGACATATGGAAGTTCAATCGGCATCAGAAAATATAATGGCTAAATGTTTTCCTCTCTTTTTGACCGATATAGCTGCTATATGGATTCGGCAGCAAGAATCTGAATCGATCAACAGTTGGAACATGTTGGTCGCTCGCTTTATTGAACAGTTTCAGGTCCACATCGCTCGACCCAAGAATGTAATGTCACTCATTACAATCAAGCGGAGGCCCAGAGAAACTCTGCGCTCATTTTTTGAATGGTTCAACGTTGCAGCAACATCAGTTAATCGACCTGAGCCATCTACGGTGTTGGTGGCGGCAGTATCCGACGTTCTAGACTACTTGGAGTTAAAAAATCCTTGTACTGAGACACACTATGGAATCTCAGGGATTTCTACCTTAAATCAGATAGATTTCTGCGCGAAGAAGACGCAACATCTGAAAATAAAATTCTCGACGTCAACATTCTTAAAGACCGAAAACCGTCTGACTCTGTAAAAGGCAAAGGGAAAGCTGCTGTCAAGAATGAGCGCAACGCTCAGCCCCGGAGTGGGCCCAGATATGAAAAGTACACCGAACTCAATTCGACCTTGACTGACATCTACATGAGCACAAACGGTGGCGTCTCCTATCCAAAGCCTCCCAGGAGGAAGCCATCGCAAAGGGAACGCGATTCTGGAAAATACTGCATATTTCATGATATGGACAGTCATGACACAAATGACTATAGGCACTTACGAGACTTGATTGAGGAACAGATTAGACGTGGAGAGCTACCCGAGTATGTGGAACAACCTGTAGCGCCTGCACCCGCGTTGCCACCACCTGCTCCCCGAAGAGGGAATGACCCTGGATAGAGCTACCGTGGCCTCATCATCAACTGTTCTAGATTGGATCACTCTGCATTTTCAGCATTTCTTATGATTTAAGATATGTCTCTTTTCTTTCTTTAGGTTTTACGATTGGCTAAATTGGAGTACGTACGTTCGGGGTTAGGATTTAGCTCCAAAGCGTGCTCTGCACCCGATGACAAACCGATCAGGATTTTCTTTGGTTTTGTACTCTGAATTGAATAAGGAAGGACTTTCCGAATATGGATTATGTTTGGCGAATTTAAGTGTCTTGTTAGGTTGTGGAAGGATTCTAAATCTCAATTAAAGTATGGCTTATACTTATCTCGGAACCCTAGGCATGGATCATGCCTAGGGATAGACTGTCCTGTCAGGTTTTGGCAAGTATCGCTCTATCCCGACATGAGTATGGATTGTACTCACTAGGATGCTTAAGTATGGATTATACTAAGGAACGACGAACGATCTTGTCTGGATTGGGCAAAGGAACTCAATAAAACTTGAGTATGGCTTATGCTCAGTTATAACTTCCTGGTATGGCTTATACCCGGAAGGTTAGTTCCCTCGCAAAGTTTTGGCAGGATGATTCGAACGTCTCTCGTGTATGGTTTATGCTCAAACAAACGCCCAAACATGGTTTATGCTTGAAAGTGTAATCAGTTTTTTCAGGATTTGACGCACCCTTTTGCTCTCTTTTCTTCGTAGGTATGGATTATACATGCAGCTGGCAAGCCCGGCATGGCCTTGGGTTATCCGTAACACATCTTCCTTTAACCAGCAAGATATGTTCTGTGGGGCAAAATATTGACCTGCTTTTTAGTCAAAGCCGTCACACAAGAAACCTCTGGTTAACAATACGCACAAGTACGGGGAATATCATCAGAAGACAGGAAGTGATTTGATTGAATTCCTAACACAAACAAAGATTGGCCTGGAACTCCTATCAGACGACCTTTTCTGGGCCCGAAAACATTAATTACAAAGCTGAGCTCGATAACTCTTGTAGCCCTCTGAATCTGCTTCAAGCCGAGCTTTCGTTTGGGAAAAACGGACTGACGGTTTGGAAGTTACGCCCGTTTCCGTTGACGCATAACAAACAGAAACTTGGATTTTGGGAATTGACTTGGAGCATATAACCCCTCGGATCGGACCGTCGTCACCAGTTTGGGTTGGACACTTGGATCGGATCGGGTTTCGACCCTGCATACATCAGTACAGCTTGGCATTCACTTTGGCACTTTTGGTTCGGATCGGAGGAAGAGAACCCGATCCCCAATAGCACCTCGGTTCGGTTTAGCCTCATCCGACCCGACCCGCCTGGCATCTCCCATACAAACAGCTTGTTTGACCGATTCTTGAGGCATTATCTACTCCTACTTGCATGGGATGAACACCACCTCGCATAGTGTAACACCCCGTATTTTTCATTAACGTTATTATAATGAATCCTAGAGTACTTAATTTAAAATGTGAGAATTAAGGGAAACGGGTTACACCCTTGTGTTCCTCTCGGAATTCTGGTTGAGATAGAATCCGAATTTGCGTAAATTGGACTTCGTATGAAGAAGTTATGGCTGTCAGAAGTTTCCATAAAATTCAAATAAATTCATATAGCTCGAAAAACGAATTTAAATTCAAACAGAAGGCAGAAGCAGGCTGGGCGGGAAAATTCCCGCCCAGGCAGGTCGACCCTAGTATCGACCTCCCCCCAAGAGGTCGACCTGGGGTCGACCTTAGGGTCGACCTTAGGGTCGACCAGGGGGTCGACCTGTCCCCCGGCCAGATCTGAAATTTGAATGACTGATGACATGCTGCTGAGTCACTAGGGTTTCTAGATAGTCCTGATCTGGTCTGAGTGGTTATGATTAACCCTAGGTTCATCCGACGACTATAATTAAACTGAAATTCTATATAAATGACTCAATGTTCAACCTAAAAACACACAAGAAAATAATCCTAGAACTGAAATGCCATCAGTAGAGAACTTGGAGTAGCCGTCAACATTTTCAAATCAAAGACGAGTTAAAAGCTTGCATCTAAAATAAATTAAAACGAGTCTAATTCAACGATCTTCATCAAAGGCATGCATCTCCAATTTCAGAACTCAGATTTCAGAACGCAAGAATTCCTTTTAGTTTGTAAGTTGGTTATTACCTAGATTTAAACATTCTTTCGATTAAATCATGACATGATGTAATTGGGATATAGAATGATGCTTATGTATAAGATTTGATTCTCGTTTATCTTAAAGTATTATTGCAATTAATCATGTCAATATGTTTATGGCAATGAACATGTTGTATATTTCATGTCTATATGCTTGTGGCGATGAACATGTTATATTAATCATGTCTATATGCTTGTGGTGATGAACATATTGTATGTTATTAAAATCTATTATGATTTTGGTAATGGATTTATTTTGCCAATTAAATGGTAAAACATGTCATGCTATAAATTGGTGGTTATTTGCAAGTTTGTGATCTAAAACACATGATTATATGTTAGATGAACACCCATGTATATTCATGATAGGTTGAATCTAATTATGTTGTAAAAGTGGAATTATAGTCCTCTTATGTTTTTAACATCATGCTAAATTGTGATTAAAAATTGTTATAATATCTTTCTTATGTTTTCACATATATAAGATTATATCCTAAGTTGTGTGTTTAAACTGTGATTATATGTTAAACTTTCATGCTAGATCTTTGTCAAGTTTACATGACCATTAGACCCAACTTAGTCACAAGTTCACCTTTACCCATTTAATTAAAGTAATGATACCTCTATGCCAAGTTACACATGACAAGTTGAAATGTATGTTATTTTATGTTTATTTCATGTCTCTTGTTTATTACCCCTTTTCTTGTTTATGGGTTGGGCTAACTTACTAGTCCAACATTTTATGTGATTCATGCATACGTTCCGCGGGGGTAGCGATGGAAAATATGAAAATTCATGGCATAGATTTGTTTATTTAAATGGTATATTTGATATACCATTTATGTTGAGCATAATCAAAGGATAATTACGGCGTGATTAAATTAAATTTAATTCACATAAAGAAATTTGACATATATAGAAAAATATGAATTTTAGAAAAGACGAATATGCCTAACCCAAGGTTAGACTGAGTTGTGGTGTAAATCTGCCCGGAACCGACCGGCATATCCAGTGAACACAACAAGACCTGTCCAATGTGAATGGTTAGTGCATCAAGCCCAAAAAGAACCGGAGGTTAGACCGAGTTGTGGCGTAAATCTGCCCGGAACCAACCGGCACATCCAGTGACCACAACAAGACCTGTCTAATGTGAGTGGTTAGTGCTTTAATAAATTAAAGCAAAGTCAGGATTGGTAGGGTTAAGTAACTTAGGAAAACACTTAACCGATTCAACATGTTAACTAAACGAATGGGTGGGGTTAGGTAAACTTGGACACTTAACCAAATAAACATGTTGATTAGAAAACCCTAGTAACGGGGACCCATTTCAGACCCACATAGATGTATCATGGTATCCTGAAACTAGGCAGGGTGGGGCGCGATTACTGGGCTGAATTATAAGCGGTCAAAACGTCGGCGGTTGGTGGGCCAGTGTAGGTTTCGACGGAGTATGGGCGTGCACGTACTCCTGAGTGGAAAAATCAGGCACTGGGCATCAGTAGTGTACACTGTGCATCTTGAATCGTGTCGGGTTGCCACCAGAGGGACTGATACACCCCATGGTGGGACCAACACAGGTAGCTACAATCAAGCGGGGCCGAATGACACAGGACATGAATGCATGCGAGTAGGAGCCGATCATTAAGGGGATCGTTTGTTATGAACACGTTGGGCTGGTTGAACCAATAGTTGGTAGGTGCAGAGACTATAGTAATGGGTGCGATCACATGTTCATCCTATCTTATGTTAGGGTGTTGTCCTATATTCCGTTATTACTGTCATGGTCCCTTTCCTTGTTTAAATGCTAGTAATCACTGAACTTACCAGACTTATTGTCTGACCCGTTTTCTTTCGTCCTCTTTTCTTCCGTTCCCCTCCCCCCCAGGTCCACAGGGAGGGAATACTGCAGCTTAGTCAGACTCTTTGCAAGCTTCAAGAAAGTAGATGTATGATTTGGACTCTCTCTCACATTGACTATGGCTCTTGGACATTATTCTTGGGGATTTATGCACTTTTACTTTTGGTTTATGCTTGTTTATTTAATAATCAGACAGAGATTATGTTGTAATGTTTTGGAATTTATTTGGAGACAATTTGATGTAATGCTTTTGTATTGAACTACGTATGCAATAAATGTTTGAATTTCCGCTGCTTAAATTTATCTATCTTGTAAATTTTTCTATGTCTTGCACGTATAACCCTCCACCAAAGTTAAGGCATTCCCTTTATGAGTGACCTTAACGGAGGTGTGGTGTTTCACTTGGTATCAGAGCAAAGGTTTACCAGATCAAATAAGATTTTTTGAAAAACTATTTTCAAAAAGAAATATAAAGAAGCATTTTTCAAGAAAAAGTGTTGTTTTAAATTTAAAAAGGCATAATCCCCAAGGCCATATGCCCTATCATTCTATCCTTTGTTCGAATCTTTTCTTTTTCATTTCAGCATGTCTGGGAATCTTAACCTTCCTGAGGGTGTACCGATACCCGGCTGGTTCAGGAGGTACTTAGAGGCTAGGGCCGACGATGCAGGCCCAGCAAATATTCCTCCTCCAGCTGCAGCGGTTCCTCCTCCTCCTCCTCGTGCAAATGCCTTCTCAAAGATTTGTAGAGAATTTAGGGCCATGGGTGGAAAGGATTTCAAGAGAACCGAATCATTTGAAGAAGTAAGGAATTGGCTCAAAGAAACTGAAGATCTATTCGATATCTTCGAGGTGGATGATAGACAAATGATACAGTTGGCAGTGTGGTTGCTCAAAGACGAAGCTTCCTATTGGTGGGAAGTTACAAACGTTGAAAGACCGGTTGAAACATGGATGGATTTCAGAATAAGGTTTGAGATGAAATTCCTCTCACAAGCAGAGTGAAGTTTACAGCTGGAAAAGTTCTTATCTCTTAAGCAAGGAAGTATGACGTTCAAGGAGTACGTCAACCAATTCAATCAGCTGGCCCGATTTGGACTGGACTTAGTGAATTATCCTCATAAGAAGGCTCTTCGTTTTGTCAAGGGATTGAATGAGCCAGTTCACAGCTAGGCTATGACCCATATACCTATGGGGGCTACTTACGAGAGGTTAGTGGACATGGCACTCTTACATGATGAAGACAAGGGCAAGAATGAGGCAAAAGCGGAAGTGCCTCAAGATAAGAAAGGGGAAGGGTCGCAGAACAAAAAGGCTAATTCAAAGAAAGGCAGGAAGAACAACAAACCCTGTGAAAAGAGAAAGTGTAATTTCTGTGGCATTCCCGGGCATCTGATCAAAGACCGCAAGAAGAAAAGGAAGATGGGTGGCTGTTTCCACTGTGGTGAGACAGGGCACATGGCAAGGGCTTGCCCAAAGAAGCAAGGGCAGGGAGTTGGACCTTCTTCTGGAGGACAAGTTCACGCTCTCACGGCACCTCCGGAAGAACGAGGTAGAAATATTTCTATTGAAAGTTTAATCTTTTTTGATCATCCTGTTCATACACGATTTGATTCCGGCGCATCGCACTCTTTTATATCTACTGCTTTAATGGAATCTCTGCACCTAGACACCAGTGTAGTAGAGGATCCCTTGGTTGTTTCAAATCCAATAGGGGGCTCATCCTATTTGTCAATGGTTTGTTTGGATTTGAAAATATCTATACTAAGCGTTGGGTTTAGATGTAATGCCTTCGTTTTGGGCTTCACGGGCTATGGGTTGATTCTAGGCATGGACTGCTATCCAGTAATGGTGCCGTCCTCGATTGTGAAAAGAGAGTGGTTAGACTCATGACTCGCCTTGGTAACACTCTCGAAATTTCTTGTAATCCCATGAACTCCGTCATGCTTAGTTATCTAGAATTTCTTGATGCATCTGTTAAGAACTTGCCGTATGTAAGGGTAGTCCATGAATACTCGGATGTGTTTGAAGAGGTAAAGGGCTTACCTCCGAAACGGGAGATAGAATTCCGCATATACCTCGTTGATAATGCAAAGCCCGTTGCTTTACCCGTTTGGCACATGGCCCCAAGGGAGAGAAAGGAGCTCAGCAAGCAAATTAAAGAGCTGCTTGAAAAATGGTTCATAAGACAGTGTTCGCAACCGAAGCTGATGGTTCGCTTCGCCTGTGCGTTGATTATAGGGAGCCAAACAAGTTGACAAAGAAGAATAGACACCCACTCCCAAGAATAGATGATTTGTTCGATCAGCTTGTTGGTGCATCGGTTTTCTCCCAATTAGATTTAGCTACCGGGTTTCACCAGCCAAGAGTGGCTGAAGACAACATTGATAAGACCGCGTTCAGAACTCCAGATGGTTTCTTCGAGTGGCTTGTCATGCCTTTCGGCTTGACAAACGCACCCGCTTACTTTGTGGATTTAATGAGCAGGGTGTTCCGAGAGTTCCTCAATAAATTTGTGGTGGTCTTCGTAGACGATATCTTGATCTCCTAAAAGAATGAGGAAGAGCATGCTCAGCATCTAAGGGAAGTCATGGATACTCTCTGTGCACATCAGTTGAAGGTGAAATTCTCCAAATGCCATTTCTGGAGAGAAGAAGTTAGGTTCCTTGGACATGTGGTGTCCAAAGAGGGGTTAGCCGTGGACCCCGCAAAAGTGGTTGCTATGCAAGATTGGAAGGTTCCTCGAAACGCAACCGAAGTCCGAAGCTTTCTTGGGCTAGCAGGCTTTTATCGAAAGTTTATCAAAGATTTTGCAAAAATCTCAGCTACACTAACAAGATTGACAAAGAAGAACCTAGCTTGCAATTGGGATTTGGATTACGATATTGCTTTCCAACGTTTAAAAAAAGCTCTGTCAACAGCCCCAGTTCTGACATTGCCTGATGGAAGCAAGATGTTTACACAAATGCATGCAGAACGGGACTAGGCACTGTTCTGATGCAAGAAGGGAAGGTAGTGGCTTATGGTGGAAGGCAGTTGAAAATACACGAGAAAAACTACCCAACCCACGACCTAGAGTTGGCAGCCATCGTCTTTGCGCTTAAGTCTTGGCGCCATTATCTCCTAGGTGAGAAATTTGAACTGTATACTGAACATAAATCAATGAAATACCTATTCTCGCAGAATGATCTCAACTTGAGGCAGCAAAGGTGGATGGAGTTTCTTTCCTCATACGATTTTGAGATTTCCCACACTCCTGGCAAGGGCAATGCAGTAGCAAACGCCTTGAGTAGAAAGAAACCGACCTTAAGCCCTCTCTTTGTGGAAAGGCAAAGCTTGGAGTTCATAGCAAGCTTTATCTTCAGACCCTCCACTGACTTTGTACTTGGCTTGCTAGCGACGTTAGAAGTGCGGCCAACTCTATTAGACTCAATCGGAGCCGCGGAAAGAGAAGACCCTCAGCTAGCCGAAGTGATGGGACTTTTAGTCACCTCAATAGATACTCTATTGATGCCAAGGGCTGGTTGAGACGAGATGGAAAACTACGTGTTCCATAAGCAAGGGGCTTGGTAAAGGCGGTTCTAGAAGAGGCACGCCATTCCAAACTGACCGTACACCCAGGCGGAGACAAAATGTATAAAGACATCAAAAGAGTTTTCTTTTGGAATGGCATGAAACTAGACGTAGCTGAATTTGTTTCTAAGTGTTTAATATGCCAACAAGTCAAGGCGGAGCAGAAGAAGCCTGGTGGTCTGCTCCATCCTTTAGAGGTCCCACAGTGGAAATGGGATAGCATCTCGATGGACTTTATAGATGGGTTGCCTAGGTCAAGAAGGGGAAATACCAGCATTTGGGTAATAGTGGAAAGGCTTACAAAAAGCGCCCACTTTATACCCGTCAAGAGTAGAAGGACTGCCTCATCTCTAGCATCCATATATCTCAAAGAGATAGTTCGACTCCATGGGATACCCTCCAGCATAGTGAGTGATCGGGACCCTATCTTCACGAGCGAGTTTTGGAAGAGTTTACAAGAGGCTGTAAGCACACAGTTATGCTTAAGCACGGCCTATCACCCTCAAACCGATGGCTAGACGGAAAGAGTCAACAGAGTATTAGAAGATTTCTTGAGACTATGCATTCTTGACTTCGGAGGTACATAGGAGGATCATCTACCTTTGGTGGAATTTGCTTACAACAATAGCTACCAAGCTACCATAGGCATGGCAACTTTCGAAGCTTTATATGGAAGACCGTGCAGGTCACCAACTTGCTGGTGGGAATCCACAGACAAGCTCATACTTAGGCCAGACATGATCAGAGAAACTTCAGAGAAAGTAGACTTAATACGAAGAAGAATGAAGACTGCCCAAGATACACAAAAGTCCTACGCAGACAAAAGAAGAACTGACCTTGAGTTCGAAGTTGGGGACAAGGTGTTCCTTAAAGTATCTCCTTTGAGGAACGTCGCTCGCTTTAGATCCACAGGAAAGTTAGCACCAAGATTTGTAGGGTCGTTCCCTATCATCGAGAAGATTGGGAAGATGGCTTATAGGGTACAACTCCCCGAAAGGTTGGCCGGGGTTCATAATGTCTTTCATGTCTCTCACCTACGGAAATGCTTACACGAATCTGCGGAAGTGGTAGAACCAAATATGTTAGAAGAAGTTGAAATTAAACGAGAAGCAACTGTGAGGAGAATTCCAACCTGTATCTTGGGAGCAGATGTCAAAAAGCTACGCAACCACAAAGTCAAGCTCGTCAAAGTTCAATGGAGCGACAACGACGAACACGCGACTTGGGAAACTGAGGACAGAATACGCGCAACCTACCCTTTTCTTTTTGAGGATACGTCTTTAATCTCTTTTTCCTTAAGTTTATGCTCGTATCTATCTTTTCAGGTATATCTCCTCGATCCTATCCTTAGGTAGGAACCCATTTGGATATAAACATGTAATTGAAACATGTTATGATTGATGGTTGCAAGTGGTTGCTAGTGGATCCATATACACACACGATAGGTATTAGGTCAGCTTAGTCACTTTCATAATGCATATGCATATATGTATTTGGATTGAAGTTTGATGTGTTATCATATGGACGTTGCATTTGTATGAAGGGTTGTGCACTCATGTAAGAAATTTTGAGTACGGAAAAATTGCATTCATAATGGACTCATGGCACCGACATAATTTGCATTAAGGAGGTCAACTGAATCAGTAGACCGCCTGATTTTGCATTAGATAAGGACATGTACACACACAATGCATGTGATCATGAAGCATTAGAAATCTCTTAAGGACAATGGATGCCTGTGTTTGATGGTTGAGTAGATAGGTGATTGGATGGTTGGATATAAGTTCTTCTCGACTTGAAGATTTCGGGGACGAAATCCAAAAAGGAGGGGAGAATGTAACACCTCGTATTTTCTATTAACGTTTTTAAAATGAATTTTAGAATACTTAATTTAAAATGTGAGAATTAAGGGAAACGGGTTACGCCATTGTGTTCGTCTCGGAATTCTGGTTGAGATAGAGTCCGAGTTTGCGTAAATTGGACTTCGTATGAAGAAGTTATCGCTGTCAGAAGTTTCCAGAATATTCAAATAAATTCATACAGCTCGAAAAACGAATTCAAATTCAAACAGAAGGCAGAAGCGGGCTGGGTGGGAAAATTCCCGCCTAGGCAGGTCGACCAGGGGGTCGACCCTAGTGTCGACCTCCCCCCTAGAGGTCGACCTTAGGGTCGACATGGGGGTCGACCTGGCCCCCGGCCAGATCTGAAATTTGAACGACTGATGACATGCTGCTGAGTCACTAAGGTTTCTGGATGGTCCTGATCTAGTCTGAGTGGCTGTGATTTACCCTAGGTTCATCCGACGGCTATAATTAAATTGAAATTCTATATAAACAACTCAATGTTCAACCTAAAAACACACAAGAAAATAATCCTAGAACTGAAATGCCGTCAGTAGAGAACTTGGAGTAGCCATCACCATTTTCAAATCAAAGACGAGTTAAAAGCTTACATCTAAAATCAAATTAAAACGAGTCTAATTCAACGATCTTCATCAAAGGTGCTCATCTCTAATTTCAGAATTCAGATTTCGGAACGCAAGAATTCCTTTTAGTTTGTAAGTTGGTTATTACGTAGATTTAAACATTCTTTCGATTAAATCATGACATATTGTAATCGGGATATAGAATGATGCTTATGTATAAGATTTGATTCTCGTTTATCTTAAAGTATCGTTGTAATTAATCATGTCTATAAGCTTATGGCGATGAACATGTTGTATATATCATGTCTATATACTTGTGGCGATGAACATATTATATTAATCATGTCTATATGCTTGTGGTGATGAACATATTGTATGTTATTAAAATCTATTATGATTTTGGTAATGGATTTATTTTGCCAATTAAATGGTAAAACATGTCATGCTATAAATTGGTGGTTATTTGCAAGTTTGTGATCTAAAACACATGCTTATATGTTAGATCAACACCCATGTATATTCATGATAGGTTGAATCTAATTATGTTGTAAAAGTGGAATTATAGTCCTCTTATTTTTTTAACATCATGCTAAATTGTGATTAAAAATTGTTATAATAGCTTTCTTATGTTTTGACATACATAAGATTATATGCTAA
The DNA here is from genome assembly GCA_030737875.1 of Allium sativum. NCBI lineage: Eukaryota > Viridiplantae > Streptophyta > Magnoliopsida > Asparagales > Amaryllidaceae > Allium > Allium sativum. The sequence continues at coordinate 347,922,074 of CM060916.1, forward strand.
GTTGTGGGTTGAAACTGTGATTATATGTTAAACTTCCATGCTAGACCTTTGTCAAGTTTACATGACCATTAGACCCAACATAGTCACAAGTTCACCTTTACCCATTTAATTAAAGTAATGATACCTCTATGCCAAGTTACACATGACAAGTTGAAATGTATGTTATTTTATGTTTATTTCATGCCTCTTGTTTATTACCCCTTTTCTTGTTTATGGGTTGGGCTAACTTACTAGTCCAACATTTTATGTGATTCATGCGTACGTTCCACGGGGGTAGCAATGGGAAATATGAAAATTCATGGCATAGATTTGTTCATTTAAATGGTATATTTGATATACCATTTATTTTGAGCATAATCAAAGGATAATTATGGCGTGATTAAATTAAATTTAATTCACATAAAGAAATTTGACATATATAGAAAAATATGAATTTTAGAAAAGATGAATATGCCTAACCCGAGGTTAGACTGAGTTGTGGTGTAAATCTTCCCGGAACCGACTGACATATCCAGTAACCACAACAAGACCTTTCTAATGTGAGTGGTTAGTGCATCAAGCCCAAAAAGAACCCGAGGTTAGACAGAGTTGTGGTGTAAATCTGCCCGGAACCGGCCAGCACATCCAGTGACCACAACAAGACCTGTCTAACGTGAGTAGTTGGTGCTTTAATAAATTAAAGCTAACTCAGGATTGGTAGGGTTAAGTAAATTAGGGAAACACTTAACCGATTCAACATGTTAACTAAACGAATGGGTGGGGTTAGGTAAACTTGGACACTTAACCAAATAAACATGTTGATTAGAAAGCCCTAGTAACGGGGACCCATTTCAGCAGTAACCCACATAGATGTATCATGGTACCCTGAAACTAGGCAGGGTGGGGCACCATTACTGGGCTGAATTATAAGCGGTCAAAACGTAGGTGGTTGGTGGGCCAGTGTAGGTTCCGACGGAGTATGGGCATGCACGTACTCCGTAGTGGAAAAATCAAGCACTGGGAATCAGTAGTGTACACTGTGCATCTTGAATCATGTCGGGTTGCCACCAGAGGGACTGATACACCCCATGGTGGGACCAGCACATGCAGCTACACTCAAGCAGGGCCGAATGCCATATGACATGAATGCATGCGAGTAGGAGACGATCATCAAGGGGATCGTTTGTTATAAACATGTAGGGCTGGTTGAACCAATAGTTGGTAGGTGCAGAGACTATAGTAATGAGTGCGATCACATGTTCATCTTATCTTATGTTAGGGTGTTGTCCTATATTCCATTATTACTGTCATGGTCCCTTTCCTTGTTTAAATGCTAGTCATCACTGAACTTACCAGGCTTATTGTCTGACCTGTTTTCTTTCGTCCTCTTTTCTTCCGTTCCCCCTCAGGTCCATGGGGAGGGAATACTGCAGCTTAGTCAGACTCTTTGCAAGCTTCAAGAAAGTAGATGTATGATTTGGACTCTCTCTCTCACCTTGGCGATGGCTCTTGGACATTATTCTTGGGGATTTATGCACTTTTACTTTTGGTTTATGCTTCTTTATTTAATAATCAAGACAGAGATTATGTTGTAATGTTTTGGAAGTTAATTGGAGACAATTTGATGTAATACTTTTGTATTGAACTACGTATGCAATAAATGTTTGAATTTCCGCTGCTTAAATTTATCTGCCTTGTAAATTTTTCTATGTCTTGTACCTATAACCCTCCACCAAAGTTAAGGCATTCCCTTTGTGAGTGACCTTAATGCATGTGGGGTGTTTCACATAGCACGATCTGGAGAGGCTTTCTCCACCTTTCCACTACATTTCGAGATGAGAGGGATGCCCGCCACGTGGCATCCGAATTGGATCTCCGTAGAGCCTCTCTACAGCTATAAATAAACCACTCGAAGGCAAAATGAAGGGATCTTTCGGCTTTAACTCCTTATGTCTTCCATTATTTCTCTCTGCAAAGCATTTTCAGTAGCAAAGGAGCCAAATTCCATCAAACAACACGAGGATTTCGTGTATAATCTTCATTTTTCTTGCTTCTTTTTGATTGTAAACACGAGGACTTCGTGTATAAACCAAAAGAATTGCACTTGTAACTTCTTAGGATTTAAGAAGAGATAAAGTGGACGTAGGCTTGGTTTGAGCCGAACCACTATAAAAATCTGGTGTGCCTCCTCTTATTTTATAGTTTTTTGCATTTTGTGATTTGTGATTTGCAATTGGGTGTTAGGCCCAAATTTCGGTCTAACATTTTGGTGCGCCACGAAGGGGGCACACGATACTACTTCAATATCTAGCCTCAAAGGAATCTGATTGCTCGACTGTTGGATCAATTGGTTAAACGAAAGAAAGATGGAACCTTCTCTCATACTAAGGACGTTGGTACAGAAAGCGCGAGGAATGAGGCGAGCCAGGAGGCTTCCTCTCATGGTGATCTGCCAGCATACTTAACCAGAGACGAAATGAACGGCGTTCTCGCTGAATTGAGAACCCAAATGGCAAGGCAGGACGATCTCCTCTGGAAACAACAAGAGATGATGGATGAATTCTTTGCTCGGATGAATGGAAACCCGAGAAACAACACTCAATTCGGTGAAAATAATGGAGCGAACTCAACACCTGCAGGTGCACCAAACAGGATCGGATCAGATCAGATCCGACCTGCAGGAGATGGGAGCAATCCGACTCCCATTGTAAATGCATAGCAAGCATCGCTCAATGTTTTGGATGAGAACGCTAGAATCGCGGAGGACTCAGGACAGGTTCGGCCAAACTCCGCTCCTGTTCGGATAGACACCCAGCCGTCAACTTCAGCTCAACGACAACAGGAAGCAGCTTGGAGCAGAGAGCCAGGACCGGTTCGGTTCTGAACCTCCGACCCAACGACCACCGATCCGAACTGGATCGCACCCCAAGCGACCCATGCATTTCCAAACTCTTCTGGAATAAACACTGGGGGCACCAGCTCTGACCTAGGCAACTTGCAACAGCTCTTTGAAGGCGACCGACATGCCAATTTGATTGAACGCCTCTCGAGAGGCCGGACTTATCAGAAGGACATGGATGATGTCAATCACAATCCATTTACATAGGAAATCAGGAATTCTTGCAATCCTCCAGATTTCAAACTTCCACAACTGGAGCCCTACAACGGCAAGACGGATCCTACCGTGCATCTGATGCACTATAAATGGCATATGGAAGTTCAATCGGCATCGGAAAACGTAATGGCTAAATGTTTTCCTCTCTTTTTGACTGATATAGCTGCTATGTGGATTCAGAAGTTGAAATCTGAATCGATCAACAACTGGAACATGTTGGTCGCTCGCTTTATTGAACAGTTTCGGGTCCACATCGCTCGACCTAAGAATGTAATGTCACTCATTACAATCAAGCAGAGGCCAAGAGAAACTCTGCGCTCATTTTTGGAACGGTTCAATGTTGCAGCAACATCAGTTGCTCGACCTTTGCCATCTATGGTATTGACGGTGGCAGTATCCGACGTTCTGGACAACTCGGAGTTCAAAAAAATCCTTGTACCGAAACCCACCACGGAATCACAGCGAATTTTACCTTGAACCGGATAGATTTCTGCGTGAAGAAGACGCAACGTCTGAAAAGAAACTTCTCGATGTCAACATGATTAAAGATGGAGAACCGTCTGACTTTGGAAAAAGCAAAGGGAAAGCTGCTGTCAAGAATGACCGCAACGCTCTGCCCCGAAGAGGGTCCATATATGAAAAGTACACCGAACTCAATTCGACCTTGACTGACATATACATGAACACAAACGGTGACGTTTCCCATCCAAAGCCTCCCAGGAGGGAGCCATCGCAAAGAGAACGCGATTCTGGAAAATACTTCATATTTCATGATATGGACAGTTATGACACAAATGACTATAGGCACTTACAAGACTTGATTGAGGAATGGGTTAGACGTGGAGAGCTACGCGAGTATGTGAAACAACTACAACGCTGCACCCACGTTGCCACCGCCTGCTCCTCGGAGAGGAAATGATCCTGGATCGAGCTCCTGTGGGCTCATCATCAACTGTTCTGGATTAGACCACTCTGCATTTTTAGCATTTCTTAGGATTTAAGATATGTCTCTTTTCTTTCTTTAGGTTTTCCGATTGGCTAAATCGGAGCACGTACGTTCGAGGTTAGGATTTAGCTCCAAAGCGTGCTCTGCATCCGATGACAAACCGACCAGGATTTGCTTTGGTTTTGTACTCTGAATTGAATAAGGAAGGACTTTCCGAACATGGATTATGTTTGGCAAATTTATGTGTCTTGTCAGGTTGTGGCAGGATTCTCAATCTCAATTAAAGTATGGCTTATACTTATCTCGGACCCCTAGGCATGGATTATGCCTAGGGATAGACTGTCATGTCAGGTTTTGGAAAGTATAGCTCTATCCCGACATGAATATGGATTGTACTCGCTAGGATGCTTAAGTATGGATTATACTCAGGAACGGCGAACGATCTTGTCAGGATTGGGCAAAGGAACTTGATTAAACTCGAGTATGGCTTGTGCTCGTTTGAACTTCCTGGTATGGCTTACACCCGGAAGGTTAGGTCCCTCGCCAGGTTTTGGCATGATGATTCGAACGCCCTCGAGTATGGTTTATGCTCAAACAAACGCCCAAGCATGGTTTATGCTCGAAAGTGTAATCAGTTTTTTCAGGATTTGACGCACCTTTTTGCTCTCTTTTCTTCGCAGGTATGGATTATACTGGCAGCTGGCAGGCCCGGCGTGGCCTTGGATTATCCAGAACACATCTTCCTTTAACCAGCAAGATATGTTCTTGGTGGCAAAATTTTGACCTGCTTTTTTGTCAAAGTCGTCACACATGAAATCTCTGGTAAACAATACGCACAAGTATAGGAAATATCGTCCGCAAACAGGAGGCGATTTGGTTGAAGTCGCATCACAAACAAAGATTGGCCCGAAACTCCTATCAGACGACCTTTTCTGGGCCTGAAAACTATAATTACAGAGCTGAGCTCAATAATTCTCATAGCCCTTTGAATCAGCTTCAAGTTGAGCTTTCATTTGGGCAAAATGGACTTACAGTTTGGAATTTATGCCCGTTTCCATGAACGCATTAAGAACTGGAAACTTGGATTTTGGTAATTGACTTGGATCATATAACCCCTCAGATTGGACCGTCTACACCGGATCGGGTCGGACGCCTGGATCAGGTCGGGTTTCGACCCTGCATACATTTGTACAGCTTGGCATTCACTCTGGCACTTCCGGTTCGGATCGGAGGAAGAGAACCCAATCCCCAAGAGCACCTTGGTTCGGTTTAGCCTCATCCGACCCGTCCCGCCTGGCATCTCCCGCACGAACAGCTTGTTTGACCGATTCATGAGGCTATATCTACTCCTGCTTGCGTGGGATGAACGCCACCTCACATAGCACGATCTGGAGAGGGTTTCTCCACCTTTTCAACTACATTCCAAGATGAAAGGGATGCCCGCCACGTGGCATCCGAACCGGATCTCCGTAGAGCCTCTCTATAGCTATAAATACACCACTCAAAGGCAAAATGAAGGGATCTCTTGGCTCCAACTCCTTACGTCTTCCACCATTGTTCTCTGCAAAACATTTTCAGCAGCAAAGGAGCAAAATTCCACACTACAACACGAGGATTTTGTGTATAATCTTTATTTTTCTCACATCTTTTTCATTGTAAACACGAGGACTTCGTGCATAAACCAAGAGAATTGTACTTGTAACTTCTTAAGATTTAAGAATAGATAAAGCGGACGTTGGCTTGGTTTGAGCCAAACCACTATAAAAATCCCTTGTGTCTCCTCTTATTTTACTATTTTTTGCATTATGTGATCTGTTACTTGCATTCGGGTGTTAGACCCAAATTTTGGTTTAACATTTTGGCGCGCCCCGAAGGGGGCACACGATACTACTTCAATTTCTAGCCTCAAAGGAATCGGATTGCTCGACTGTTGGATCAATGGTTAAACGAAAAAAGATGGAACCATCTATCGTACCGAGGACGTTGGTACAGAAGGCGCGAGGAATGAGGTGAGCCAGGAGGCTTCCTCTTATGGTGATCTATTGGCATACTTAACCAGAGACGAAATGGATGGCTTTCTTGCTGAATTGAGAAACCAGATGGCAAGGCAAGACGATCTCCTCTGGAAGCAGAAGGAGATAGTGGATGAATTCTTCGCTCGGATGAATGGAAATCCGAGGAACAACACTCAATTTGATGGAAATAATGCAACGAACTCAATACCTGCAGGTGCACCAAACAGGATCGGATCCGATACGATCTGAGCCATAGGAGCTGGTGGCAATCTGCCTTCGATTGGAAATGCGCTGCAAGCATCTCTCAATGTTCTGGATGAGAACACTAGAATCGCAAGGGACTCAGTAAAGGTTCGACAAAACTCCGCTCCGGTTCGGATAGACACCTAGCCGTCAACTTCAGCTCAACAGTAACAGGAAGTTGCTCGGAGCAGAGAGCCAGGACCAGTTTGGTTCGGAACCTCCGACCCGTCGACCACCGATCCGAACTGGATCGCACTCCAAGCTACCCATGCATTTCCAAACTCTTCTGGAATCAACACTGGGTGCACCAGCTCTGACCTAGGCAACTCGCAACATCTCTTTGAAGGTGACCGACTCGCCAATTTGATTGAACGCCTCTTGAGAGGCCGGACTTATCAGAATGACATGGATGATGTCAATCACAATCCATTTACATAGGAAATCAAGAATTCTCGCAATCCTCTAGATTTCAAACTTCCATAACTGGAGCCCTACAACGGCAGGACGGATCCTACCGTGCATCTGATGCGCTATAAACGGCATATGGAAGTTCAATCGGCATCGGAAAACGTAATGGCTAAATGTTTTCCTCTATTTTTGACCGATATTGCTACTATATGGATTCAGCAAATGGAATCAGAATCAATCAACAGTTGGAACATGTTGGTCGCTCGCTTTATTGAATAGTTTCGTGTCCACTTCGCTTGACCCAAGAATGTAATGTCACTCACTACAATCAAGCAGAGGCCCAGAGAAACTCTGCGCTCATTTTTGGAACAGTTCAACGTTGCAGCAACATCAGTTGATCGACCTAAGCCATCTATGATATTGATGGCGGCAGTATCCGCCGTTCTGGACAACTCGAAGTTCAAAAAATCCTTGTACCGAGATCCGTCACGGAATCTCAGCGATTTCTACGTGAAGAAGACACAACGTCTGAAAAGAAAATTCTCGATGTCAACACACTTAAAGACGGGGAACCGTCTGACTCTGGAAAAGGCAAAGGGAAAGCTGCTGTCAAGAATGACCGCAACGCTTAGCCCAGGAGAAGGCCCAGATATGAAAAGTACACCGAACTCAATTCGACCTTGACTGACGTCTACATGAACACAAACGGTGACGTCTCCTATCCAAAGCCTCCCATAAGGGAGCCATCGAAAGAGAACGCGATTCTGTAAAATACTGCATGTTTCATGATATGGAAAGTCATGACACAAATGACTATAGGCACCTACGAGACTTGATTGAGGAACATGTTAGACGTGGAGAGCTACCCGAGTATGTGAAACAACCTACAGCGCCTGCATTCCTGTTGCCACCACCTACTCCCCGGAGAGGGAATGAGCCTGGATCGAGATCCCGTGGGCTCATCATCAACTGATCTAGATTGGATCACTCTGCATTTTCAGCATTTCTTACTATTTAAGATATGTATTTTTGCTTTCTTTAGGTTTTCCGATTGGCTAAATCATAGTACGTACGTTCGGGGTTAGTATTTAGCACCAAAGCGTGCTCTGCACCCGATGACAAACCAATCAGGATTATCTTTGGTTTTGTACTCTGAATTGAATAAGGAAGGACTTTCCAAACATGGATTATGTTCGGCGAATTTAAGTGTCTTGTAAGGTTGTGGCAGGATTCTCAATATGAATTAAAGTATGGCTTGTACTTATCTCGGACCCCTAGGCATGGATTATGCCTAGGGATAGACTGTCTTGTCAGGTTTTGGCAAGTATAGTTCTATCTCGACATGAGTATGGATTGTACTCACTAGGTTGCTTAAGTATGGATTATTCTCAGGAACAACAAACGATCTTGTCAGGTATTGGCAAAGGAACTCATCAAAACTCGAGTATGGCTTATGCTCAGTTTGAACTTCCTGGTATGGCTTATACCCGGAAGGTTAGGTCCCTCGCCAGGTTTTGGCAAGATGATTCGAACGTCCCTCGATTATGGTTTATGCTCAAACAAACGCCCAAGCATGGTTTACGCTCGAAAGTGTAATCAGTTTTTTCAGCATTTGATGCACCTTTTTGCTCCCTTTTCTTCGCAGGTGTGTATTATACTTGCAGCTCGCAGGCCCGGCGTGGCCTTGGATTATCCAAAACACTTCTTCCTTCAACTAGCAAGATATGTTCTGAGGGATAAAATGTTGACCTTCTTTTTAGTCAAAGCCATCACACATGAAATCTCTGGTTAACAATACGCGCAAGTACGGGGAATATAGTCAGAAGACGGGAAGTGATTTGGTTGAAGTCGCATCACAAACAAAGAATATCCCGAAACTCCTATCAAACGACCTTTTCTGGGTTGGAAAACATCAACTACGGAGCAAAGCTCGGTAACTCTTGTAGCCCTCTTAATCAGCTTCAAATCGAGATTTCGTTTGGGCAAAACAGAATTACGATTTGGAAGTTACGCCCGTTTCCGTGAACGCATGCAGAACCGAAAATTTGGATTTTGGGAATTGACTTGGGGCATATAACCCCTCGGATCGGACCGTCGTCACCGGTTCGGGTCGGACACCTTGATCGGGTCGGGTTTCGACCCTGCATACATCTGTACAGCTTGGCATTCACTCTGGCACTTCCGGTTCGTACTGGAGGAAGAGAACCGAATCCCAATGGCACCTCGGTTCGGTTTAGCCTCATCCGACCCGACCCGCCTGGCATATCCCGCACGAACAACTTGTTTAACCGATTCTTGAGGCATTATCTACTCCTACTTGCATGGGATAAACGCCACCTCGCATAGCACGATCTGGAGAGGCTTTCTCAACCTTTTCCACTACATTTTGAGATGAAAGGAATGCCCGCTAGGTGGCATTCGAACTGGATCTCCGTAGAGCCTCTCTGCTGCAATAAATATTCCACTCGAAGGCAAAATAAAGGGATCTTTTGGCTCTAACTCCTTACGTCTTCCACCATTGATCTCTGCAAAACATTTTCAGCAGCAAAGGAGCCAAATTCCGCACTGCAACACGGATTTCGTGTACAATCTTCATTTTTCTCACTTCTTTTTCATTGTAAACACGAGGACTTCTTGCATAAACCAAGAGAATTGTACTTGTAACTTCTTAGGATTTAAGAAGAGATAAAGTGGACGTAGGCTTGGTTTGAGCCGAGCCACTATAAAAATCTCATGTGTCTCCTCTTATTTTACTGTTTTTTGCATTATGTGATCTGTGATTTGCATTTGGGTGTTAGGCCCAAATTTCGATCTAACATTTTGGCACGCCACGAAAGGGGCACATGATACTACTTCAATTTCTAGCCTCAAAGGAATCGGATTGCTCGAATGTTGGATCAATGGTTAAACGAAAGAAAGATGGAACCTTCCCTCATACTGAGGATGTTGGTACAGAAGGCCTGAGGAATGAGGCGAGCTAGGAGGCTTCCTCTCATGGTGATCTATCGGCATACTTAACCAGAGATGAAATGGACGGCGTTCTCGCTGAATTGAGAACCTAGATGACAAGGCAAGACGATCTCCTCCGGAAGCAGCAGGAGATGATGGATGAATTCTTCGCTCGGATGAATGGAAACCCGAGCAACAACACTCAATTCGTTGGAAATAATGCAACGAACTCAACACCTGCAGGTGCATCAAACAGGATCGGATCGGATCCGATCCGAATCGCAGGAGCTGGGAGCAATCCGCCTCCCATTGGAAATGCATAGCGAGCATCGCTTAATGTTCTGGATGAGAACGCTAGAATTGCGATGGACTCAGGATAGGTTCGACCAAACTCCGCTTCGGTTCGGATAGACACCCAGCCGTCAACTTCAGCCCAATGGCAACAGGAAGCAGTTCGGAGCAGAGAGCTAGGACCAGTTCGATTCGGAACCTACGACCCGACGACCACCGATCCGAACTGGATCACACTCCAAGCGACCCATGCATTTCCAAGATCTTCTGGAATCAACACTGGGGCACCATCTCTGACCTAGGAAACTTGCAACAGCTGTTTGAAGGCGACCAACTAGCCAATTTGATTGAACTCCTCTCGAGAGGCCGGACTTATCAGAATGACATGGATGATATCAATCACAATCCATTCACATAGGAAATCAGGAATTCTCGCAATCCTCCAGATTTCAAACTTCCACAACTGGAGCCCTATAATGGCAGGACGGATCCTACCGTGCATCTGATGCGCTATAAAAAGCATATGGAAGTTCAATCGGCATCATAAAACGTAATGGCTAGATGTTTTCCTCTCTTTTTGACTGATATAGTTACTATGTGGATTGGGCAACTGGAATCTGAATCGATCAACAGATGGAACATGTTGGTCACTCGCTTTATTGAACAGTTTCGGGTCCACATCGCTCGACATAAGAATGTAATGTCACTCACTACAATCAATAAGAGGCCCAGAGAAACTCTGCGCTCATTTTTGGAACGGTTTAAAAGTGCAACAACATCAGTTGATCGACCTGAGCTATATATGGTATTGATGGCGGCAGTATCTGGCGTTCTGGACAACTCGGAGTTCAAAAAAATCCTTGTACCAAGACCCACCACAGAATCTTAGCGAATTCTACCTTGAATCAGATAGATTTCTGCGTGAAGAAGACACAACGTATGAAAAGAAAATTATCGTTGTCAACATCCTTAAAGACGGAGAACCTTCTGACTCTGAAAAAGGCAAAAGGAAAGCTGCTGTCAAGAATGACCACAACGCTCAGCCACGGAGAGGGGCCAGATATGAAAGTACACCAAACTCAATTCGACCTTGACTGACATCTACATGAACACAAATGGTGATGTCTCTTATCCAAAGCCTCCCAAGAGGGAGCCATCGCAAAGAGAACGTAATTCTGGAAAATACTGCATATTTCATGATATGGACAATCGTGACACAAATGGCTATAGGCACTTACAAGACTTGATTGAGGAACATGTTAGACGTGAAGAGCTACCCGAGTATGTGAAGCAACCTACAGCGCCTGCACCCACGCAGCCACCACCTGCTCCCCGGAGAGGGAATGACCCTGGATCGAGCTCCCGTGGGCTCACCATCAACTGATCTGGATTGGATCACTCTAGATTTTCAGCATTTCTTAGGATTTAAGATATGTCTCTTTGCTTTCTTTAGGTTTTCCGATTGGCTAAATTGGAGTACGTACATTCGGGGTTAGGATTTAGCACCAAAGCGTGCTCTGCACCCGATGACAAACCGATCAAGATTTGCTTTGGTTTTGTACTCTAAATTGAATAAGGAAGGACTTTTCGAACATGGATTATGTTTGGCTAATTTAAGTGTCTTGTCAGGTTGTGGTAGGATTCTCAGTCTCAATTAAAGTATGGCATATACTTATCTCAGAACACTAGGCATGGATTATGCCTAGAGATAGACTGTCTTGTCAAGTTTTCGCAAGTATAGCTCTATCCCGACATGAGTATGGATTGTACTCACTAGGATTCTTAAGTATGGATTATACTCAGGAATGACGAACGATCTTGTCAGGATTGGGAAAAGGAACTCAATGAAACTCGAGTATGGCTTATGCTCAGTTTGAACTTCCATGTATGGCTTATACTCGGAAGGTTAGGTCCCTCGCCAGGTCTTGGCAGGATGATTCGAACATCCCTCGAGTTTGGTTTATGCTCAAACAAACGCCCAAGCATGGTTTATGCTCGAAAGTGTAATCAGTTTTGTCAGGATTTGATGCACCTTTTTGCTCTCTTTTCTTCGCAGGTATGGATTATACTTGCAGCTGGCAGGCCCGGCGTGGCCTTGGATTATCCAGAACACATCTTCCTTCAACCAGCAAGATATGTTCTGGGGGAGAAAATGTTGACCTGCTTTTTAGTCAAAGCCGTCGCACATGAAATCTTTGGTTAACAATACGCACAAGTACGAGGAATATCGCCAGAAGACTGGAAGCGATTTGGTTGAAGTTGCATCACAAACAAAGATTGGCCTGAAAATCCTATCAAATGACCTTTTCTAGGCCCGAAAACATCAATTACAGAGCAGAGCTTAGCCGTCTGAATCAGCTTCAAGTCGAGCTTTCGTTTGGGCAAAACGGACTTAAGGTTTGGAAGTTACGCCCGTTTCTGTGAACGCATGCAGAACCAGAAACTTGGATTTTGGGAATTGACTTGGAGCATATAACCCCACGGATCGGACTGTCGTCACCCGTTCGGGTCGGACACCTGGATCGGGTCGGGTTTCGACCCTGCATACATCAGTACAGCTTGGCATTCACTCTGGCACTTCCGTTTCGGATTGGAGGAAGAGAACCCGATCCCCAACAACACCTCGGTTCGGTTTAGCCTCATCCGACCTGACCTGTCTGGCATCTCCCGCACGAACAACTTGTTTGACCAATTCTTGAGGCATTATTTACTTCTACTTGCATGGGATGAATGCCACCTCGCATAGCACGATCTGGAGAGGCTTTCTCCACCTTTTCCACTACATTTCGAGATGAAAGGGATGCCCGACACGTGGCATCCGAACCGGATCTTCGTAGAGCCTCTCTATAGTTATAAATACACCACTCGAAGGCAAAATAAAGGGATCTTTCGACTCTAACTCCTTATGTCTTCCACCATTTCTCTCTGCAAAACATTTCCAGCAGCAAAGGAGCCAAATTTTACACTACAACACGAGGATTTCGTGTATAATCTTCATTTTTCTCACTTCTTTTTCATTGTAAACACGAGGACTTCGTGTATAAACCAAGAGAATTGTACTTGTAACTTCTTAGGATTTAAGAAGAGATAAAGTGGACTAGGCTTGGTTTGATCCGAATCTCTATAAAAATATCTTGTGTCTCCTCGTATTTTACTAGTTTTTGCATTATGTGATCTTGTATTTGCACTTGGGTGTTAGGCTCAAATTTCGGTCTAAAATTTTGGCACGCCACGAAGGGGGCACACGATAATACTTCAATTTCTAGCCTTAAAGGAATCCGATTGCTTGACTATTGGATCAATGGTTAAATGAAAGAAAGATGAAACTTCTTTCATACTGAGGACGTTGGTACAGAAGGCGCGAGGAATGGGGCGAGCCAGGAGGCATCCTCTCATGGTGATCTATCGGCATACTTAACCAGAGACGAAATGGATGGCGTTCTCACTGAATTGAGAACTCAGATAGCAAGGCAAGATGATCTCCTCTGGAAGTAGCAGGAGATGATAGATGAATTATTTGCTCGGATGAATGGAAACCCGAGCAACAACACTCAATTCGATGGAAATAATGCAATGAACTCAACACATGCAGGTGCACCAAAGAGGATTGGATCGGATCGGATCTGATCTGAGCCGCAGGAGCTGGGGTAATCCGCCTTCCATTGGAAATGCGCAGCAAACATCGCTCAATGTTCTAGATGAGAACGCTAGAATCGTGAGGGACTCAAGACAGGTTTGGCCAAACTCCGCTCTGGTTCGGATAGTCACCCAGCTGTCGTCTTCAGCACAACGACAAGAGGAAGCAGCTCGGAGCAGAGAGCCAGGACCGGTTCGGTTCGGAGCCTTCGACCCGATGACCACCGATCCGAACTGGATCGCTCTCCAAGCGGCCCATGCATTTCCAAACTCTTCTGGAATCAACACTGGGGGCACCAGCTCTGAACTAGGCAACTTGCAACAACTCTTTGAAGGCGACCGACTCACCAATTTGATTGAACGACTCTCGAGAGGCCGGACATATCAGAATGACATGGATGATGTCAATCCCAATCCATTCACATAGGAAATCAAGAATTCTCGCAATTCTCCAGATTTCAAACTTCCCCAACTGGAGCCCTACAACGGTATGATGGATCCTACCGTGCATCTGATGCGCTATAAACGACATATGGAAGTTCAATCGGCATCGGAAAACCTAATAGCTAAACGTTTTCCTCTCTTTTTGACTCATATAGCTGCTATGTGGATTCGACAACTGGAATCTAAATCGATCAATAGCTGGAACATGTTGGTCACTCGCTTTATTAAACAGTTTCGGGTCCACATCGCTTGACCCAAGAATGTAATGTCACTCACTACAATCAAGCAGAGGCCCAGAGAAACTCTGCGCTCATTTTTGGAATGGTTCAACATTGCAGCAGCATCAGTTGATCGATCTAAGCCATCTATGGTATAGATGGCGGCAGTATCCGGCGTTCTGGAAAACTCGGAGTTCAAAAAATCCTTGCACCGAGACCCACCACGGAATCTCAGCGAATTCTACCTTGAATTGAATACAATTCTAAGTGAAGAAGGCGTAACGACTAAAAAGAAAATTCTCGATGTCAACATGCTTAAAGACGGAGAACCGTCTGACACTGGAAAACGCAAAAGGAAAGCTACTGTCAAGAATGACCGCAACACTCAGCCCCGGAGAGGGCCCAGAAATGAGAAGCACACCAAACTCATTTCGACCTTGATTGACATCTACATGAACACAAACGGTGACGTCTCCTATCCAAAGCCTCCTAGGAGGGAGCCATCACAAGGAGAACGCGATTCTGGAAAATACTGCATATTTCATGATATGGACAGTCATGACACAAATGACTATAGGCACGTACGAGACTTGATTGAGAAACGGGTAAGACGTGGAGAGCTACCCGAGTATGTGAAACAACCTACAGCGCCTACACCCACGTTGCCACCACTTGCTCCCCGGAGAGGGAATGACCCTGGATCGAGCTCCCGTGGGCTCATCATTAATTGATCGGGATTGGATCACTCTGCATTTTCAGCATTTCTTAGGATTTAAGAAATGTCTCTTTGCTTTCTTTAAGTTTTCCGATTGGCTAAATCGGAGTACGTAAGTTCGGGGTTAGGATTTAGCTCCAAAGCGTGCTCCGCACACGATGACAAATCGATTAAGATTAGCTTTGGTTTTGTACTCTATATTGAATAAGAAAGGACTTTCCGAATATGGATTATGTTTGGCGAATTTAAGTGTCTTGTCAGTTTGTGGCAGGATTCTCAATCTCAATTAAAGTATGGATTATACTTATCTCGGACCCCTAGGCATGGATTATGCCTAGGGATAGACTGTCTTGTCAAGTTTTGGCAAGTATAGCTCTATCCCGACATGAGTACGGATTGTACTCCCTAGGATGCTTAAGTATGGATTATACTCAGGAACGACGAACGATCTTGTCAGGATTAGGCAAAGGAACTCAATAAAACTCGAGTATGGCTTTTGCTCAGTTTGAACTTCCTGGTATGGCTTATACCTGGAAGGTTAGGTCCCTCGCCAGGTTTTGGAAGGATGATTCGAACGTCCCTTGAGTATGGTTTATGCTCATACAAACGCCCAAGAATGGTTTATACTCGAAAGTGTAATCAGTTTTGTTAGGATTTGATGCACCTTTTTGCTCTTTTTTCTTCGCAGGAATGGATTATACTTGCTGCTGGAGGCCCGACGTGGCCTTGGATTATCCAGAACACATCTTCCTTCAACCAGCAAGATATGTTCTAGGGGGAAAAATGTTGACCTGCTTTTTAGTCAAAGCCGTCACACATGAAATCTCTGGTTAACAATACACACAAGTACAGGGAATATCGTCAGAAGACCGGAAGCGATTTAGTTGAAGTTGCATCACAAACAAAGATTGGTCCGTAACTCCTATCAGACGACCTTTTCTGGGCCCGAAAACATCAATTACAAAGCCGAGTTCGGTTACTCTTGTAGCCCTCTGAATCAGCTTCAAGTCGAGCTTTCGTTTAGGCAAAATGGACTTACGGTTTGAAGTTACGCCCGTTTCCGTGAACGCATGCAGAACCAAAAACTTGGATTCTGGGAATTGAATTAGAGCATATAGCACCTCGGATCGGACCTTCGTCACCGGTTAGGGTCGGGTTTCGAGCCGGCATACATCAGTACAGCTTGGCATTCGCTCTGGCACTTCCGGTTCAGATCAGAGGAAGAGAACCTGGTCTCCAACAGCCCCTCAGTTCGGTTTAGCCTCATCCGACCAGACCAGCCTGGCATCTCCCGCACGAACAACTTGTTTGACCGATTCTTGAGGCATTATCTACTGCTACTTGCATGGGATGAACGCCAGCTCGCATAGCACGATCTGGAGAGGCTTTCTCCACCCTTTCCACTACATTTCAAGACGAAAGGGATGCCCGCTACGTGGCATCCAAATCGGATCTCCGTAGAGCCTCTCTACTGTTATAAATACACCACTCAAAGGCAAAATAAAGGGATCTTTTGGCTGTAACTCCTTACGTCTTCCACTATTGCTCTCTGCAAAACATTTTCAGCAGCAAAGGAGGCAAATTCCACACTACAACATGAGGATTTCGTGTATAATCTTCATTTTTCTCACTTCTTTTTCATTGTAAACACGAGGACTTCGTGTATAAACCAAGAGAATTGTACATGTAACTTCTTAGGATTTAAGAAGAGATAAAGTGGACGTAGGCTTGGTTTGAGCCAAACCACTTTAAAAATATAGTGTGTCTCCTCTTATTTTACTGTTTTTTAGCATTCTGTTATCTGTGATTTACATTTGGGTGTTAGGACCAAATTTCGTTCTAACGTTTTGGCGCGCCACGAAGGGGTCACACGATAATACTTCAATTTCTAGCCTTAAAGAAATCGGATTGCTCGACTGTTGGATCAATGGTTAAACGAAAGAAAGACGGAACCTTCTCTCGTACTGAGGACGTTGGTACAGAAGGCGCGAGGAATGAGCCGAGCCAGGAGGCTTCCTTTCATGGTGATCTATCGGCATACTTAACCAGAGACGAAATGGACGGCGTTCTTGAGAACCCAGATGGCAAGGCAAGACGATCTCCTCTGGAAGCAGCAAGAGGTGATGGATGAATTTTTCGATCGCAAGAATGGAAGCCCGAGCAACAACACTCAATTCAATGGAAATAATGCAACGAACTCAACACCTTCATGTGCACCAAACAGGAACGGATCGGATCGGATCCGAGCCGCAGGAGCTCGGGGCAATCCGCCTCCCATTGGAAATGCGCAGCAAGCATCGATCAATGTTCTAGATGAGAACGCTAGAATCACGAGGGACTCAGGACAGGTTCAGCCAAACTCCGCTCCGGTTCGGATAGACACCCAACCGTCAAATTCAGCTCAAAGGAAACCGGAAGCAGCTCGGAGCAGAGAGCCAGGACCGGTTCGGTTCGGAACCTCCGACCCGACGACCACCAATCCGAATCGGATCGCACTCCAAGCGGCCCTTGCATTTCCAAACTCTTCTGGAATCAACACGGGGGGCACTAGCTCCGACCTAGGCAACTTGCACCAGCTCGTTGAAGGCGACCGACTCGCCAATTTGATTGAACGCCTCTCGAGTGACCGGACTTTTTAGAATGACATGGATAATGTCAATCACAATCCATTAAAATAGGAAATCAAGAATTCTCTCAATCCTCCAGATTTCAAACTTCCACAACTAGAGCCCTAAAACGGCAGGACAGATCCTACCATGCATCTGATGTGCTATAAACGACATATGGAAGTTCAATGACATCAGAAAACGAAATGGCTAAATGTTTTCCTCTCTTTTTGACCGATATAGCTGCTATGTGGATTCGGCAGCTGGAATCTGAATCGATCAACAGTTGGAACATGTTGATCGCTCGCTTTATTGAACATTTTCGGGTCCACATCGCTCGACCCAAGAATGTAATGTCACTTATTACAATCAAGCAGAGGCCCAGAGAAACTCTGCGCTCATTTTTGGAACGGTTCAATATTGCAGCAGCTTCCGTTGATCGACCTGAGCCATCTATGGTATTTATGGCGGCAGTATCCGACGTTCTGGACAACACGGAGTTCAAAAAATCCTTGTACCGAGACCCACCACGGAATCTTAGCGAATTCTACCTTGAATCAGATAGATTTCTGCATGAAGAAGATGCAACGTCTGAAAAGAAAATTCTCGATGTCAACATGCTTAAAGATGGAGAACCGTCTGACTCTGGAAAAGGCAAAGGGAAACTACTGTCAAGAATGACTGCAACGCTCAGCACCGGAGAGGGCCCAGACATGAAAAGTACCTTGAACTCAGTTCGACCTTGACTGACATATACATGAAGACAAATGACGATGTCTCCTATCCAAAGCCTCTCAGGAGGGAGCCATCGCAAAGAGAACGCGATTCTGGAAAATACTGCATATTTCATGATATGGACAGTCATGACACAAAATGACTGTAGGCACTTACGAGACTTGATTGAGTAGTGGGTTAGACGCGGAGTGCTACCCGAGTATGTGAAACAACCTACAACGCCTGCACCCGCGTTGCCACCACCTGCTCCCCGGAGAGGGAATGACTCTTGATCAAGC
Source organism: Allium sativum (assembly GCA_030737875.1). Taxonomy (NCBI): domain Eukaryota; kingdom Viridiplantae; phylum Streptophyta; class Magnoliopsida; order Asparagales; family Amaryllidaceae; genus Allium; species Allium sativum. The sequence continues at coordinate 347,940,652 of CM060916.1, forward strand.
TCCCGTGGGCTCATCGTCAACTGATCTAGATTGAATCATTCTACATTTTCAGCATTTCTTAGGATTTAAGATATGTCTCTTTGCTTTCTTTAGGTTTTCCGATTGGCTAGATTGGAGTACATACGTTCGGGATTAGGATTTAGCTCCAAAGCATGCTCTGCACTCGATGACAAACCGAACAGGATTTGCTTTGGTTTTGTACTTCGAATTGAATAAGGAAGGACTTTCCGAACATGGATTATGTTTGGCGAATTTAAGTGTCTTGTCAGGTTGTGGCAGGATTCTCAATCTCAATTAAAGTATGGCTTATACTTATCTCAGACCCCTAGGTATGGATTATCCCTAAGGATAGAGTGTCTTGCCAGGTTTTGGCAAGTATAGCTCTATCCCGATATGAGTATGGATTGTACTCACTAGGTTGCTTAAGTATGGATTATACTCAGGAACGATGAACGATCTTGTCAGGATTGGGAAAAGGAACTCAATAAAACTCAAGTATGGCTTATGCTCAGTTTGAACTTCCTGGTATGGCTTATACCCGGAAGGTTAGGTCCCTCGCCAGGTTTTCGAAGGATGATTCGAACGTCCCTCGAGTATGGTTTATGCTCGAACAAACACCCAAGCATGGTTTATGCTCGAAAGTGTAATCAGTTTTGTCAGGTTTTGGAGCAACTTTTTGCTCTCTTTTCTACGCAGGTATGGATTATACTTGCAACTGGCAGGCCCGGCGTGGCTTGGATTATCCAGAACACAACTTCCTTCAACCAACAAGATATGCTCTGTAGGGCTAAATGTTGACCAGCTTTTTAGTCAAAGCCGTCACACATGAAATCTATGATTAACAATACTCACAAGTACGGGGAATATCGTCAGAAGACAGTAAGCAATTTGGTTGAAGTCGCATCACCAACACAGATTGTCCCGAAACTCCTATCAGACGACCTTTTCTGGGCCCGAAAACATTAATTATGGAGCTAAGCTTGGTAACACTTGTAGCCCTCTGAATCTTCTTCAAGTCAAGCTTTCGTTTGGGCAAAACGGACTTACGATTTGGAAGTTACGCCCATTTCCGTGAACACATGCAGAAACGGAAACTTGGATTTTGGGATTTGACTTGGAGCATATAACCCCTCGAATCGGACCGCCGTCACAGGTTTGGGTCGGACACCTGGATTGGGTCGGGTGTCGACCCTGCATACATTAGTACAACTTGGCATTCACTCTGGCACTTCTGGTTTGGACCGGAGGAAGTGAACCCGATCCCCAACAGCCCCTCGGTTCGGTTTAGCCTCATCCGACCCAACCCGCCTGGAATCTCCCGCACGAACAGCTTTTTTGACTGATTCATGAGGCATTATCTACTCCTACTTGCATGTGATGAACGCCACCTCACATAGCTCGATTTGGAAAGGCTTTCTCCACCTTTTGCACTATATTTCGAGATGAAAGGGATGCCCACCACGTGGCATCCGAACTGGATCTCCGTTGAACCTCTCTACAACTATAAATACACCACTCGAAGGAAAAATGAAGGGATCTTTCAACTCTAACTCCTTACATCTTCCACCATTGCTCTTTGCAAAACATTTTCAGCAGCAAAGGAGCCAAATTCCACACTACAACATGAGGATTTAGTGTATAATCTTCATTTTTCTCACTTCTTTTTCATTGTAAACACGAGGACTTCGTGTATAAACCAAGAGAATTGTACATGTAACTTCTTAGGATTTAAGAAGAGATAAAGTGGACGTAGGCTTGGTTTGAGCCAAACCACATTAAAAATCTCGTGTGTCTCCTCTTATTTTACTGTTTTTTTTGCATTCTGTTATCTGTGATTTGCATTTGGGTATTAGGACCAAATTTCGGTATAACATTTTGGCGCGCCACGAAGGGGTCACACGACACTACTTCAATTTCTAGCCTCAAAGAAATCGGATTGCTCGACTGTTGGATCAACGGTTAAATGAAAGGAAGATGGAACCTTCTCTCGTACTGAGGACATTGGTGCAGAAGGCGCGAGGAATGAGCTAAGCCAGGAGGCTTCCTTTCATGGTGATCTATCGGCATACTTAACCAACGACGAAATGGACGGCATTCTTGAGAACCCAGATGGCAAGACAAGATGATCTCCCCTGGAAGCAGTAGGAGATGGTGGATGAATTCTTTGCTCGGATGAATGGAAACAAGAGCAACAATACTCAATTCGATGGAAATAATGCAACGAACTCAACACCTGCAGGTGCACCAAACAAATGCCCAAGCATGGTTTATGCTCGAAAGTGTAATCAATTTTGTCAGGATTTGACGCACCTTTTTGCTCTCTTTTCTTCGTAGGTATGGATTATACTTGCAGCTGGCAGGCCCGGCGTGGCCTTGGATTATCCAGAACACATCTTCCTTCAACTAGCAAGATATGTTCAGGGGGCAAAATGTTGACCTGCTTTTTAGTCAAGGCTATCACACATGAAATCTCTGGTTAAGAATACGCACAAGTATGGGGAATATCGTCAGAAGACAGGAAGCGATTTGGTTGAAGTCGCATCACAAACAAGGATTGGCCTGAAACTCCCGCCAGACGACCTTTTTTGGGCCCTAAAACATCAATTACAGAGTTGAGCTCAGTAATAAATGTAGCCCTCTGAATCAGCTTCAAGTCAAGCTTTCGTTTGGGCAAAACGGACTTACGGTTTAGAAGTTACGCTCGTTTCCGTGAACGCATGCAGAACCGAAAACTTGGATTTTGGGAATTGACTTGGAGCATATAACCCCTCGGATCGGACCGTTGTCACGGTTCGGCTCGGACACCTGGATCGGGTCGAATTTCGACCCTGCATACATCACTACAGCTTGGCATTCACTCTGGCACTTCCGGTTCGGATCGGAGGAAGAAAACCTGATCCCCAACAACACCTCGACTCAGTTTAGCCTCATCCGACCCGACCCGCCTGACATCTCCCGCACGAACAACTTGTTTGACCAATTTTTGAGGCATTATCTACTTCTACTTGCATGGGATGAACGCCACCTCGCATAACACGATCTAGAGAGGCTTTCTCCACCTTCTCCACTACATTTCAAGATGAAAGGGATGCCCGCCACATGGCATCCAAACTGGATCTCTGTAGAGCCTCTCAACATCTATAAATACACCACTCGAAGGCAAAATGAAGGGATCTTTTGGCTCTAACTCCTTACGTCTTCCACCATTTCTCTCAGCAAAAAAATTCTGCAGCAAATGATCCAAATTCCACACTACAACACGAGGATTTCGTGTATAATCTTCATTTTCTCACTTCTTTTTCATTGTAAACACGAGGACTTCGTGTAAAAACCAAGAGAATTGTACTTGTAACTTCTTAGGATTTAAGAAGAGATAAAGTGGACGTAGGCTTGGTTTGAGCCGAATAACTCTAAAAATCTCGTGTGTCTCCTCTTATTTTACTGTTTTTTGCATTATGTGATTTGTGATTTGCATTTGGGTGTTAGGCCCAAATTTCGGTCTAACATTTTAGTGCGCCACGAAGGGGCACACGATACTACTTCAATTTCTAGACTCAAAGGAATCGGATTGCTCGACATTGGATCAATGGTTAAATGAAAGAAAGATGGAACCTTCTCTCGTACTAAAGACGTTGGTAAAGAAGGAGCGAGGAATGAGGCGAGCCAGGAGGCTTCCTCTCATGGTGATCTATCGACATACTTAACCAGAGACGAAATAGACAGCGTTCTCGCTAAATTGAGAACCCAGATGGCAAGGCAAGACGATCTCCTCTAGGAGCAGTAGGAGATTATGGATGAATTCTTCACTCGGATGAATGGAAAACCGAGCAACAACACTCAATTCGATGGAAATAATGCAACGAACTCAACACCTAGAGGTGCACCAAACAGGATCGGATCGGATCGGATCTGATCCGAGCCGCAGGAGCTGGGGGCAATCCGCCTCCCATTGGAAATGCGCAGCAAGCATCGCTCAATGTTCTAGATGAGAACGCTAGAGTCGCGAGGGACTCAGGATAGGTTCGGCCAAACTCCGCTCCGGTTCGGATAGATACCCAGCTGTCAACTTCAGCTCAACGGCAACACGAAGCAGCTCGGAGCTGAGAGCCAAGACCGGTTCGGTTCGGAACCTCCGACCCGACGACCACCGATCCTAACCGGATCGTACTACAAGCGGCCCTTGGATTTCCGAACTCTTCTGAAGTCAACACTAGCGGCACTAGCTCTGACCTAGGCAACTTGCAATAGCTCTTTGAAGGCGACCGACTTGCCAATTTGATTGAACGCCTCTCGAGAGGCCAAACTTATCAGAATGACATGGATGATGTCAATCACAATCCATTCACACAGGAAATCAGGAATTCTCTCAATCCTCCAAATTTCAAACTTCCACAACTGGAGCCCTACAACGGCAGGACGGATCCTACCATGCATCTGATGCGTTATAAACGACATATGGAAGTCCAATCGGCATCGGAAAACGTAATGGCAAAATGTTTTCCTCTCTTTTTGACCGCTATAGCTGCTATGTGGATTCGGCAGCTGGAATCTGAATCGATCAACAACTATAACATGTTGGTCGCTCACTTTATTGAACAGTTTTGGGTCCACATCGCTCAACCCAAGAATGTAATGTCACTCACTGCAATCAAGCAGAGGTCTAGAGAAATTCTATGCTCATTTTTGGAACTGTTCAACGTTGCAGCAGCACCAGTTGATTGACCTGAGCCATCTATAGTATGGATGGCGGTAGTATCCGGCGTTTTGGTAAACTCGGAGTTCAAAAAATCCTTGTACCGAGACCCACCACGGAATCTCAGCGAATTCTACCTTGAATCAGATATATTTCTGGGTGAAGATGACACAACCTCTGAGAAGAAAATTCTTAATGTCAGCATGCTTAAAGACGGAGAACCGTGTGACTCTGGAAAAGGAAAAGGGAAATCTGTTGTCAAGAATGACCGCAGTGCTCAGCCCCGGAGAGGGCCCTGATATGAGAAGTACACCGAACTCAATTCGACCTTGACTGACATCTACATGAACACAGACAGTGACATCTCCTATCTAGAGCCTCCCAAGAGGGAGCCAATGCAATGAGAACGCGATTCTGGAAAATACTGCATATTTCATGATATGGACAGTCATGGCACAAATGACTGTAGGCACTTACGAGATTTGATTGAGGAACGGGTTAGACGTGGAGAGCTACCCGAGTATGTGAAACAACCTATAGCGCTCGCACCCGCGTTGCCACCACCTGCTCCCCGGAGAGGGAATGACCCTGGAACGAGTTCCCGTGGGCTCATCATCAACTGATATGGAATGGATCACTATGCATTTTCAGCATTTCTTAGGATTTAAGATATGTCTCTTTGCCTTCTTAAGGTTTTCTGATTGGCTAAATCGGAGTACGTACGTTCGGGGTTAGGATTTAGCTCCAAAGCGTGCTCTGCACCAGTTGACAAACTGATCATGATTTGCTTTGGTTTTGTACTCTGAACTGAATAAAGAAGGACCTTCCGAACATGGATTATGATTAGCGAATTTAAGTGTATTGTCAGGTTGTGGCAGGATTCTCAGTCTCAATTAAAGAATGGCTTATACTATCTCGTATCCCTAGGCATGGTTATGCCTAGGGATAAACTGTCTTCTCAGGTTTTTGCAATTATAGCTCTATCCTGACATGAGTATGGATTGTACTCACTAGGATGCTTAAGTATGGATTATAATCAGGAATGACGATCGAGTATGGTTTATGCTCAGTTTGAACTTCCTGTATGGCTTATACCCGGAAGGTTAGGTCCCTCGAGTATGGTTTATGCTCAAACAAACGCCCAAGCATGGTTTATGCTTGAAAGTGTAATCAGTTTTGTCAGGATTTGACGCACCTTTTTGCTCTCTTTTCTTCGCAGGTATGGGTTATACTTGCAGCTGGCAAGCCCGGCGAGGCCTTGGATTATGCAGAACACATCTTCCTTCAACCTGCAAGATATGATCCGGGGGGCAAAATGTTGGCCTACATTTTAGTCAAAGCCGTCACACATGAAATCTCTGGTTAACAATACGCACAAGTACGGGGAACATCACTAGAAGATAGGAAACGATTTGGTTGAAGTAGCATCACAAACAAAGATTGGCCCGAAACTCCTATCAAACGACCTTTTCGGGGCCTGAAAACATCAACTACGGAGCTGAGCTCAGTAACACTTGCATCCCTATGAATCAACTTCAAGTCAATCTTTGGTTTGGCAAAACGGACTTATGGTTTGGAAGTTACGCCCGTTTCCGTGAACGCATGCAGAACCGGAAACTTGGATTTTGGGAATTGACTTAGAGCTTATAACCCCTCGGATCGGACCGTCGTCACCGGTTCGGGTTGGACACCTGGATTGGGTCGAGTTTCAACCCTGCATACATCAGTACAGCTTGGCATTCACTCTGGCACTTCCGGTTCGGATCGGCGGAAGAGCACCCGAACCCCAACAGCACCTCGGTTCGGTTTAGCCTCATCCGACCCGACCCGCCTGGCATCTCCCGCACAAACAGCTTGTTTGACCGATTCTTGAGGCATTATCTACTCCTACTCGCATGGGCTGAACGCCACCTTACATAACACGATCTGGAGAGGCTTTCTCCACCTTTTCCACTACATTTTGAGATGAAAGCGATACCCTCCGCAGGGCATCCGAAACGGATCTCCGAAGAGCCTCTCTACAGCTATAAATACACAGCTCAAAGGCAAAATTAAGGGATCTTTCAGCTCTAACCCCTTACTACTTCCAACATTGCTCTCTGCAAAACATTTTCAGTAACAAAGGAGCCAAATTCCACACTACGACACAAGGATTTCGTGTGTAATCTTAATTTTTATCACTTCTTTTTCATTGTAAACACGAGGACTTCGTGTATAAACCAAGAGAATTGTACTTATAACTTCTTAGTATTTAAGAAGAGATAAAGTGGATGTAGGCTTGATTTGGGCCAAACCACTATAAAAATCTCATGTGTCTACTCTTATTTTACTATTTTTTGCATTCTGTGATTTGCATTTGGGTGTTAGGCCCAAATTTCGGTCTAACATTTTAACGCGCCACGAATGGCGCACACGATACTACTTCAGTTTCTAACCTCAAAGGAATCGGATTGCTCGACTATTGGATCAATGGTTAAACGAAAGAAAGATGGAACCTTCTCTTGTACTGAGGATGTTGGTACAGAAGGCGCGAGGAATGAGGCGAGCCAGGAGGCTTCCTCTCATGGTGATCTATCGGCATACTTAACCAAAGACGAAATGGACGGCGTTCTCGCTGAATTGAGAACCGAAATAGCAAGGTAAGACGATCTCCTCTGGAAGCAACAGGAGATGATGGATGTATTCTTCGCTCAGATGAATGGAAACCCGAGCAACAACACTCAATTCGATGGAAATAATGCAACGAACTCAACACCTGCAGGTGCACCAATCAGGATCGGATCCGAGCCGCAGGAGCTGGGGGCAATCCGCCTCCCACTGGAAATGCGCAGGAAGCATCACTCAAAGTTCTAGACGAGAATGCTAGAATCGCGAGGGACTCACGACAGCTTTGGGCAAACTCCACTCCGGTTCGGATAGACACCTAGCCATCAACTTCAGCTCAACGGCAACAGGAAGCAGCTCGAAGCAGAGAGCCAGGACCAGTTCGGTTCGGAACCTTTGAACCAACGACCACCGATTCGAACCGGATCGCACTCCAAGCGGCCTATGCATTTCCAAACTCGTTTGGAATCTACACTGGAGGCACCAGCTCTGACCTCGGAAACTTGCAATAGCTCTTTGAAGGCGACCGACTCGCCAATTTGATTGAATGCCTCTCGAGAGGCCGGACTTATCAGAATGACATGGATGATGTCAATCACAATCCATTCACACAGGAAATCAGGAATTCTCGCAATCCTCTAGATTTCAGACTTATACAACTGGAGCCCTACAATGGCAGGATGGATCCTATCGTGCATTTGATGCGCTATAGACGGCATATGGAAGTTCAGTCGGCATCGGAAAACTTAATTGCTAAATGTTTTCCTCTCTTTTTGACCGATATTACTGCTATGTGGATTCGACAGCTGGAATCTGAATCAATCAAAAATTGGAACATTTTGGTCGCTCGCTTTACTGAATAGTTTCGGGTCCACATCGCTCGATCCAAGAATGTAATGTCACTCACTACAATCAAGCAGAGGCCCGGAGAAAGTCTGCGCTCATTTTTGGAACGATCAACGTTGCAGCAACATTAGTTGAAAGTCCTGAGCCATCTATGGTATTGGAGGCGGCAGTATCCGACGTTTTGGACCACTCGGAGTTCAAAAAATCCATGTACCGAGACCCACCACGGAATCTTAACAAATTCTATCTTGAATCGGATAGATTTCTGCGTGAAGAAGATGCAACGTCTGAAAAGAAAATTCTTGATATCTACATGCTTAAAGACAGAGAACCGTCTGACTCTGTAAAAGGCAAAGGGAAAGCTGCTATCAAGAATGACTGTAACGCTCAGCCCCGGAGAGGGCCCAGACATGAAAAGTACACTGAACTCAATTCGACCTTGACTGACATCTACATGAACACAAACGATGATGTCTCCTATCCAAAGCCTCTCAGGAAGGAGCCATCGCAAAGAGAACGCGATTCTGGAAAATACTGCATATTTCATGATATGGACAGTCATGACACAAAATGACTGTAGGCACTTACGAGACTTGATTGAGGAACGAGTTAGATGTGGAGAGCTACCGAGTATGTGAAACAACCTACAGCGCCTGCACCTGCGTTGCCACCACCTACTCCCCGGAGAGGGAATGACCCTGGATCGAGCTCCCATGGATTCATCATCAATTGATCTGGATTGGATCACTCTGCGTTTTCAGCATTTCTTAGGATTTAAGATATGTCTCTTTGCTTTCTTTAGGTTTTCCGATAAGCTAAATTGGAGTACGTACGTTTGTGGTTAGGGTTTAGCTCCAAAGTGTGCTCTGCACCCGATGACAAACCAACCAGGATTTTCTTTGGTTATGTACTCTGAATTGAATAAGGAAGGACTTTCTGAACATGGATTATGTTTGGCGAATTTAAGTGTCTTGTCAGGTTGTGGCAGGATTCTCAATCTCAATTAAAGTATGGCTTATACTTATCTCGGACCCCTAGGCATAGATTATGCCTAGGGATAGACTGTCTTGTCAGGTTTTGGCAAGTATAGCTCTATCCCGACATGAGTATGGATTGTACTCACTAAGATGTTTAAGTATGGATTATACTCAGGAACGGCGAACGATCTTGTCAGGATTAGGCAAAGGAACCCAATAAAACTTGAGTATGGCTTATGCTCAGTTTGAACTTCCTGGTATGGCTTATACCCGGAAGGTTAGGTCCCTCACCAGGTTTTGCTAGGATGATTCGAATGTCCCTCGAGTATGGTTTATGCTAAAACGAACGCCCAAGCATGTTATACGCTCGAAAGTGTAATCAGTTTTGTCATGATTTGACGCACCTTTTTGCTCTCTTTTCTTTGCAAGTACGGATTAAACTTGCAGCTGGAAAGCCCGGCGTGGCCTTGGATTATCCAGAACACATCTTCCTTCAACCAGCAAGATATGTTCTAAGGGGAAAAAATGTTGACTTGATTTTTAGTCAAAGCCATCGCACATGAAATCTCTGGTTAACAATACGCACAAGTACGGGGAATATCATTAGAAGACAGGAAGAAATTTGTTGAAGTCGCATCACAAACAATGATTGGCCCGAAACTCCTATCAGACGACCTTTTCTGGGCCTGAAAACATCAATTACGGAGCTGAGCTCGATCACTCTTGTACCCCTCTGAATCAACTTCAAGTCGAGCTTTCGTTTGGGCAATATAGACTTACGGTTTGGAAGTTACGCCCGTTTCCATGAACGCATGAAGAACAAGAAACTTGGATTTTGGGAATTGATGTGGAGCATATAACCCCTCGGATCGGACCGTCGTAACCGATTCGGGTCGGACACCTGGATCGGGTCAGGTTTCGACCCTGAATACATCAGTACAGCTTGGCATCACTCTGGCAATTCTGGTTCGGATCGGAGGAAGAGAACCCGATCCCCAACAACACCTAGGTTTGGTTTAGCCTCATCCGACCCGACCCGCCTTGCATCTCGCGCACGAACAACTTGTTTGACCGATTCTCGAGGCATTATCTACTCCTACTTATATGGGATGAACGCCACCTCGCATAGCATGATCTGGAGAGGTTTTCTCCACCTTTTCCACTACACTTCGAGAGGGAAGGAATGCCCGCCACGTGGCATCCGAACAGGATCTCCGCAGAGCCTCTCTATAGCTATAAATACACCACTCGTAGGCAAAATGAAGGGATCTTTCGGCTCTAACTCCTTACGTCTTCCAGCATTGCTCTTTGTAAAACATGTTCAGCAGCAAAGGAGCCAAATTCCATACTACAACAAGAGGAGTTCGTGTATAATCTTCATTTTTCCCACTTCTTTTTCAATGTAAATACGAGGACTTCGTGTATAAACCAAGAGAATTGTACTTGTAACTTCTTAGGATTTAAGAAGAGATAAAATGGACGTAGTCTTGGTTTGAGCCGAACCACTATAAAAATCTCGCCTCTTATTTTACTGTCTTTTGCATTCTGTGATCTATGATTTGCATTTGGGTGTTAGGCCCGAATATCGGTCTAACATTTTGGCATGCCACGAAGGGGGAACACGATACTACTTAAATTTCTAGCCTTAAAGGAATCGGATTACTCGACTGTTGGATCAATGGTTTAACGAAATAAAGATGGAACCTTCTCTCGTACTGAGGACGTTGGCATAGAAGGCGCGAGGAATGATGCGAGCCAGGAGGCTAACTCTCCTGGTGATCTATCGGCATACTTAACCAGAGATGAAATGGATGACGTTCTCGCTGACTTGAGAACCCAGATGGCAAGGTAAGACGATCTCCTCTGGAAGCAGCCGGAGATGATGGATGAATTCTTCGCTCTGATGAATGGAAACCCGAGCAACAACACTCAATTCGATGGAAATAATGCAACGAACTCAACACCTGTAGGTGCACCAAACAGGATCGGATCCGATCCTAGCCGCAGGAGCTGGGGGCAATCCACCTCTCATTGGAAATGCGCAGCAAGCATCGCTCAATGTTTTGGATGAGAATGCTAGAATCGCGAGGGTTATAGGACAGGTTCAGCCAAACTCCACTCTGGTTCGGATAAACACCCAGCTATCAACTTCAGCTCAACGGCAACAGGAACCAGCTCGGAGCAGAGAGCCAGGACCGGTTCGGTACCACCAACCCGACGACCACCAATCTGAACTGGATCGCACTCCAAGCGGCCCATTCATTTCCAAACTCTTCTGGAATCAACACTGGGGGCACCAACTCTGACCTAGGCAACTTGCAACAGCTCTTTGAAGGCCTCTCGAGAGGCTGGACTTATCTGAATGACATAGATGATGTCAATCACAATCCATTCACACAGGAAATCAGGAATTCTCGCAATCCTCCAGATTTCAAACATCCGCAACTGGAGCTCTAAAACGGCAGGACGGATCCTATCCTGCATTTGATGCGCTATAAATGGCATATGGAAGTTCAATCGGCATCGGAAAACGTAATGGCTAAATGTTATCCTCTCTTTTTGACCGATATAGCTATTATGTGGATTCGACATCTGGAATATGAATCAATCAACAGCTGGAACATGTTGGTTGCTCGCTTTATTGAACAGTTTCAAGTCCACATCGCTCGACCCAAGAATGTAATGTCACCCATTACAATCAAGCAGAAGCCTAGAGAAACTCTACGCTCATTTTTGGAATGGTTCAACATTGTAGCAGCATCAATTGATCGACCTGAGCCATCTATGGTATTGATTGCGGCAGTAACCAGCATTCTGGACAACTCGGAGTTCAAAAAATCCTTGTACCGAGACCCACCACCGAATCTCTGTGAATTCTACCTTGAATCAGATAGATTTCTGCATGAAGAAGAGGCAATGTCTAAAAAGAAAATTCCCAATGTCAACATGCTTAAAGACGTAGAATCGTCTGACATTGGAAAATGCAAAGGGAAAGCTGCTATCAAGAATGACCGCAATGCTCCGCCCCGGAGAGGGCCCAGATATGAAAAGTACACCGAACTCAATTCGACCTTGACTGACATCTACATGAACAAAAACGGTGACGTCTCCTATCCAAAGCCTCCCAGGAGGGATCCATTGCATAGAGAACGCGATTCTGGAAAATACTGTATATTTCCAGATATGGATAGTCATGACACAAATGACTGTAGGCACTTACGAGACTTGATTGAGGAACGGGTTAGATGTGGAGAGCTACCCGAGTATGTGAAACAACCTACAACGCCTGCACCTGCGTTGCCACCACCTGCTCCCCGGGGAGGGAATGACCCTAGATCAAGCTCCCGTGGGCTCATCATCAACTGATCTGGATTGGATCACTCCGCATTTTCAGCATTTATTAGGATTTAAGAAATGTCTCTTTGCCTTCTTTTGGTTTTTGATTGGCTAAATCGGAGTACGTACGTTCGGGGTTAGGAATTTGCTCCAAAGCGAGCTCTGGACCCGATGACAAACCGATCATGATTTACTTTGGTTTTGTACTCTGAATTGAATAAGGAAGGTCTTTCCGAACATGGATTACGTTTGGCGAATTTAAGTGTTTTGTCAGGTTGTGGCAGGATTCTCAATCTCAATTAAAGTATGGCTTATACTTATCTCGGACCCCTAGGCACGGACTATGCCTAGGGATAGACTGTCTTGTCAGGTTTTGGCAAGTATAGCTCTATCCCGACATGAGTATGGATTGTACTCACTAGGATGCTTAAGTATGGATTATACTCAGGAACGACGAATGATCTTGTCAGGATTGGGCAAAGGAACTCAATAAAACTCGAGTATGGCTTATGCTCAATTTGAACTTCCTTGTATGGCTTATACCCGGAAGGTTAGGTACCTCGCCAGGTTTTGGCAGGATGATTCGAACGTCCCTCGAGTATGGTTTATGCTCAAACAAATGCTAAGCATGGTTTATGCTCGAAAGTGTAATCAGTTTTGTCAGGATTTGATGCACCTTTTTGCTCTCTTTTCTTCACAGGTATGGATTATACTTGCAGCTGGCAGGCTCGGCGTGGCCTTGGATTATCCAGAACACATCTTCCTTCAACCAGCTAGATATTTTCTGGGGGGGAAAATGTTGACCTGCTTTTTAGTCAAATCTGTTACACATGAAATCTCTGGTTAACAATACGCACAAGTATGGGGAATATTGTCAGAAGACAGGAAGCGATTTTTTTGAAGTCACATCACAAACAAAGATTGACCTGAAACTCCTATCAAATGACCTTTTATGGCCCCGAAAACATCAATTATGGAGTTAAGCTCGGTAAGTCTTGTAGCCCTCTGAATCAGCTTCAAGTCGAGCTTTTATATGGGCAAAATGACTTACGGTTTGGAAGTTACGCCCGTTTCCGTGAACGCATGCAGAACCAGAAACTTGGATTTTGGAAATTGACTTGGAGTGTATAACCCCTCGGATCGGACCGTCGTCACGGGTTCGGGTCGGACACCTGGATCGGGTCTGGTTTTGAACATGCATACATCAGTACAGCTTGGCATTCACTCTGGCACTTCCGGTTCGGATCGGAGGAAGAGACCCAATCCCCAACAACACCTCGGTTCAGTTTAGCCTCATCCGACCAGACCCGCATGATATCTCCATGAACAGCTTATTTGATCGATTCTTGAGGCATTATCTACTCCTACTTGCATGGGATGAATACCACTTCGCATAGCACGATCTGGAGAGGCTTTCTCCACCTTTTCCACTACAATTCGAGATGAAAGGGATACTCGCCACGTGGCATTCGAACTAGATCACTGTGGAGCCTCTCTGTTGCTATAAATGCACCACTAGAAGGCAAAATGAAGGGATCTTTTGGCCCTAACTCCTTACGTCTTCAACCATTGCACTATGCAAAACATTTTCAACAGTAAAGGAGCCAAATTCCACACTACAACACGAGGATTTTGTGTATAATCTTCATTTTTCTCACTTCTTTTTCATTGTAAACACGAGGACTTCGTGTATAAACCAAGAGAATTGTACTTGTAACTTCTTAGGATTTAAGAAGAGATAAAGTGGACATAGGCTTGGTTAGAGCCGAACCACTATAAAAATCTCGTGTGTCTCCTCTTATTTTACTGTTTTTTTGCATTCTGTGATCTGTGATTTGCATTTGGGTGTTAGGTTCAAATTTCGGTCTAACATTTTGGTGCGCCACGAAGGGTGCACACGATACTACTTCAATTTCTAGCGTCAAAGGAATAAGATTGCCTTACTGTTGGATCAAAGGTTAAACGAAAGAAAGATGGAACCTTCTCTCGTACTGAGGACGTTGGTACAGAAGGCGCGAGGAATGAGGCGAGCCAGGAGGCTTACTCTCATGGTGATCTATCGACATACTTAACCAAAGACGAAATGGACAGCGTTCTCGCTGAATTGAGAACGCAGATGGCAAGGCAAGACGAACTCCTCTAGAAGCAGAAGGAGATGATGGATTAATTCTTCGCTCGGATTAATGGAAACCCGAGCAACAACACTCAATTCGATGGAAATAATGCAACGAACTCAATACCTGCAGGTGCACCAAACAGGATCGGATCAGATCCAAGCCGCAGGAGCTGGGGGCAGTCCGCCTCCCAATGGAAATGCGCAGCAAGCATCGCTCAATGTTATGGATGAGAACGCTAGAATCGCGAGGGACTTATGACAGGTTCGACCAAACTCCGCTTTGGTTTGGATAGACACCCAGCCGTCAACTTCAGCTCAACGGCAACAGGAAGCAAATCGGAGAAGAGAGCCAGGACCGGTTCGGTTCGGAATCTTTGACCCAACCACCACCGATCCGAACCAGATCGCACTCCAAGCGGACCATGCTTTTCGAAACTCTTTTGGAATCAACAATGGGGGCACCAGCTCTAACCTAGGCAACTTGCAACAGCTCTTTGAAGGCAACCGACTCGCCAATTTGATTGAACGCCTTTCGAGAGGCCGGGCTTATCAGAATGACAAGGATGATGTCAATCACAATCCATTCACCCTGGAAATCAGGAATTCTCGCAATCCTCCAGATTTCAAACATCTACAACTGGAGCCCTACAACGGTAGAACGGATCCTACCGTGCATCTGATGCGCTATAAATGGCATATGGGAGTTCAATCGATATCGGAAAATGTAATGGCTAAATGTTTTCCTCTCTTTTTGACCGATATAGCTGCTATGTGGATTCGGCAGCTGAAATCTGAATCGATCAATAGCTGCTATGACCGCAAAGCTCAGCCCTGGAGAGGGCCCAAATATGAAAAGTACACAGAACTCAATTCGACCTTGACTGACATCTAAATGAACACAAACGGTGACGTCTCCTATCCAAAGCCTCCCAGGAGGGAGCCATCGCAAAGAGAACGCGATTCTGGAAAATACTGCATATTTCATGATATGGACAGTCATGACACAAATGACCATAGGCACTTACGGGACTTGATTGAGGAACGGGTTAGACGTGGAGAGCTACCCGAGTATGTGAAACAACCTACAGCGCCTGCACCTGCGTTGCCACCACCTGCTCCCCGGAGAGGGAATGACCCTAGATCGAGCTCCCTTGGGCTCATCATCAACTGATCTAGGTTGGATCACTCTGCATTTTTAGCATTTCTTAGGATTTAAGATATGTCTCTTTGCTTTCTTTAGATTTTCCGATTGGCTAAATCGGAGTACGTACGTTCGAGGTTAGGATTTATCTCCAAAGCGTGCTCTGCACCCGATGATAAACCGATCAGAATTTGCTTTGGTTTTGTACTCTATATTGAATAAGGAAGGACTTTCCGAACATGGATTATGTTTGGTGAATTTAAGTGTCATGTCAGGTTGTGGCAGGATTCTCAATCTCAATTAAAGTATGGCTTATACTTATCTTGGACCCATATGCCTGGATTATGCCTAAGGATAGATTGTCTTGTCAGGTTTTGGCCAGTATAGCTCTATCCTGACATGAGTATGGATTGTATTGTACTCGCTAGGATGCTTAAGTATGGATTATACTCAGGAACGACAGACGATCTTGTCAGGATTGGGCAAAGGAACTCAATAAAACTCGAGTATGGCTTATGCTCAGTTTGAACTTCCTGGTATGGCTTATACCCGGAAGGTTAGGTCCCTCGCCAGGTTTTGGAAGGATGAATCCAACGTCCCTCGAATATGGTTTATCTCAAACAAACGCCCAAGCATGGTTTATGCTCGAAATTGTAATCACTTTTGTCAGGATTTGTCGCACCTTTTTGCTCTCTTTTCTTCGCAGGTATGGACTTTACTTGCAGCTGGCAGGCCCGGCGTCGCCTTGGATTATCCAGAACACATCTTCCTTCAACCAGCAAGATATGTTCTCAGGGGCAAAATGTTGACTTGCATTTTAGTCAAAGTCATCACACATGAAATCTCTGGTTAACAATACGCACAAGTACGGGGAATATCGTCAGAAGACCGGAAGCAATTTGGTTGAAGTCGCATCACAAACAAAGATTGGCCCGAAACTCCTATCAGACTATCTTTTCTAGGCCCAAAAACATCAATTACGGAGCTAAGCTCAATAACTCTTGTAGCCCCCTGAATCAGCTTCAAGTCGAGCTTTCGTTCGAGCAAAACGGACTTATGGTTTGGAAGTTACGCCCGTTTCCGTGAATGCATGCAGAAATGGAAACTTGAATTTTGGGAATTGACTTGGAGCATTTAACCCCTTGGATCGGACCTTCGTCACCGGTTCGGGTCGGACACCTGGATCGGGCCGGGTTTTGACCCTGCATACATCAGTGCAGCTTGACATTCACTCTGGCACTTCCGTTTTGGATCGGAGGAAGGGAACCTGATCCCCAACAGCACCTCGGTTCGGTATAGCCTCATCCGACCCGACCCGCTTGGCATCTCCCGCACGAACAACTTGTTTGACCGATTTTTGAGGCATTATCTACTCCTACTTGCATGGGATGAACGCCACCTCGCATAGCATGATCTGGAGAGGCTTTCTCCATCTTTTCCACTACATTTCGAGATGAAAGCGATGCCCGCCACGTGGCATTCGAACCGGATCTCCATAGAGCCTCTCTGCAGCTATAAATACACTACTTGAAGGCAAAATGAAAGGATCTTTCGGCTCTAACTCTTACGTCTTCCCCCATTGCTCTCAGCAAAACATTTTCAGCATCAAAGGAGCCAAATTCCACACTACAACATGAGGATTTCACGTATAATCTTCATTTTTCTCACTTCTTTTTCATTGTAAACACGAGGACTTCGTGTATAAACCAAGAGAATTGTACTTGCAACTTCTTAGGATTTAAGAAGAGATAGGCTTGGTTCGAGCTGAACCACTATAAAAATCTCGAGTGTCTCCTCTTATTTTACTGGTTTTTGCATTTTGTGATCTCTTATTTGCAACTGGGTGTTAGGCCCAAATTTCGGTCTAACATTTTGGCGCGCCGCGAAGGGGACACACGATACTACTTCAATTTCTAGCCTCAAAGGAATTGGATTGCTCGACTATTGGATCAATGGTTAAACGAAAGAAAGATGGATCCTTCTCTGGTACTGAGGACGTTGGTACAGATGGCGCGAGGAATGAGGCGAGCCAGGAGGCTTCCTCTCATGGTGATCTATCATCATACTTAACCAAAGACGAAATGGACGGTGTTCTCACTGAATTGTGAACCCAGATGGCAAGGCAAGACGATCTTCTCTGGAAGCAGCAGGAGATGATGGATGAATTCTTCGCTCGGATGAATGGAAACCCGAGCAACAACAGTCAATTCGATGGAAATAATGCAACGAACTCAATGCCTGCAGGTGCACCAAACAGGATCGGATCTGATCCGAGCCGCAGGAGCTGGGGGCAATCCGCCTCCCACTGGAAATGCGCAGCTAGAATCGCTCAGTGTTATGGATGAGAACGCTAGAATCGCGAGGGACTCAGGACAGGTTCGGCCAAACTCTGCTTTGGTTTGGATAGACACCCAGCGGTCAACTTCAACTCAATGGCAATAGGAAGCAGCTCAGAGCAGAGAGCCAAGACCGGTTCAGTTCGGAACCTCCGACCCAACGACCACCAATCCGAATTGGATCGCACTCCAAGCGGCCCATGCATTTCCCAACTCTTCTGGAATCAACACTGGGGGCACCAGCTCTGACCTAGGCAACTTGCAACAGCTCTTCGAAGGCGACTGACTCGCCAATTTGATTGCACGCCTCTCGAGAGGCTGGACTTATCAGAATGACATGGATGATTTCAATCACAATCCATTCACACAGGAAATCAGGAATTCTTGCAATCCTCCATATTTCAAACTTCCACAATTGGAGTTCTGCAACGGCAGGACAGATCCTACCGTGCATCTGATGGGCTATAAACGACATATGGAAGTTCAATCGGCATCAGAAAACGTAATGGCTAAATGTTTTCCTCTCTTTTTGACCGATATAGTTGCTATGTGGATTGGGCAACTGGAATCTGAATCGATCAACAGATGGAACATGTTGGTCGCTTGCATTATTGAACAGTTTCGGGTCCACATCGCTCGATCCAAGAATGTAAAGTCACTCACTACAATCAAAAAAAGGCCCAGAGAAACTCTACGCACACTTCTGGAATGGTTTAACGTTGTAGCAGCATCGATTGATCAACCTGAGCCATCTATGGTATTGATGGAGGTACTATCCGGCGTTCTGGACAACTCGGAGTTCAAAATATCCTTGTACCAGGTCCATCATGGAATCTCAGCGAATTCTACCTTGATTCGGATAGATTTTTGCGTGAAGAAGACGCTACGTCTGAAAAGAAAATTCTCGATGTCAACATGCTTAAAGGCGGAGAACCGTCTGACTCTGGAAAAGGCAAAGGGAAAGCTGCTGTCAACAATGACCGCAACGCTCAGCCCCCGAGAGGGCCCAGATATGAAAAGTACATCGAACTCAAATAGACCTTGACTAACATCTACATGAACACAAACGGTGACGTCTCCTATCCAAAGCCTCCCGGGAGGGAGCCATCTCAAAGAGAACGCGATTCTGGAAAATACTGCATATTTCATGATATGGACAGTCATGACACAAATGACTGTAGGCACTTACGAGACTTGATTGGGGAACGGGTTAGATGTGGAGAGCTACCTGAGTATGTGAAACAACCTACATCGCCTGCACCTGCATTGCCACCACCTGCTCCCCGAAGAGGGAATGACCCTAGAACGAGCTCCCGTGGGCTTATCATCAACTGATCTGGATTGGATCACTCTGCATTTTCAGCATTTCTTAGGATTTAAGATATGTATCTTTGCTTTCTTTAGGTTTTCCGATTGACTAAATTGCAGTACGTACGTTCGGGTTAGGATTTAGCTCCAAAGCGTGCTCTCCACCCGATGATGAACTGATCAGGATTTTCTTTGGTTTTGTACTCTAAAGTGAAAAAGGAAGGACTTTCTGAATATGGATCATGTTTGGCGAATTTAATGTCTTGTCAGGTTATGGAAGGATTCTCAATCTTAACTAAAGAATGGCTTATACTTATCTCGGACCCTTAGGCATGGATTATGCCTAGGGATAGACTGTCTTGTCAGGTTTTGGCAAGTATAGCTCATCCTAACATGAGTATGGATTGTACTCACTTGGATGCTCAAGTTTGGGTTATACTCAGGAATGACGAACGATCTTGTCGGGATTGGGCAAAGGAACTCAATAAAACTTGAGTATGGCTTATGCTTAGTTTGAACTTCCAGGTATGGCTTATACCCGGAAGGTTAGGTCCCTCGCCAGGTTTTGGCAGGATGATTTGAACGTCCCTAGAGTATGGTTTATGCTCAAACAAACGCCCAAGCATGGTTTATGCTCGAGAGTGTAATTAGTTTTGTCAGGATTTGACGCACCATTTTGCTCTCTTTTATTTTCAGTTATGGATTATACTTGCAGATGGCAGGCCCGGCGTGGCCTTGGATTATCCAGAACACATCTTCCTTCAACTAGCAAGATATGTTCTGGGGGGCAAAATGTTAACCTACTTTTTAGTCAAAGCCGTCACACATGAAATCTCTGGTGAACAATACGCACAAGTATAGGGAATATCGTCAGAAGACAGGAAGCGATTTTGTTGAAGTCGCATCACAAACAATAATTGGCCTGAAAATCCTATCAAACGACCTTTTTTGGGCCTGAAAACATCAATAATGGAGCTGAGCTCGGTAACTCTTGTATCCCTTTGAACAGCTTCAAGTTGAGCTTTCGTTTGGGCAAAATGGACTTACGGTTTGGAAGTTATGCCCGTTTCCATGAACGCATGCAGAACCGGAAATTTGGATTTTGGGAATGAAATTGGATCATATAACCCCTCGGATCGGATCGTCGTCACCAGTTCGGGTCGTACACCTGGATCGGGTCGGGTTTCGACCCTGCATACATTAGTACAGCTTGGCATTCACTCTGGCACTTCCGGTTTGGATCGGAGGAAGAGAACCCGATCCCCAACAACACCTTGGTTCGGTATAGCCTCATCCGACCCGACCCGCCTGGCATCTCCTGCACGAATAGCTTGTTTGACCGATTCTTGAGGCATTATGTACTCCTACTTGCATGGGATGAACGCCACCTTGCATAGCACAATCTGGAGAGGCTTTCTCCACCTTTTCCACTAAATTTCGTGATGAAAGGGATGCCTGCCACATAGCATCCGAACCAGATCTTCGTATAGCCTCTCTACAGCTGTAAATACACAACTTAAAGGAAAAATGAAGGGATCTTTTGGCACTAACTCCTTACGTCTTCCACCATTTCTCTCTGCCAAACATTTTCAGCCACAAAGGATCAAAATTCCACACTACAACAAGAGGATTTCATGTATAATGTTCATTTTTCTCACTTCTTTTTCATTGTAAACACGATGACTTCGTGTATAAACCAAGAGAATTGTACTTGTAACTTGTTAGGATTTAATAAGAGATAAAATGGACGTAGGCTTGGTTTGAGCCAAACCACTATAAAAATATCGTGTTTCTCCTCTTATTTTACTGTTTTTTGCATTCTGTGATCTGTGATTTGCATTTGGGTGTTAGGCCCAAATTTCGGTCTAACATTTTGGCGCACCACGAAGGGGAACACGATACTACTTCAATTACTAGCCTCAAAGTAATCGGATTGCTCGAATGTTGGATCAATGGTTAAACGAAATAAAGATGGAACCTTCTCTCGTACAGAGGACGTTGGCACAAAAGGAACGAGGAATAAGGCAAGCCAGGAGGCTTCCTCTCATGGTGATCTATCGACATACTTAACCAGAGACGAAATGGACGACATTCTCGCTGAATTGAGAACCCAGATGGCAAGCCAAGACGATGTCCTCTGGAAGCAGCAGGAGATGATGGATGAATTCTTCGCTCGGATGAATGGAAACCCAAGAAACAACACTCAATTCAATGGAAATATTGCAATGAACTCTACACCTGCAGGTGCACCAAACAGGATCGGGTCCGATCCGAGCCGCAGGAATCAGGACAGGTTCGGCAAAACTCCTCTTTTGTTCGGATAGTCACCCAACCGTCAACTTCAGCTCAATGGCAATAGGAAGAAGCTTGGAGCCGAGTGCCAGGACCGGTTCGGTTCGGAACCTCCGATCGAACGACCACCGATCTGATCCGGATCTCACTCCAAGCAGCCCATGTATTTCTAAACTCTTTTGGAATCAACACTAGGGGCACCTGCTCTGACCTAGGCAACTTGCAACAGCTCTTTGAAGGCGACCGACTCGCCAATTTGATTGAATGCCTCTCGAGAGGCCCGACTTATCAGAATGACATGGATTATGTCAATCACAATCCATTCACACAGGAAATCAGGAATTCTCACAATCCTCCAGATATCAAACTTCCACAACTGGAGCCCTACAACAGCAGGATGGATCCTACTGTGCATCTGATGCGCTATAAACGACATATGGAAGCTCAATCGGCATCGGAAAACGTAATGGCTAAATGTTTTCCTCTCTTTTTGACGAATATAGCTGCTATGTGGATTCGGCAGCCGGAATCTGAATCGATCAACAGTCGGAACATGTTGGTCGCTCGCTTTATTGAACAGTTTCAGGTCCACATAGCTCGTCCCAAGAATGTAATGTCACTCACTACAATCAAGTTGAGGCCCATAGAAACTCTGCGCTCATTTTTGGAATGGTTCAACGTTACAGCAGCATCAGTCGATCGACCTGAGCCATCTACGGTATTAATGGCGGCTGTATCTGGCGTTCTAGACAACTTGGATTTTAAAAAATCCTTGTACTGAGACCCACCACGGAATCTCAGCGAATTCTACCTGAATCAGATAGATTTCTGCGCGAAGAAGATGCAACGTCTGAAAAGAAAATTCTCGACGTCAACATTCTTAAAGGCGGAGAACCGTCTGACTCTGGAAAAGGCAAAGGGAAAGTTGCTATCAAGAATGACCGCAACGATCATCCCCGGAGAGGGCCCGTGTAACACCCTGAGGAATTTATGACCCTTAGAATTTTCTGCTTGGAATAGAGTCCAAATTTTCTAAATCGGACTTCGTATGAGGAATTTATGACCCTTAGAATTTTCAGAAATTTATATAAATTAAAAACAGTTCAGTTAAAAATTCAAAATTCAAACAAAAAGCAAAGAAGAGGGTTGGGCGGGATTTCTCCTGCCCCAGGCCAGGTCGACTAGGGGGGTCGACTTCCCCTATACAGGTCGACCAGGGGGTTGACATGGGGGTCGACCTGGGAATCGACCTACCCCCTCGTCCAGATCCAAAACAGTGACGATTCTGACTAGCTGCTGAGTCTTTTCTGACCTGTTGCTAAGTCACTAAGGCATAGATGGAAATTCTTGATAACTCTATCTAGTCTAGACGGTTGTGATTGCTCCTAGAATGATCTAACGGCTCATATAAGATTAAACTTCTATAAAAGCAACCCTAATCCTCAAACCCTAAATCACACAAATTCATTCCGAGGAGCCACCATGCTGTCCATGATCATTCTAGCCTAGCCACCATTTCTTCTCCAATTAGAAAACAAGTTAAAAGCTACGAATCAAAACTAAATTAGAGAACTGATAGTCTTCTTCAAGGGATTGCTTCTCAAATTCAGAAAACATTTCCCAAAAAACAAGACTTTCTTTTGTTTATAAGTCCTGTTATTATTTAGATGTGAACAATTAAAAGTTATGATTTGTAATAAAATGAAAACTAGCATTACTCCTAGTTGTAAGATAATGATGATGTTGATTCATGCCTATTCTTGTGACGATTCTATCATATATGCTTATGAGACTATTGTGGTTATTATGTTGGTGTTAAACCAATCATGTATTATGTAAAGTTTGGTGACTTATTCATGTTATTTTACATGCAAGTTGTTAGGCTATGTGGTTATTATGTTGATGTAAACCAATCATGTAAAATTGGTGACTTATTCATGTTATGTTACATGCAAGTTGTTAGGCTATGTGGTTATTATGTTGATGTAAACCAATCATGTAAAATTGGTGACTTATTCATGTTATGTTACATGCAAGTTGTTAGGCCAAGACATGTATTATGTTTAGATCTACATTTAGATCTATGAAAATTGGATCCAAGATAAAAGTTTACACTCACATGCCTAGTTGAACTTGTGTCAGACTATATGCTTAAGATTCATGTTTATTGGGTCCAAAATAAAAGTTCATATTTACATTCCTAGTTGAACTTGTGTAATTCCATATGTTTAAGATTCATGTTTATTGGATCCAAATTAAAAGTTCACATTCACATGTCTAGTTGAACCTGTGTAATTCTGTATGCTTAAGGTTTACGTTAATTGGACCCAAAATAAAAGTTTACATTTACATGCCTAGTTGGATTTGGGTAATTTCATATGCTTAAAGACTCATGTTAGTTGGATCCAAAAATGCAAGTTCATTATTTTATGCCACATTTACATGACACATGTTTAGCTAGATCCTTATTATTTTATGTTGTATGAATGGTACATGCTCTCATCTTTCCCATTTTATATATAAGTTAGGCTAAGTTACGAGCCTAACAGTCTATGTGAATTTTGAGAATGTATGATAGGGGTAACATTGCGGAAACCTTAAAAATTATTATTATTGGCATAATTTGGTCCATAAATAAATGAATGGATAGTGGCATGAACATAGTATAATTTATATACCAAAATTTTTGAATATGATTAAGAGGGTAATTGGGGCATGACTTGAATGGCAATAATTGTGGATAATTTACATATAAATTTGAAAGAAAAATATGTAAATTAAGAAAAAGATGAATATGCCTAACCCGTGGTTAGATTGAGTTACGGTGTAAGACTGCTCGGAACCGCCCGGCACATCCAGCAACCGTAACAATATATATCTAATGTGAGACGTTAGTGCATCAAGCCCAAAAGAAACCGAGGTTAGATTGAGTTGCAATGTAAGACTGCCCGGAACCGACCGACACATCCAGCAACCGCAACAATACATATCTAATGTGAGTAATTGGTGCTTTAATGAATGAATTAAAGCTAAGACAGGAATGGTAGGGTTAAGTTAATTAAGGCAACACTTAACCAATACAACATGTTTACTAAACTGATGGGTGGGGTTAGGTTAATTAGAGAACACTTAACCTTTTTAACATGTTGATTAGGAAACCCTAGCAACGGGGATCCATTTCAGCAGTAACCCACATAGATGTATCATGGTACCCTGAACTACGCAGGGTGGGGCACGATTACTGGGCTGATTATAAGCGATCAAAACAATGGCAGGTGGTGCGTCAGTATATGTTCCAACGGAGTGCGGTCGTGCACATACTCCGAAGTGGAAAAAGCAGGCACTGGGCTTCAGTAGTTATACTATGTGCACCTTGAATTATGTCGGGTTGCCACCATAGGACCTGATACACCCCATGGTGGGACCAGCACAGGTATCTACAATCATGCGGGGCCGAATGACACAAGCAGTAAACGTATACGTGTAGGAGCCGATCAACAAAAAAGGGGATCATTTACCTTGAACACATGGTGCTAGTTGAAACACTTGTAAGGGGGTGCAGAGAAGTAAAAATGAGTGCGATATCATATTCAATCTTATTATCTTATTCCTAGGATGTTTTCCTAGATTCAGTTTATTCAAGTCATAATCCTTTTTCTTGCTTACATGCTAAATAATCACTGGACTTACCAGACTCATGTCTGACCCATTTTCTTTCGTCTTCTTTTCTTCCGTTCCCCCCTCCAGGTCCGTAGGGAGGGAATACTTCAGCTTAGATCGGATCATTTCAAGCTTGAAGAGAGTAGATATATTGCTTGGAATCTTTTTTCCTCGGGCTATGGCTTTGGATACTCTCTTATTGGGGATTTATGCTGCCTTACTGTTGTTTTAATGCTTCTTTTTGTTTTAATTCATGATAGAGATTTTTTTGTAATAATTTGGAAGTGGGTCTGAGACGGTTGTTGTAATGTTTTAACTGAACCACGTACTAATGAAATAAATTTAGTTTTTCCACTGTTTCTATGTCTGTCTTATAAATTATCTGTATCTTTTACCTATAATGCTCCGCTGAAGTTAAGGCATTCCCTTTGTGAGTGACCTTAACGGAGGTGGGGTGTTTCACTTGGTATCAGAGCTGATGGTTGCCAGATCAGATAAAATTTTTGGAAACTAATTTTAAAAAGAAGATTAAAGAAGCGTTTTCACGAAAAAGTGATGTTTTAAAAAGGCATAATTTCCCCCAAAGCCATATGCACTATCTTCCTATCCTTTGCTTTGAATCTTTTCTTTTTCTTTTCAACATGTCTGGGGATCTTAACCTTCCAGAGGGTGTATTGTACCTGGATGGTTCAGAAGGTACCTAGAGGCTAGGGCTAATGATGCAAGCCCAACAGACGTTACTCCTCCCCCAGTTACAGTTGTTCCTCGTCCTTCTCCTCCTCGTGCAAATGCTTTCTCCAAGATATGTTGGGATTTTCGAGCCATGGGTGGAAAGAACTTCAATGGAACTGAGTCATTTGTAGAAGCAAGAAACTAGCTCAAAGAAATCGAGGATATGTTTGTCATCTTCGAAGTGGATGATAGGCAGAAGGTACAGTTGGCTGTGTGGTTGCTTAAAGACGAAGCCTCTTATTTATGGGAAGTCACTAATGAGGATTTCAGAATGAGGTTTGAAATGAAATTCCTCTCACAAGCTGAATGTTGCCTACAGATGGAAAAATTATTAGCTCTCAAACAGGGAAGTATGTCGGTCAAGGAATACGTCAACCAATTCAGCCAGCTTGCCAGATTCGGACTGGAGTTAGTGAACACTCCCTAAAAGAAGGTTCTCCGTTTTGTTAAATGGTTGAATGAGCCACTGCACAGCCTAGCTATGTCCCATATACCTATAGGTGAAAATTATGAGAGACAGGTGGACATGGCACTGTTACAGGAGGAGGACAAGGATAGCAAGAAAGAGGCAAAGTTGGAAGTACCTCAAAATAAGAAAGTGGAGGGATCCCAGAATAAGAAGACAAATTCAAAGAAGGGCGGGAAGAACAACAAACCCCGTGACAAGAGGAAGTGTAATTTTTGTGGCATTCCTGGACATCTGATTAAGGACCGCAGAAAGAAAAAGAGGAAGATGGGTGGTTGTTTTCACTACGGCGAGACAGGACACATGGCTAAGGACTGCCCAAGAAAGCAAGGGCATGGGCAAAGTAATGGATCTACTTCTGGATGGCAGGTTCACGCCCTCATGGCACCTCCGCAAGAACGAGGTAGAAATATTCTGTTGAGAGTTTAGTTTACCTTTTTGATCGTCATGTTCGTACACTCTTTAATTCTGGCGCATCGCACTCTTTTATATCCACTGCTTTAGTTGAATCTCTACACCTAGACACCAGCATAGTAGAGGATCCCTTGGTTGTTTCAAATCCAATTGGGGGCTCGGCCTATTTGTCTATGATTTTTTTGGATTTGGAAATTTCTATACAAGCATTGGGTTTAGATGTAATGCCTATGTTTTGGTCTTCACGGGCTACGTGTTGATTCTAGGCATGGATTGGTTATCCAGTAATGGTTCCATCCTCGATTGTGAAAAGAGGGTGGTTAGACTTATGACTCGCCTCGGTAACACTCTCGAAATCTCTTGTAATCCCACACTCTGTTACGCTTGGCTACCTAGAATCTCTTGATGCGTCTGTTGAAAACTTGCAGTCTGTTAGAGTAGTCCATGAATACTCAGATGTATTCGAAGAGGTGAACGGCTTACCTCCGAAGCAGGAGATTTACTTCCGCATGTAGCTTGTTGATAATGCAAAACCCGTAGCTCTACCCGTTAGGCACATGGATCCAAGGGAGAGAAAAGAGCTCAGCAAGCAAGTCAAAGAGCTGCTTGAAAAAGGGTTTATAAGGTGGAGTATTTCAGAATGGGGTGCTCCAGTAGTATTCGCAACCAAAGCGGATGGTTCACTTTGCCTATGCATTGATTATAGGGAGCTAAACAAGCTGACCAAGGAGAATAGACACCCACTTCCAAGAATAAACGACTTGTTTGATCAACTTGTAGGTGCGTCAGTTTTCTCCCAACTAGATCTGGCTACCGGGTTTCATCAGCTTAGAGTGGCTGAAGACATCATTGATAAGACCGCATTCAGAACCCCGGATGGTTTCTTCGAATGGCTTGTCATGCCTTTCGGCTTGACAAACGCACCTGCTTACTTCGTTGACTTGATGAGTAGGGTGTTCAGGTAGTTCCTTAATAAGTTTGTGGTGGTCTTCGTAGATGACATTCTGATTTTCTCGAAGAATGAAGAAGAGCATGCTTTGCATTTAAGGAAAGTCGTGGATACTCTTTGTGCACATCAGCTAAAAGCCAAATTCTCCAAATGCCATTTCTGGAGAGAAGAAGTGAGGTTTCTTGGACATGTGGTGTCCAGGGAGGGGATAGCTGTGGACCACGCAAAAGTAGTTGTGGTGCAAGATTGGAAGGTTCCACGGAATGCAACCGAAGTCCGAAGCTTTCTCGAGCTAGCGGGTTTTTACCGAAAATTCATTAAATACTTTACGAAAATCTCAGCCCCGCTCGCAAGACTGACAAAGAAGAACCTAACTTTCGCTTGGGATTTGGATTGCGGTATTACTTTCCAACGTTTGAAAAGGGCTCTAACAACAGCCCCGGCTATGACATTGCCTGATGGGAGCAAAATGTTTACAATATACACAGACGAATGCAGTACAGGATTAGGCGCTATCTTGATGTAAGAAGGCAAGGTAGTTTGTTATAGGGGAAGGCAATTGAAGGTACATGAGAAAAACTACCCAACTCATGATTTGGAGCTAGCTGCCATTGTTTTCGCTCTTAAGTCATGGCGACATTATCTACTAGGAGAAAGGTTTGAATTGTTTACAGACCATAAATCGTTAAAGTACCTTTTCTCATAGAAAGATCTTAACTTAAGAAAACAAAGGTGGATGGAATTTCTAGCCTCATACGATTTTGAGATTTCCTATACCCGTGGCAAGGGCAATGTAGTAGCAGATGCCTTGAGTAGAAAGAAGCTGATCTTAAGTCCTCTCTTTGTAGAAAGGCAAAGCTTGGAGTACATAGCAAACTTTAACTTTAGACCCTCCTCTGAAATTGTACCTGGTCTGTTAGCATCGCTAGAGGTGCGGCCTACTCCTTTGGACTCAATAGGAACCGCGCAACATGAATACCCTCAGCTAGTTGATATGATGGATAAGCTAATTAGCGGTGAGACTTCTAGTCACCTCAACAGATACTCCATCGATGATAAGGGTTGGTTGAGATGGGATGGAAGACTATGCGTCCCACAAGTAAGGGATTTTGTGAAGACGGTTCTCGAAGAAGCACACCATTCTAAGCTGACCATACACCTAAGCGGAGACAAGATGAATAAAGACATAAAAAGGGTTTTCTTTTGGAATGACATAAAGTGGGATGTAGCTGAGTTCGTCGCTAAGTCCTTGGTATGCCAACAAGTCAAAGCGGAGCAAAAGAAGCCTGGTGGTCTGCTCCATCCTCTAGAGGTCCCACCGTGGAAATGGGATAGCATTTCGATGGACTTTGTTGATGGGTTCCATAGGTCAAGAAGGGGCAATACCAGTATTTGGGTAATAGTGGAAAGGCTCACTAAAAGCGCTCACTTTATACCTGTTAAGAGTAGAAGGACTGCCTTATCCCTAGCATCCATTTATCTTAAAGAGATAGTTCAACTTCATGGGATACCGTCCAGCATAGTGAGTGATCGAGATCCTGTCTTTGCGAGCGAGTTTTGGAAGAGTTTGCAGGAGGCTATAGGCATACAATTATGCTTAAGCACGGCCTATCACCCCCAAACCGATGGTAAGACGGAAAGGGTGAACAGAGTATTAGAAGACCTCTTAAGATTGTGCATTCTAGACTTTGGAGGAACATGGGAAGATCATCTTCCTTTGGTGGAATTCGCTTACAACAATAGCTACCAAGCCACTATAGGCATTGTACCCTTCGAAGCTTTATATGGAAGACCATGCTGACCACCAACTTGTTGGTGGGAGTCTACAGACAAGCTCATACTTGGGCCAGACATGATTAGAGAAATCTCAGAAAAGGTGGACTTGGTAAGAAGACGGATGAAAGCTACACACGATAGACAGAAGTCCTACGCAGACAAAAGAAGGACCGACCTTGAGTTTGAGGTTGGATATAGGGTGTTCCTTAAAGTATCTCCTTTGAGGAATGTCATTATCTTTGGGTCCGTATGAAAGCTAGCACCAAGATTTGTAGGACCATTTCCTATCATTGAAACGATTGGGACGATGGCTTACAGAGTAGAGCTACCCGAAAGACTGGCTGGAGTTCATAATTTTTTTCATGTTTCTCAACTACCAAAGTGCTTACATGAATCTGAGGAAGTTGTGGAGCCAAGTATACTAGAGGAAATAGAAGTGGAACAAGAAGCGACGGTGAGAAGAGTTCCAACTCGTATCTTGGGTATGGAGGTCAAAAAGCTACGCAACCGAGAAGTTAAGTTTATTAAAGTTCAATGGAGTGACGTTGAGGAAGACGCGACTTGGGAAACTGAGAGGAAAATACGCATAGCCTAACCTTTTCTTTTTGACTCCTTGATCTCTTTTTCCATAAGTTTATTCATGCTTATATCTATCTTTTAAGTATATCTCCTCGACCCTATTCTTTATCCTTAGGTAGAAACTAATGGATGTAAACATGTATTTGAAACAAGCTATGATTGATGGTTGTGAATGGTTGCAAGTGGTTGCTAGTGGTTACTCGTGAATGTATACACACACACATTAAGTACTAGATTGGCTCAGTCAATTCATATTGCATATGCATATATGTATTTGTATATGGATTGGAACTTAATGTGTTATCATATGGACGTTGCATTTGTATGAATGATTGAGCACTCATGTAGAAAGTATGATTAGGAATAATTGCATGCATAATGGACTCATGGCACTGACATAATTCGCATTAAGGAGGTCAACTGAATCAGTAGTCCTCCTGATTTTGCATTAGATAAGGACATGTATACACACTATGCATATGATCATGAAAGCATTAGAAGTCTTTTAAGGACAATGGACGCCTGCGTTTGATGGTTGAGTAGATGGACGATTGGATGGTAGGATATACATTCTTCTTGACTTGAAAATTTCGGGGACGAAATCCTTTAAGGAGGGGAGAATGTAACACCCTGAATTTTCTGTGTCTATTAAAAGAACGAACTAAAGAATACTTAATTTTAAAGTGAGAATTTTGGGAAATGGGTTACTCCATTGTGTTCGTCTCGAAATTTTGCTTGGAATAGACTCCAAGTTTTCGTAAATCGGACTTCGTATGAGGAAGTTATGGCCCTTAGAAGTTTCAGAAATTTATGCATATTAAAAACAGTTCCGTTAAAAATTCAAAATTCGAACAAAAAGCAAAGAATCGGGTTGGGCAGAATTTCTCCCTCCACAGGCCAGGTAGGCCAGGGGGTCGACCTCCACTATACAGGTCGGCCAGGAGGTCGACCCACCCCCCTCGCCCAGATCCAAAACAGTTACGATTCTGACTGGTTGCTGAGTATTTTCTGACATGTTGCTGAGTCACTAGGGCATAGGTGGCAATTCTAGATAACTCTATCTAGTCTGGACGGTTGTGATTGCTCCTAGAATGATCTAACGACTCACATAAGATTAAACTTCTATAAAAGCAACCCTAATCCTCAAACCCTAAATCACGCAAATTCATTCCAAGGAGCCACCATGCTGTCCATGATCGTTCTAGCCCATCCACCATTTCTTCTTCAATTAGAAAAAAAGTTAAAAGCCATGAATCAAAACTAACTTAGAGAATTGATAGTCTTCTTCAAGGGATTGCTTTTCAAATTCAGAAAACAGATCCTAGAAAACAAGACTTTCTTTTGTTTGTAAGTCCTGTTATTATTTAGATGTGAACGATTAAAAGTTATGATTCGTAATAAAATGAAAACTAGCGTTATTCCTAGTTGTAAGATAATGATGATGCTGATTCATGCCTATTCTTGTAACGGTTCTATCGTATATTCTTATGAGACTATTGTGGTTATTATGTTGGTGTTAAACCAATCATGTATTATGTAAAGTTTGGTGACTTATTCATGTTATGTTACATGCAAGTTGTAAGGCTATGTGGTTATTATGTTGATGCAAACCAATCATGTAAAATTGGTGACTTATTCATGTTATGTTACATGCAAGTTGTTAGGCTATGTGGTTATTATGTTGATGTAAACCAATCATGTAAAATTGGTGAGTTATTCATGTTATGTTACATGTAAGTTGTCAGGACAAGACATGTATTATGTTTAGATCTACATTTAGATCTATGAAAATTGGATCCAAGATAAAAGTTCACACTCACATGTCTAGTTGAACTTGTGTAAAACCATATGCTTAAGATTCATGTTTATTGGGTCCAAAATAAAAGTTCATATTTACATGCCTAGTTGAACTTGTGTAATTCCATATGTTTAAGATTCATGTTTATTAGATCCAAATTAAAATTTCACATTCACATGTCTACTTGAACCTGTGTAATTCTATATGATTAAGGTTTATGTTTATTGGACCCAAAATAAAATTTTACATTTACATGCCTAGTCGGATTTGGGTAATTTCATATGCTTAAAGACTCATGTTAGTTGGATCCAAAAATTCAAGTTCATTATTTTATGCCACATTTATATGACACATGTTTAGCTAGATCCTTATTATTTTATGTTGTGTGAATGGTACATGCTCCCTTCTTTCCCCTTTTGTATATAAGTTAGGCTAAGTTACGAGCCTAACATTCTATGTGATTTTTGAGAACGTATGACAGGGGTAACGTTGGGAAAAGTTTAAAAATTATTATTATCGGCATAATTTGGTCCATAAATAAATGAATGGCTAGTGGCATAAAAATGGTATAATTTATATAGCAAATTTTTTGAATATGATTTAGAGGGTAATTGGGGCATGACTTGAATGACAATAATTGTGGATAATTTACATATAAATTTGAAAGATAAATATGTAAATTAGGAAAAAGACGAATATGCTTAACCCGAGGTTAGATTGAGTTACAGTGTAAGACTGCCCGGAACCACCAGGCACATCCAGCAACCGTAACAATATATATCTAATGTGAGAGGTTAGTGCATCAAGCCCAAAAGAACCCGTGGTTAGATTGAGTTGCAGTGCAAGACTGCCCGGAACCGACCGACACATCCAACAACCGCAACAATACATATCTAATATGAGTGGTTGTTGCTTTAATGAATGAATTAAAGCTAAGATAGGAATGGAAGGGTTAAGTTAATTAAGGCAACACTTAACCAATACAACATGTTAGCTTAACTGATGGGTGGGGTTAGGTTAATTTGAGAAAACTTAACCATTTTAACACGTTGATTAGGAAAACCTAGTGATGGGGACCCATTTCAGTAGTAACCCGCATAGATGTATCATGTTACCTTGAACTAGGCTGGGTGGAGCACGATTACAGGGATGATTGTAAGCGGTCAAAACAATGGCGGGTGGCGGGTCAGTGTAGGTTCCGACGGAGGGCAGTCGTGCACGTACTCCGGAGTGGAAAAAGCAGGAACTGGGCATCAATAGTTATACTCTGTGCACCTCGAATTGTGTCGGGTTGCCACCATAGGACTTGATACACTCCATGGTGGGGCCACCACATGTATCTACAATCATGCGGGGCCGAATGACACAAGCAGTAAACGTATACAAGTAGGAGCCGATCAATAAGAAGGGGATCATTTATCTTGAACACATGATGCTAGTTGAAACACTTGTAAGGGGGTGTAGAGAAGTAGAAATGAGTGCGATAGCATATTCAGTCTTATTATCGTCTTATTATCTTATTCCTAGGATGTTGTCCAAGATTTAGTTTATTCATGTCATAATCCTTTTTCTTATTTACATGCTAAATAATCACGGTACTTACCAGACTCATGTCTGACCCATTTTATTTCGTCTTCTTTTCTTCCGTCCCCTCCTCCCCCCAGGTCCGTAGGGAGGGAATACTTCAGCTTAGATCCGATCATTTCCAATCTGAAGAGAGTAGATGTATTGCTCGGAATCTTTTTTCCTTGGGCTATGGCTTTGGATACTCTCTTATTGGGGATTTATGCTGCCTAACTGTTGTTCTAATGCTTCTTTATGTTTTAATTCAAGATAGATATTTTATTGTAATAATTTGGAAGTTGGTTTGAGATAGTCATTGTAATGTTTTAACTGAACCACGTACTTATGAAATAAATTTAGTTTTTCCACTGTTTATATGTCTGTCTTGTTAATTATCTATATCTTTTACCTATAATGCTCCAACGAAGTTAAGGCATTCCCTTGGTGAGTGACCTTAACGGAGGTGGGGTGTTTCAGCCCAGATATGAAAAGTACACCGAACACAATTCGACCTTGACTGACATCTACATGAACACAAACGGTGACGTCTCCTACCCAAAGCCTCCCAGGAGGGAGCCATCACAAAGAGAACCCGATTCTGGAAAATAATGCATATTTCATGATATGGACAGTCATGACACAAATGACTGTAGGCACTTACGAGACTTGATCGAGGAACGGGTTAGACGTGGAGAGCTACCCGAGTATGTGAAACAACCTACAGCGCCTGCACCCGCGTTGCCACCACCTGCTCCCCGGAGAGGGAATGACCCTAAATCGAGCTCCCGTGGGCTCGTCATCAATTGATCTGGATTGTATCACTCTGCATTTTCAGCATTTCTTAGGATTTAAGATATGTTTCTTTGCTTTCTTTAGGTTTTCCGATTGGCTAAATCGGAGTATGTACGTTCGGGGTAAGGATTTAGCTCCAAAGCGTGCTCTGCACCCGATGACAAATCGATCAGGATTTGCTTTGGTTTTGTACTCTGAATTGAATAAGGAAGGACTTTCTGAACATGGATTATGTTTAGCAAATTTATGTGTCTTGTCAGGTTGTGGCAGGATTCTCAATCTCAATTAAAGTTTGGCTTATACTTATCTCGGACCCTAGGCATGGATTATGCCTATGGATAGACTGTCTTGTTAGGTTTTGGCAAGTATAGCTCTACCCCGACATGAGTATGGAGTGTACCCACTAGGATACTTAAGTATGGATTATACTCAGGAACGACGAACGATCTTGTCAGAATTGGGCAAAGGAACTCAATAAAACTCGAGTATGGCTTATGCTCAGTTTGAAATTCCTGGAATGGCTTATACCCGGAAGGTTAGCTCCCTCGCCAGGTTTTGGAAGGATGTTTCGAATGTCCTTCGAGTATGGTTTATGCTCAAACAAATGCCCAAGCATGGTTTATGCTCGAAAGTGTAATCAGTTTTGTCCGGATTTGACGCACCTTTTTGCTCTCTTTTCTTCGCAGGTATGGATTATACTTGCAACTGGCAGGCCCTGCGTGGCCTTGGATTATCCAGAACACATCTTCCTTCAACCAGCAAGATATGTTATGGGGGGCAAAATGTTAACCTACTTTTTGTCAAAGCCGTCACACATGAAATCTCTGGTTAACAGTATGCACAAGTACGGGGAATATCGTCTGAAGACAGGAAGGGATTTGGTTGAAGTCGCATCAAAAACTAAGATTGGCCCGACACTCCTATCAGATGACCTTTTCATGGTCTGAAAACATTATCTACGGAGCTAAGATTGGTAACTCTTGTAGCCCTATGAATCAGATTCAAGTCGAGCTTTCGTTTGGGCAAAACAGACTTACGGTTTGGAAGTTACGGCCATTTCCGTGAACGCATGCAGAACTGGAAACTTGGATTTTGGGAATTGACTTGGAGCATATAACCCCTCGGATCGGACCGTCGTCACCGGTTCGGGTCAAACACGTGGATCCGGTCGGGTTTCGACACTGCATACATCAGTACATCTTGGCATTCACTCTAGCACTTCCGGTTCGCATCGGAGGAAGAGAACCTGATCCCCAATAGCACCTCGGTTCAATTTAGCCTCATCCGACCCGACCCGCCCGGCTTCTCCCGCACGAACAGCTTGTTTGACCGATTCTTGAGGCACTATCTACTCCTACTTGCATGGAATGAACGCCACCTCGCATAGCACGATCTGGAGAGGCTTTCTCCACCTTTTCCACTACATTTTGAGATGAAAGGGATGCCCGCCACGTGGCATCCGAACCGGATCTCCATAGAGCCTCTCTACAGCTACAAATACACCACTCGAAGGCAAAAATGAAGGGATCTTTCGGCTCTAACTCCTTACATCTTCCACCATTGCTCTCTATAAACCATTTTCAGCAGCAAAGGAGCCAAATTCCATCCTACAACACGAGGATTTCATATATAATCTTCATTTTTCTCACTTCTTTTACATTGTAAACACGAGGACTTCGTGTATAAACTAAGAGAATTGTACTTGTAACTTCTTAGGATTTAAGAAGAGATAAAGTGGACGTAGGCTTGTTTTGAGCCGAATCACTATAAAAATCTCGTGTGTCTCCTCTTATTTTACTGTTTTTTGCATTCGGTGATCCGTGATTTGCATTTGGGTGTTAGGCCCAAATTCGGTCTAATATTTTGGCGCGCCATGAAGTGGGCACACGATACTACTTCAATTTCTAGCCTCAAAGGAATCGGATTGCTCGATTGTTGGATCAATGGTAAAACGAAAGAAAGATGGAACCTTCTCTCGTACTGAGGACGTTGGTACAGAAGGCGCGAGGAATGAGGCGAGCTCGGAGGCTTCCTCTCATGGTGATCAATCAGCATACTTAACCAAAGACGAAATGGATGGCGTTCTCGCTGAATTGAGAACCCAGATGGCAAGGCAGGACAATTTCCTCTGGAAGCAGCAGGAGATGATGGATGAATTCTTTTCTCAGATGAATGGAAACCCGAGCAACAACACTCAATTCAATGGATATAATGCAACGAACTTAACACCTCTAGCTGCACAAATAGGATCGGATCCGATCCGAGCCGCAGGAGATGGGGGCAATCCGACTCCCATTGGAAATGAGCAATAAGCATTGCTCAATGTTCTAGATGAGAATGCTTGAATCATGAGGGACTCAGGACAGGTTCGGCCAAACTTCGCTCCGGTTCGGATAGACACCCAACCGTCAACTTCAGGTCAACGGCAACACGAAGCAGCTCGGAGCAGAGAGCCAAGACAGATTCGGTTTGGAACCTCCGACCCGATGACCACCGATCCGAACCGGATCACACTCCAAGCGGCCTATACATTTTCAAACTCTTCTGGAATCAACACTGGGGGCACCAGCTTTGGCCTAGGCAACTTGCAACAACTCTTTGAACGAGATCGACTCACCATTTTGATTGAACGCCTCTCAAGAGGCCGGACTTATCAGAATGACATGGATGATGTCCATCACAATCCATTCACACAGGAAATTAGGAATTCTCGCAATCCTCCAAATTTCAAACTTCCATAACTGGAGCCCTACAATGGCAGGACGGATCAAACGTGCATCTGATACGCTAAAAACGGCATATGGAAGTTCAATCAGCATCGGAAAACGTAATGGCTAAATGTTTTCCTCTCTTTTTGACCGATATACCTGCTACGTACATTTGACTACTAGAATCAGAATCGATCAATTGTTGGAAAATGTTGGTCGCTCTCTGTACTGAACAGTTTCGGGTCCACATCGCTCGACTCAAGAATGTAATGTCATTAACTACAGTCAAGCAAAGGCCCAGAGAAACTCTGCGCTCATTTTTGGAACGGTTCAACGTTGCACCAGCATCAGTTGATCGTCCTGAGCCATCTATGGTATTGGTGGCAGTAGTATCCGGCGTTTTGGACAACTCGGAGTGCAAAAAATCCTTGTACTAAGACCCACCATGGAATCTCAGCGAATTCTACCTTGAAACGGATATATTTCTGCGTGAAGAAGACGCGACGTATGAAAAGAAAATTCTCGATGTCAATATGCTTAAAGACGGAGAATCGTCTGACTCTGGAAAAGGCAAAGGGAAAGCTGCAGTCAAGAATGATTGCAACGCTCAGCCCCAAAGAGGGCCCAGACATGAAAAGTACACCGAACTCAATTCGACCTTGACTGACATCTACATGAACACAAACGGTGACGTCTCCTATCCAAAGCCTCTCGGGAGGTAGCCATCGCAAAGAGAACACGATTCTAGAAAATACTGCATATTTCATGATTTGGACAGTCATGACACAAATGACTGTAAGCACTTATGAGAATTGATTGAGAAATGGGTTAGACGTGGAGAGCTACCGAATATGTGAAACAACCTACAGCGCCTGCACCCGCGTTGCCACCACCTGCTCCCCGGAGAGGGAACGACCCTGGATCGAGCTCCCGCGGGATCATCATCAACTGATATGGATTGGATCACTCTACATTTCTTAGGATTTAAGATATGTCTCTTTGATTTCTTTAGGATTTCTGATTGGCTAAATCAGAGTACATACGTTCGGGGTTAGGATTTAGCTCTAAAGCGTGCTCTGCACCCGATAACAAACCGATTAGGATTTGCATTGGTTTTGTACTCTGAATTGAATAAGGAAGGACTTTCCGAACATGGATTATGTTTGGTGAATTTAAGTGTCTTGTCAGGTTGTGGCAGGATTCTCAATCTCAATTGAAGTATGGCTTATACTTATCTCGGACCCTTAGGCATGGATTATGCCTAGAGATAGAGTGTCATGTCAGGTTTTTGCAGTATAGCTCTATCCCGACATGAGTATGTATTGTACTCACTAGGATGCTTAAGTATGGTTTATACTCAGGAACGACGAACGATCTTGTCAGGATTAGGAAAAGGAACTCAATAAAACTCGAGCATGGCTTTTGCTCAGTTTGAACTTCCTTGTATGGCTTATACGCGGAAGGTTAAGTCCCTCGCCAGGTTTTGGCAGGATGATTCGAACGTCCCTCGAGTATGGTTTATGCTCAAACAAACGCTAAGCATAGTTTATGCTCGAAAGTGTAATCAGTTTTGTCGGGATTTGATGCACCTTTTTTCTCTCTTTTCTTCGCAGGCATGGATTATACTTGCAGCTGGCAGGCCCAGCGTGGCCTTGGATTATCCGGAACACATCTTCCTTCAGCCAGCAACATATGTTCTGGAGGGAGGGGGGAAATGTTGACCTACTTTTTAGTCAAAGCCGTCACACATGAAATCTCTGGTTAACAATACGCACAAGTACGGGGAATATCATCAGAAGATAGAAAGCGATTTGGTTGAAGTTGCATCACATTCAAAGATTGGCCTGAAACTCCTATCAGACGACCTTTTCAGGGCTTGAAAACGTCAATTACGGAGCTGAGCTTAGTAACTCTTGTAGCCCTTCTGAATCAGCTTTAAGTCGAGCTTTTGTTTGGGCAAATTGGACTTACCGTTTAGAAGTTATGCTCGTATCCGTGAACGCATGCAGCAGAACTGGAAACTTGGATTTTGGGAATTGACTTGGAGCATATAAACCCTCGGATCAGACCGTCGTCACCGGTTCGGGTCGGACACCTGGATCGGGTCGGGTTTCGACCTTGCATACATCAGTACAGCTTGGCATTCACTCTGGCACTTTCGGTTCGCATCGGAGGAAGAGAACCCGATCCCTAAGAGCACCTCGGTTCGATTTAGCCTCATCTGACGCGACCCTCCTGGCATCTCCCGCACGAACAGCTTTTTTGACCGATTATTGAGGCATTATCTACTCCTACTTGCATGGGATGAATGCCACCTCGCATAGCACGATCTGGAGAGATTTTCTCCACCTTTTCCACTACATTTCAAGATGAAAGGGATGCCCGCCACGTGGCATCCAAACCGGATCTCCGTAGAGCCTCTCTACTGCTATAAATACACCATTCAAAGGCAAAATGAAGGGACCTTTCGGCTCTAACTCCTTAAGTCTTCCACCATTGCTCTCTGCAAAACATTTTCAGCAGTAAAGGAGCCAAATTCCACACTACAACACGAGGATTTCGTGTATAATCTTCATTTTTCTCACTTCTTTTTCATTGTAAACACGAGGACTTCGTGTACACACCAAGAGAATTGTACTTGTAACTTCTTAGGATTTAAGAGGAGACAAAGTGGACGTAGGCTCGGTTTGAGCCGAACCACTGTAAAAATCTCGTGTGTGTCCTCTTATTTTACTGTTTTTTGCAATCTGTGATATATAATTTGCATTTGGCTTTGGGAACAAATTTCGGTCTGACATTTTGGCGCGCTACGAAGGGGGCACACGATACTACTTCAATTTCTAGCCTCAAAGGAATCAGATTACTCGACTGTTGGATCAATGGTTAAATAAAAGAAATATGGAACCTTCTCTCGTACTGAGGACGTTGGTACAGAAGGCACGAGGAATGAGGAGAGCCAGGAGGCTTCCTATCAAGGTGAGCTATCAGCATACTTAACCAGAGACGAAATGGACAGCGTTTTCGCTTAATTGAGGGCCCAAATGGCAAGGCAAGACGATCTCCTCTGGAAGCAGCATGACATGATGGATGAATTCTTCGCTCGGATGAATGGAAACCCGAGAAACAACACTCAATTCGATGGAAATAATGCAACGAACTCAACATATGCTGGTGCACCAAACATGATCATATTGGATCCGATTCGAGCCGTAGGAGATAGGGGCAATCCGCCTTCCATTGGAAATGTGCAGCAAGCATCGGGATGAGAACGATAGAATTGCGAGGGACTCAGGATAGGTTCAGCTAAACTCCACTCCAATTCGGATAGACACCCATCCATCAACTTCAGCTCAATGACAACAGGAAGCAGCTCAGAGCAGAGAGCCAGGACCGGTTCGGTTCGGAACCTCCGATCCAACGACCATCGATCCGAATCGGATTGCACTCCAAGCGGCCCATGCATTTCCAAACCTTTCTGGAATCAATACTGGGGGCACCAGCTCTGACCTAGGCAACTTGCAACAGCTCTTTGAAGGTGACCGACTCGCCAATTTGATTGAAATCCTCTCGAGAGGCCGAACTTATCAGAATGACATGGATGATGTCAATCACAATCCATTTACCCAAGAAATCAAGAATTCTAGCAATCCTCCAGATTTCGAACTTCCACAACTGGTGCATTACAACGGTAGGAGGATCCTACCGTGCATCCGATGCACTAAAAACAGCATTTGGAAGTTCAATCGGCATCGGAAAACGTAATGGGTAAATGTTTTCCTCTCTTTTTGACTGATATAACTGCTATGTGGATTCGGCAGCTGGAATCTGAATCGATCAACAGCTGGAACATGTTGGTTGCTCTCTTTATTGAACAGTTTCGGGTCCACATCGCTCGACCCAAGAATGTAATGTCACTCACTATAATCAAGCAAAGGCCCAGAGAAACTCTGTGCTCATTTTAGGAATGGTTCAACGTTGGAGCAACATCAGTTGATCGACCTAAGCCATCTATGGTATTTATAGAGGGAGTATCCGGCGTTCTGGACAACTCAGAGTTCAAAAAATCCTTATACCGAGACCCACCACAGGATCTCAGCGAATTCTACCTTGAATCAGATAGATTTCTGTGTGAAGAAGATGCAACGTCTAAAAAGAAAATTCTTGATGTCAACATGCTTAAAGGCGGAGAACTGTCTGACTTTTGAAAAGGAAAAGGGAAGGCTGCTGTCATGAATGACTACAACGCTCAGCCCCGGAGAGGGCCCAGATATAAAAAGTACACCGAACTCAGTTCGACCTTGACTGACATCTACATGAACACAAACGAGGAAGTCTCCTATCCAAAGCCTCCCAGAAGGGAGCCATCGCACAGAGAACGCGATTCTGGAAAATACTGCATATTTCAAGATATGGACAGTCATGACACAAATGACTGTAGGCACTTATGAGACTTGATTGAGGATCGGGTTAGACGTGGAGAGCTACCCGAGTATGTGAAACAACCTACAGCGCCTGCACTCGCATTGCCACCACCTGCTCCCCGAAGAGGGAATGACCCTGGATCGAGCTCCGTGGGCTCATCATCAATTGATCTGGAATGGATCACTCTGTAATTTTAGCATTTTTTAGGATTTAAGATATGTCTCTTTGCTTTCTTTAGGTTTTTCAAATGGCTAAATCAGAGTTCGTAAGTTCAGGGTTAGAATTTAGCTCAAAAGCGTGCTCTGCACCCGATGACAAACCGATCAGGATTTGCTTTGGTTTTGTACTCTAGATTGAATAAGGAAGGACTTTTCGAACATGGATTATGTTTGGCTAATTTAAGTGTCTTGTCAGGTTGTGGTAGGATTCTCAGTCTCAATTAAAGTATGGCATATACTTATCTCAGAACACTAGGCATGGATTATGCCTAGAGATAGACTGTCTTGTCAAGTTTTCACAAGTATAGCTCTATCCCGACATGAGTATGGATTGTACTCACTAGGATTCTTAAGTATGGATTATACTCAGGAATGACGAACGATCTTGTCAGGATTGGGAAAAGGAACTCAATGAAACTCGAGTATGGCTTATGCTCAGTTTGAACTTCCATGTATGGCTTATACTCGGAAGGTTAGGTCCCTCGCCAGGTTTTGGCAGGATGATTCAAAAGTCCCTCGAGTATGGTT
This sequence comes from Allium sativum, assembly GCA_030737875.1. NCBI lineage: Eukaryota > Viridiplantae > Streptophyta > Magnoliopsida > Asparagales > Amaryllidaceae > Allium > Allium sativum. The sequence goes on from CM060916.1 coordinate 347,982,906, forward strand.
TATGCTCAAACAAACGCCTGAGCATGGTTTATGCTCGAAAGTGTAATCAGTTTTGTCAGGATTTGACGCACCTTTTTGCTCTCTTTTCTTCGCAGGTATGGATTATACTTGCAGCTGGCAGGCCCGGCGTGGCCTTAGATTATCCAGAACACATCTTCCTTTAACCATCAAGTTATGTTATGAGGGGCAAAATGTTGACCTGCTTTTTAGTCAAAGCCGTCATAGGGAGTATCGTCAGAAGACAGGAAGTGATTTGGTTGAAGTCGCATCACAAACAAAGATTGGCCCGAAAGTCCTATCAAACGACTTTTTCTGGCACCGAAAACATAAATTATGGAGCTGAGCTCGGTAATTCTTGTAGCCCTCTGAATCAGCTTCAAGTTGAGCTTTCGTTTGGGAAAAAAGGGTTTTACGGTTTGCAAGTTATGCCTGTTTCCGTGAATGCATGCAGAACTGGAAACTTGGATTTTGGGAATTGACTTGGAGCATATAACCACTCGGAATGGACCGTCGTCACCGGTTCGGGTCAGACAATTGGATCGGGTCGGGTTTCGACCCTGCATACATCAGTATAGCTTGGCATTCACTCTGGCACTTCTGGGTCGGATCGAAGGAAGAGAACCCGATCCCCAATAGCACCTCGGTTCGGTTTAGCCTCATCTGACCGGACCCACCTGGCATCTCCCGCACGAATAGTTTGTTTGACCGATTCTTGAGGCATTATCTACTCCTACTTGCATGGGATGAATGCCACCTCACATAGCACGACCTGGAGAGGCTTTCTCCACCTTTTCCACTACATTTCGAGATGAAAGGGATGCCCGCCATGTGGCATCCAAACCGGATCTCCGTAGATCCTCTCTACAACTATAAATACACCACTCGAAGGCAAAATGAAGGGATCTTTCAGCTATAACTCCTTATGTCTTCCACCATTTCTCTCTGCAAAACATTTTCAGCAGCAAAGGAGCCAAATTCCACACTACAACACGAGTATTTCATGTGTAATCTTCATTTTTCTCATTTCTTTTTCATTGTAAATACGAGGACTTCGTGTATAAACTAAGAGAATTGTACTTGTAACTTCTCAGGATTTAAGTAGAGATAAAGTGGACATAGGCTTGGTTTGAGCCGAACAACTATAAAAATCTAGTGTGTCTCCTCTTATTTTACTGTTTCTTGCATTTGGGTGTTAGGCCCAAATTTCGGTCTAACAATATACATATACATACATACATATATATATATATATATATATATATATATATATATATATATATATATACAACAAGTCATCTTATCCCCCCAGTATTCTTTTCCTTCATGTTACATATTATCCTTGCATGATGAGCCCTAAGTTTCTTTAACATTATCTCCTTGTCATTCCCCAAGAAGTCAAAAAATAACTGAGGATACTTCATACAAATATGTTTGAGTTCTTTCAAGAAGCGTTCTGTGCCAGATCTAAAAGGGTGCTTTGTCAGAAATTCCATCTTCAGCATAGAGAGAGAATGGAGTCATCCTTTAAAAAAAAGGGAGGAAGAGATGATCAGCAAGGACAGAATTCCCACTGCAAGAACAAGTCATCAAGGGTCAATTTGAACAAGCAAAGAAAGAATTCAGAAGCTGAGATTCGTGCCTGGAGGGTGAGGGAGTTTGCGTGCACTGCCTGCTTTCACTCGTCAAGCTCCAAGGGGTTTACCCCCTCCACAAATCCATCATCTCCATGCGAGTCGCCAAAGTTACCACCTTCTTTATGCAAAATCGGACTTTTGCCCCTTCGAATGATTTGAAGTCGGACATCTTCTCGATGAACAAAAGGTCCCCAACCTACACTTTACATTCTTCAGAACCTCCAGCACCCTGATCTAAAGCAATAGCACCCCTCAAGATCTTGTTCCGAAGGGACGAAGGAAGAGATGGAAGGTCCATGTCAGGGAACTTGTCACAGTTATCACAATAAACTAAGAGGAGAACCTTTTCATAATGTTTAGTCATCATGTCTGGAAAATGCACTTTCAAGAACATAGAAATCCGGTTTTGAGTTTCGTAAATTATCCTTTTGGAATCAGAAAGAATTGTTTCACTTGTTTTCAGTCTCCCCGTGTGTTTCATTAGCATATCCGACCGCTCACGCCTGAGGGTCGAAACTTCGGCAGTTAAGGAATTGTTGGTAGCCCTTTCCCTCTTAAAAGACTCCTTCAGTTGACTATAAATCTCTTCGTTGCTAGTCTTCACGAAGGTTAGATCATGAAGGTTAGACTCCAATGAGGCTTTCTCTCTCTAGAGCTCTTCCTCATCCCAGAATAAGAGGCAGCTGTAGACCCCGCAAGATATCTAAAAAATAGGAGAAAAAGGGATAGAGGAAGGCAAGAACGATACCATGTTAGTCCTCACATCAATAAGGCGAGTAAGGAGCCACAGGGGAATGAAATTACGAACCAAAAGTTGTTGTTTAATGAAGTTGAGGTAAAACTTAAGCCATCCTTCAGAAGCAAGCTCTGGAATGTTAGAGACACCAATGGAGGGCAAAGAAGATCTAATAATTGTATCAAAGTCCAAGGCCTGAAAAGAGGGACCTGTAGAGTCACACTGCTGATAAGGGAAAGGGAAGTCTCACGCACTCTTAAATTCAGATCTGCCTGACAATCGGATCTTAGGAAACCAGTAACAAAATCACTTCCAACGATCTCCTCAGAGGTGGGAAGACGTTATGAAAACCTCCAGGAGAAAGTGTGAGAGGGGTATGCAGTAGCCGACAACAAGGAGACTCAACAATCTCGCCTCCAGAAGAACGGGAAACAAAATATGCCCTTTTATGATCCCAAAAGGGATCACTATCGGAAATTGAAGTAGATCTCTTCTTAAGCAAAAAAAATGAACAAGGGAGAGAAGTTTGTTCTAGAAGATCTTGTCCCAAAAATGAAGGGACATGCCCATAAGGAAAGTTCGAGAATAACAGTTTGGAATGCTAGTTCAAGACTCTTGGGATTTCACTTATAATATTGCTCACTTGGAATTCTTTCACTCCAAGTTCCCCCTCCGTCAAACAAAATACGAATTTATTCGAGGTGGGATCGCCAATTCGTGCGAACTCGTGCAAAGTCCTGCCAGGTGATGCCATAACATAAGCCTCTATTTTAACCTAATTTTTATTTGATGATTATACACAAACAACACATAGGCATACAAGCGACTTGGAATTTCATTAGCCTATGGAACAATAATCCTAGCTGGGAAAATTGATATCATCATGATAAGTTACCCACTGTTACACATCCTTCGTCTATACAGGCTTTACTTCGCAAAACACCGATAATCAACGAGGATGGATATAACTTCGTAGAGGTTCGCCATTAATTGTCAATTCAGACGATTAATGAGGGTTCAATCTACATTAGAATTATCAATTCCTAACTCACAGCACGATCCAAATCAGTAATTAAAATTCGAGCAGAGAAACGTACTATCAGATAGAGCTAAAATCCTGGCAAAATGATACGACAAATATTGATGAACAGTAATCTTGCTTTAGTGAAATGTTATGCAAGAAAAGAATGAGAGAGAAAGAGATCTACCTTGCCTCTCAGCTGCACGCCTGGGACTGGATCGACGAATAGGATTCATACGAGGAAAGTGGAAATACTGCTCGGGGGGTAAAAAGTAAAAGAAAATATAATTTGAATTCAGAATCCAGAGACAATCCAGACCACTCAAAAGGAGACCAATCAACGCGTCCGATCGAAGGAAGGCAGGAGACATAGGAGTACTATCCCTAAGAAAAGACAAAAGTTTGACTTGTAAAGTCGAAAATACCCCTTCACTAGGGGGGCAAATGTTACTACCAAAATTAACAACGAAGCAAGACGACGGTGAAGGGGTATCAGACAGCTGAAGGCTTAACAGAAAGAGGAACCCAGTATTAGGAAGGGCTAAGAGTAAGAAAGAATGACCCGAAAAGCTTCATCAACCGGAACCTTCCTGAGAGAAAAAATATCGTGAAAGCTACAAGGTGTGGCTGGCGGGACTTACCTACCGGGGTCAATCCGACAAAAACTCTCCAAGCAACACCAGTCCGACAAAAGAATTCTATGGCAAAGAACCAACCTAGCCCAAAACCAAATACATCTGAAAACGAGAGCATCGAAGGTATTAAACCATGAGAAACGCAACGACCATCTAGAACCGACTTCCGGAGCACCTCGGACACCGAAAGGACAAATCCATAAATAATAGGAAGGACATTAGAAGCCATCCTCTGGGAATCCAGGTTACCACAAAAGCCCTACCAAAAAGGTAATCGAGACCCAAGCGGATATACAGGCTACCCGTACTAATACACTTAGTACCGAAACCCGTTGCGGCATCAAACAGGTAGTTATCGACATACATCATGAAAGTAGGCCTCTCTAAGTATTTACGATAAAGCCAGAGGACTACATCTGAGAGCTTACATCCGAGAGCCAATATTTGGAGCTGTTACCAAAGAAAACAAAACTCAAACCTTATACGAAGATCATGACCGATATTCCAAGGACAGCCAAAACGCAAGCGCCCGAAACTTAGGAAAAAGCAACCTGCGAAGACCTCCGTAGGCCCATTAGCCTATCAGCTAAAGGAGCCCTAAAGCACTGTAAATACGACCCCAGGAGTCACACAGGGGGATCTTATTTTTTTCTTTCTACATGGCACACTCTTAAAAATAAGCTAAGAGCTTAGATTAATGGAGAAATTCTCTTTATTGTACCCATGTACTCCCAATGAAAATTCAACAAAAAGTGGATCTTCTTATGCGAAAGATACTCTGTGAGTGTGTATTATTACTTCTCTAACCATATCAATTGCAGTTTATCACTCTTTCTCCCGGTAAACATGGATTTTCATCCCTAAATATCCTTGAGTAGTGGAACTTACATCACTCATCGAATTTAGATCCAACCTGATAGTCCTCAGCGATCCCACACCTCTGAGCATCAGTATTTAAAGTAGGCATCTGAATCGATTGGAAGAGTAAACCCATCCTCCTAATTACCCTCTAGATTCGTCCTTGTTGACCCATCTCCGTTGTTGATGAAAAATATAGTTAACAATACTTAATTAGTTTATATTAAATTCTAAATTTAAAATTATAAATTTCATTTTAAACAACAATTTCAATTAAAAAACCATATTAAATCCTTTTGTTAAATCAATTTTAATTTTAAATTCACATATTCGATTTAAATATTTCAAACATTAATTTAAAGTAAAATATATAAATTAAATTTCAAAACCAATACATACTTATAAAATTTCAAAAACGATTAATTGACCACGATATTCGTATATAAGTTTCTATCTTATGGTGAAGTGAGTCGAACATGTATCATTTCAAACTACTTGATTGAATCCTCGATTATATATCATTTAAACCCATATCTTAATTCAATATCAAAGTAATATAGAGATTCGGGTATATATTATAATGATTTTTCCTAAATCTACAAGGAACAACTCGTAGTGTAAGAACATCAAAATAAAGCATAACGTATCAAGTAGCATATATGTACCATCACACGTATCATAATGAATCATACGTCACTTGGATATATTTCATGCCATGTATTTTAATCGTGTATGTCATAAGTGAACAATATACATAAAAGATAATCGTGTGTTTTCTAATAAATCATGACATTTCATGTGACTTTTAATTGTGTTTGTTACAACTCGAATTTTTGATAGGTTTGAAGTTAATAATTTGATCTGAATTTAAAATTTTAATATTTTAAACCTTAATTTATTTTGAATTCAATGAAATAAATGAATTGATTTCGGTATATGAACAAAAGTAAGTAACGTTGAACAATGAAATTAAACAATTGTCAAATATGAATATGACTGTTTAACTGATTCAACTTATGTTAATTAAACTTATGTACGTTTTTAAAAACTTAAATTTAAATAATAAAATTGAATTAATATATATACCGATGTTTCAAATCTACTGAAATATAAATTTTTCCAAAAAGGTCAGTTTTATGTTAGATCTAGTTAAATTTGAATTTTTTGTCAAAATCTAAAAGTTCTAAAAATTTGGATTCATTTTTTTATGAATCTATACTGAACTCTGAGCATCCATTATTTTTTATTTCGTAAAAATTTAATTTTGTTTATCGGGAATTCGCGTTTGTAATTGTAGAAAAGCCCTCGTTTTGATAACGTATTAGTGTATATTTCAGCCTCTATATTCCTTTTGTTGTGTGAACGCATTGGTTCGTAGGATTTAGGTTGTGCTTATTGGGCTTTATGGCTTATTTATTTGCTGTAATGGTGGGTTACATACGTTTAGTTTCTAATGGTTTCTCTCACGTGAATAAATCACGTAATCTTTATGTTTCCTTGTTCGATCTTAAAAAACTTCTCATTTTCTCTTTCTCTTCTTTGTCTAGATCTAGATCTTAAATCCACAAGGATCATGCTAAAACGACCGGGGGAAAAACGGTGAAAAAACTAGGATCTGAGAATGAACGGGGAGAAATTCATGGGAGCATGCAAATTTTATGGGGGGATTTGTAATCCAACCATCATAATCAATTTGGTGAAAACGACTCCCACGTTTCCAAGTAGAAATAGCACAATCGAATCCACACAAAAAAATTCTCCTCAAATTAAAATTTAATGAAAATTTTTCATAAGGAGTCAATTTGAAATCAAAAATCAAAACAATAAGGCTGCTTTTTCCACGCACCAAGCATAACCCTTTCACCATCTTCCTACGCCACGACCCACCAGTGTAGCCACTGGAGGACGCCACCTCCTCTTCGACCCCACTCTCCGATCATCCAGCCTCAAACCCCTAAAATCCTAAGTTTGTGAACCCTAGATCCACAACGAATACCAAACCCGTACTCAGTCCCAAACCTACTCACTGCTCATCCCACCACTTGTCCAAGGCCTACCACCATGTCGTGCCGCCTAGGGATCTTCTCTGACCATCGCAACCTCTTCACCTGGCAGCCCAAAACTACCTTTATGTAATAAAAAAAAGTTTTCCAAACCCTAAGACTAACCTAGCCTACACTAGGCCCTGACCTAACCTGTGCAACAACTAGACGCACCTCTGTCCCTACCTGAAGCCGTCCCACCTGGCTACGGATGTGTTGTGGTTATAGGAAGGTGAAGTTGCTATGTGGAATTGGTTTTATGTTGTCGTGTTGAGTTTAAAACAAATGATGATGTAGGTGAGGTGGTAGTCTATGTGAATAACAAGCGTGAGGTCTTGAGTTCAACTCTTTTAGTCAACATTATCAAGACCGGACCCGCCTAGAGGTTCGACCACGGTTAACCCTTGGCCGGCGGCGAAGACGGCCGGGAACGGAGTTGGACCGCAGTCTACAGCAAACCGTCATTAGACTAATCGAAACCCTAATTTAGATGCAGAACTGAAAATTAGTCATTTAATCTGATTGATTTGGGGTTTATAAGGTTTCTTTTGAGCGTCTTCATAGTTCGATGGTATAAGATTAGAGAAAAAGAGGGGAACGCGAGGAGAGGAAGAGGCTAACGGCCAAAATCATGTTTATTTGAAATAAAAACCCTTGAATTTTCGTTAAATTTATTGAGCTCGTTTTGCAATTTGCACCATTTTCTGTGTTTCAACACTTAAATCACCTTACCAGTAACTCGTAGTCTGACTGGTTGAACCCTTAAAGCCTCCGACCTTGGAGCACGACGGTTTGATCCACGGTCCAGTCTTGATAACATTGCTTGTAGTTGTTGGTTGGATGAATATTTAAATATATATTTTTATATAATTTAGTATAACTTTAAATTTAGATCTTTAAATAATAAGTTTTTAATATATAAGTTAATACATGTTTTAAAAATATAAATTTAAGATTTTAAAGTATGATATTATTTAGTGTTAAAATTTAAATAATATAAAATTACATATGGATATTTATGAATTTCTTACTACAGTATAAATATTTTTAATTTTTTAAACTATACAAATATTGATTTTTACAAAATATAAGTATATAAAAGATTTAAAGAGAAGTTAGAAATCAGACGATAACTTGATTTGTTAAACAACATAATTGGAATGTAATTTATCAAGTAAGATAAATCAATTTTAAGACATGAATTTAATTTAACGAATGTGTTTATAAATTAAGTATGGTTATGAAACTTAATGAGGTGATTTGGAAATAACTGATTTAATAAATGTTTTGACTCTAAATATAATTGAAGTTAAAATTTTGTAATCGATAAAATTGAATTTTAGATCTAATTGATATGAACTTTATTAAAAGGGCGATTTGAATGTAATTTGAACCATACGAATAAAATCGAATAACCCAACTTGAATACTATTTTGACATGAATTGAACTTGAGAATTTATTGTTTAAAGTTTAAAATTAATTTGAAGTAAATTTGTTAGATCTGATGGAACTAAACATTGGAAATATGGATGTGATTTCAATTGGACTATTTTAAATTATTTGAAAATTCGTATTATCCTATATTAAATTAAACAAAATTTTGCTATATAAAGTTAATATTTATTTTATAATTATTTTAATTTTTTTGTATATATTTAATTTAATAATTACATATTTTATATTCATTTTAAATCAAATAATTTTATACAAATATAATAATTCTTAAATAAAACTATTTTTTCATTATATTAACAATTTTAAATAGAGCTGGCAATTAAAACCGAGAACCGAAAACCCAAACCTGACCGACCCAAAAAGACCCGGACCTGAACCGAACCCGATGGGTCTTGGATCAGGTCTAGGTGATGAAAAAAATACAATTAAGACCCGACCAAACTCGACCCGCATTGGCTCGACCCAACAAAAAAGCATTGAAATATATGTAATTTTAGTGTTATTGTTCGACCGAACTCAAACTGATCCGACCCAATCCGAACCGAAGCTCGGGGCGGGTACAGATTTTTGAATTGTATAGTTCAGAACCGAAAAAACTCGCCCTGCCTAGAACCGAGATCCACCGGGAGGGGTTGGGTCTATCGGATCATGTCTAATTGACACACCTAGTTTTAAATAAAAGTTGTTCCTGTCCAAGCTAGTGAATTCAAAATGTTAATATAAAGATTTTTGAAATAATGATATTTGAGGTGTAGGAATGTGAAATCAAAATGTAATTTGGTTAATAAACCATTTTGTAAATATGAAATCCGAATTTTGAACTTAATCAAATATTAAATTTATTTGGATTGACATTGAAATATTTGAATGTAAATTAATGGTGTTATTATTCGATTTATGATATTTTAAATGTGATTTTTAAATATAAATGACCAAGGTGTGAAATAAGCATTTAGTTGTTAACGAGATCGGGGCCAGATATTGTTATCTCTCTGCTAATACTGGGAACCAATTTACCAACTATGCACATGGTGAAGAATCCAGAATGAAGTAGGTTTGTTTGGCGAATGCTACTGGAATGAAGTAAGAGAATGATGATGGATAGCCTTGACCTTCAGGCTACAATTAAAATGAATAAAACAAGAGCCACACCCAGGACAATTGAGCTAGGTCCTCTAAGGGGACATGATTCTTCGAAAACATCTATTACTTGGTGATGTGATTGGGGGCCCCTTTTGATTTTGGTAGTATTGTCTGAGATGAGTGATAGTTGCTGCTACACGTTACCACTAGCCTGGGTCCGTAATCAAGTAGAATCCTACCATTGGGTATAGCCTTGGTGCTTTACCGTATTATCCTAATTAGGCCTCCTAAGATTTTCATTTGTATCGTACCTATGGAGTGCTCTCTGATAGCTACTAGTTCACGGTGGACTTTACGATATCTGTGTAGACTATTGTATTATAAATGGTGTAAGGGAAATAATGGTAAAACCGCTTATGCTATTTTCAATAGTATATTTAACCATAGACATAATTATAATAACGTGTTGTATTATATAATATCTAGTTTAACGGATTCTTAAGGAATGGAATCCCAAAACATCCTTCAAGTTAATTGCACATTCCATTTGAGTATTTCACCCGAAGTTGATTTTCAATTGGACATGTTAATCCCGACTCGAGTGTTTTGTATATTTTTTGACTTGATGCTTGAGTCAGACCGAGGAGTTTGGATTTTGCGATTCTTCTTTTGAGTGCTAGAAATCCATTGGAGGTTTGGCTTGTTATCTTTTTGTTATTGCTATCTTGGTGATTCGGCTATTCCACTTCCATCACTTGCTTTTGTTCTAAGCATTTATGTATCTGAAATTTTTTAATGTATTAAATTATGATGCTGATATTTTATGTTATTTAATTTGAGATTCGGTGCCTAGTACCTTCATGAAATACAAGATTATTTATTCCACTGCGAGTTATTCTACTATTCTATATCTATGACATGTCTGTCTTCTGTGATTTGATTTTATTAAACCCCATAGTTAAAACAATGTACTATTATAAATGATTTGAATTCGTTCCAATATCGACTTAAATGGTAAGAAATAGACAGATGTTACATGTGGCATTAGAGCTTTGGTTTAATAAAAAACCTTAGCTTATGGGATTTTAAACTCATAGATATACCCTAGAATGGGTAGACAATCACATAATCTTTCTTGAAGGTATGGCTTGTAATTAGACCGAGATCTGAAAAACCAAACTGACCCGAAAAGATCCAAACCCGAACCGAACCCATGAGTCTCGAGTCCGGTCTAGATGATGAAAAATATAGTATAGATGCAATCAAACCCGACTCGACTCGAGAGACCCAACCTAAAGGCATTGAAATATATGTGATTTTTGTGTAACTATCCAACCAAACTTGAACCGACCTGAACCGAAGCTCGGGTTGGGTCGAGTCCAAATTTTTGAAATGTGAAGTTCGGACCGATAAACCCGACCTGTCTAGAATTGAGACCCGCAGGGCCGGTCCGGGTCCATCGGGTCAGGTCTAATTGCCACCCATATTAAAAAGAGCATATTTTGAAAAGTACAAATATTCTTACATACGGTTTAAATGTTTTTTTAAGTATTTTTGATACAAAAATTTGTTTTAGATTTTATCTTTTCTACGTGTCTCCCTCCTTTGAATTCATCACCTTTTTTAGAAATTCTCTTAGATTAAGATTCCCTTAGTTGCTCTTTGTCCTAAATTTATACCCTAAGAAACTTATTGTTTATATATAGCTTTCAAAGTCGTTAATATCTCTAAGTTATCAGGGTATCCATTACCGTAAATTCCAGTCGATTAGATTCTTTTGTTGTACAACTTTTAGCTTAGATTTTGACTTAGGTTCACCTAATTGAATAAATAATTAAATATATTTTAAATATAATTGGTACTAAAAATCGACGTGAAATATCAATGTGTTAATAATAGGGTAATATCACCAAGTTTATTACTGAAACAATAAAGACATTGAAAGTACTTTGGTAGTGTTAAAAGGTGTTTTATATAGAAATTTATAAGATGGTTGATTTGTAATAAAAAGAGTTATTTGAATTCAAAACTTATATATGATTTTGTAATAATAAAAATTTCTGATAGGTATAATACCATTTATATTTTAAACACGATATTTTGAATTATTAACTTTATTAAGTATAAGCCACTAGTTTGAATTCAAGAAATGAATAGTAACATTGATTCGATTTTAGAATGTGTACTAATGAAACCTTCTTTAAGTGAATATAAATTTTTAAATGGAATGTGATCTTGGTTTATATAATATAAATTAAACTTATGATTATTAGGTGGACATACGTGTACGATTTTATGTAACTCTAATTTATGAAGGTTGAAAAGCTAAGTTAGTTTATCTTTCCAAAGTGGAGTTCTATTTGGAGAGGTTGGGATAAATTTAAAATTACTTATATTAAGGCTAGTAAAATTATATTGTTATCAATTGTATTTAGTGAAAATTGAATTAGATATAAACTAAAACTGTATATAGAGTAAAAAAATAGAACTTAGTTAATATTCTTGACAATTATGAGGTTTGAAACTAAATTAAAATGGATTGTTAGTGTAAACTTTAATATAACTAAATTAAGATGAAATTTCTACGTGACATAAGAATGAAGTTCTACAATAAAATAGATGTAACCTAATGCTAATATATGGTGATACCGTATACATTATTTTGAAATATTATATAACATACATTCATGTACCTTGAGTTAATTAGATTCATTGAAAAATCGAAGTTAAATTTTAATAAATAAATGAGTGGGGGGGGGGGGGGGGGAGATTAAATTCTTCCTACTTGATAATTTTAATAAATGATTTGAAATCTATAATATATATGCTTTTAAAAGCTTTGTGTCTTTTCAATTTAAAAAGAGAAGAAGTTTCGAGTATTTACTTGATGTTAAAGTTGTCCTATAGATTATTTGATGATTTGGACATACACCTAGCTAACATGTGTGCCAAATCCTATATTTACAAGATAGATATAGAGTCGCACTCCAGTCCCTTGGAAATAATTTCGATGATAATTATAACATCATTGATTCTGGTTTTCAGGTTTCGAAAGTGAGATGGATATATAGAGCTAATCAAGACGTCGAGTGGATACCTAAAACCATATTGAAATATTTGCGAAATATCTAAAACTTTGATTTAAATATACTCCCATATAGTAATCTAAGTAAGTCAATAACCATGTATAACTTGATTTTTGTGTGTGTGTGTGTATATATATATATATGATTGCTTTATTTATGTTTCCCTCCCTCGTTCCATTTAAGGGACGAAAAAATTTGAGTGGGGGAGATTATAACAACCTAAATCTGTAGTAGGTTTGAAATTAATAATTTGATTTGAATTTAAAATTTTAATATTCAAACTTTAGTTTATTTTGAATGGAATGGAATAAATGAATTTATTTCGGCATGTGAAAAAAGTAAGCAACATCGAACAATGAAATTAACAATTGTTAAATATGAATGTTACTATTTAACTGATTCAACTTGTGTTATAAATATATGTAAGTTTATAAAAGCTTAAATTTAAAAAATTAAAATGAATTATTGAATATGTTGATGTTTCAAATCAATTGAAATATAAAATTTTCCAAAAATGTCAGTTTTGTATCAGATTTAAAAGTCGAATTTTGGTCAAAATCATATGATGTTTCAAAATATATGTTATATAATGTTTATAACCTTTCACAAAAATTACAGTTTCCTAATTCACAATATATACTTATAATCTATCTTAATGTTTTTTCATTATATTCCATTTTAAGTAGTTACCCAAATCGTATTATCATTAAGAATACTAACTATCTCCGTAAATTTAAATTCCTATCCGTATTATTCCTACCATTTTAGTATTACCAAAGTTTAAATTATCTTTTACATTCATTCCAACCTTTCCTGAGTTCAACATTTACTTCTAAATGACTAAATTCAGGCTTAACTGAATAATAGCTAGTTTTATTAGCTTTGCAACATGCCATATAAGGTTTTCCTAAATTACTTGTAAAAATCCATTTAACTTTATAATTTTAATTTATATTTGTTTTTAGTAATCGTTTTTCTTTTGTAAATTTCATATCCACATAAAGCGGACCTTGTCATTACATGAACATCTTTCTAAATTCAGACTATTGTTCTAATTTCATTTACTTGACTCAAATTGATATTTTATACATATTTGACTTAGAATAAAGTTAATGAACTTCAAAATATCTTATTTACGAAATATAATTAAGATTATGCTTATTAAGAATTTAATATTATTAAATCATCTCATACAAATTAATAAATTCGATAAGCTCCATTTGTTTACAATTAACCATCTTATAAATCATGTTTGTGCATAACATCATCAAGTTCATATAGTAGCTTCCAAACCACATTAATTCACCAATTAATAAAACAAGTGATTCTTACCGTAGTTATTAATACATTCGTATTTTCATATTAATTCAAAATATGAGAAACACTTAAAATTTCTTAGATTTCTTATTTTGTTGGGTCAAGGATGAGTCTGGGACACGAGCTAGAAGCTAAATTAACAAAAGAAGCTAACTAATGGGAATTTACCAGGGATGGAGGCCCTAATTATGATAAGTTAAAGAATTTTAGCTAAGGAATGAACTCAAAAGAAAAGAAAATCTAGGATAACGCTAAATTTTAAAATAAAATTTATATCTAAAATTCCTTTTAAAACCATTTAAAAATCATTTATACTTTTCAAAATATGCTCTCTCAAGAATGATTCTCAGACTAATCCTACTCATTCTAGGATATCGCTATCCTATCTCTAGTGAATTTTAACACATAGGCTAAGGTTTTCTCCAACCTATGCTCTGATACCAACTGTAACGACCCTCCATTTCCAGCCATTTAGGTCGATAATAAAACCAACTCAAATCATTCGAAATAGAGATTGTTATTGATGGAGGGTAAATATAAAATCATCACAAAATCACAAACACTAAATAACATAATATCTCATAGTAGAATAAATAAAATACAGTAGTAGTTCATGAAGCCACCAATTGGAAAATCTCAAAAACTTATACATAATATCAGAGTTATAGAATCATATATAGCGGAAGTCTAAATACAATTGATTTCTAATAAATAAGGAAATGACTGAAATAAACTAATAGACACGAGTTCTTCAACAAGTCTCGAGATCCGAAAGGTGCAATCTCAATAGTGTGATACTCTGTCTGGCTCGAGCGTAAAGTAAAATAAAACATTCGAGTCAGGACTAATATTCTCATATAAGTGATTTAATTCAAGCGAATTGTTCAAAAAAATGAATCCGTAACTTAAAGGATGCTTGGGATTCCCATACTGTAAGGATTGTGGAAATATATACATATAATGTAATACACTATTATAAAAGTGTCTACGGTAGACATACAATAGAAAATAGTGTAAGCAGGACTACATTGTTACCCTTACACTATTTATAAGCATTTTATTCTCCACAGTACTGTAAACACCATCATAAACAGATTGGCTATTAGGGAGTTCAATATAGGTACATTTACAGCATGGGGGGCCCTATCAGGATACTGTGACATGGCACGCGAGGCAATACTGAAGGTAGGGTTTTCTCGGTTACACTCCCAGACCAGTGGTAACGCATAACAAGTATTATCACCCCACCTCGAAACACACACCCAAATCAATTCAAGAGCGACCACCATTTAAATCACAAAGTAACAGATAAGATATCAAAAAGAAGTGTGTCCGATTGGAAGAGCAACCACACTTAATCGTGGTATAGCTCCTATTTTAGACATTTTTATTATTTTCCAAATGTCAATTCTGTCCCTCATCGTTTTCTTACTTTATTCTAGTAGTGTTTGACAGTCCATTCTAGTTCGTTCTGGATTTTCTATCATGGTGCACAATTGTTATAATGGTATTAGTATTTACATAGAGTATGGTAATATGACTTCGATCTCTTTGACAACCAACCGCTTATCTCACAATGTGGTCATTTACATTTATAATCATATTCAATGTTGTAAATCAATTTAATTTCATGTACTGATATTATAATCATTTACTCAGAACAATTAAGCATTGGATTCAATTTAGAATTTCAAATCCCATACTATTAAATATTCATTATCAAATTAAAATTTCAATTTCACATATATCATTATTAATCAAAACCTTTATCTTAAATCAATTTGGGCTTAATATCTTGGAATAGAAATAACCTTTATTTAAATAGTAAAATATATTTTAAAATAGTTTAACTTAAAATCTCACACACACACACACACATATATATATAATTAATTAATCGACCTTTTGGTCCGGTCCCCAAAAGTACACAGGACAAGCTCGACTCAACCCATCGCATGATGTTAAAGTCCAAAGTGCCGCCAAGAAGCTAAGGTAAGAAGCTTAGGAGAGGTCATACGAGTATAAGCCTCACAACTCCTTAATACCGAGCACGCACCACAATTTTGTACTCCTCTATTCACGGGATCGTACCAAAAACCATCGAGTCCCTCGAACTCGTACCCAAACCACCTGTGGCGACCCCAAAACCCCGTACGACGGCGGCAAGGGTAATCTTTGGAATATAACACATAAACAGATAATAGCAGAACATAAATAAATAAATAAATAAACTAGATAATGTACAAATAATACACTGGATAAACATAATCATCAGATTTACATGGTATACAGGATCATACTTAGTACAAATACAGTTCAGCTATACATAAATGTCTATAGCGGAAAACAAACATAATATGTACAATAGGAGCTGAACAGCATAAAAAGAGATAAATGATAGAAATCATCTTCAGCTCCAGCTATCCAGAAAGAGCCTGCTAAAACCTGAATACAAGGCTGCCCGTGTCGAAAAAGGGGCACCCGAGTTTGCAAGTGAAACAAACTACGAGTCAGTCATGGGACTGGTATGAGAAATCTACTTAACACATTTTATAATATGGCTAATCACAGGACCACGCCACTTTCGCGGAACGGGTTTTCTCCATTTGATTGCCAGTGCTGTAAAATAAGTCAATCTTTTTAACATCGCAATGCTTTTTATAAAAAGAAGCCATTATAAGACTCAGTTCCCATCACACAATGCAACGCAAACCGGAGGATAGAGTTTTACCTTATAATGGCCAAAATATGCTTGATACGAATAAAACAAAAGAATTTGATATTATTACTAGTGTTTATATGTTTCACAAACAATTTCAATCATAACTATCAATCATAGACGGCATGGGTACCATATATCATGTCGCCATGTATATATACAATCAAAACCGCACGGTGTCATATTTGGAAATTGGATTTCCATCATGAACCAAGGCAAAAGATAGTCCTTACCGACTTCGAGACTGTCTAGCCCGAGCCTCCGGAACAGCCGCAACTACCCCTTGGAGCGACAAGCCTGGTCCACACAGAGTGGATTATAGTGCCTGAACAATACGTTTCCCCGCCCTTTGGGGCATAAATGAGCCAACGAATGACTCCATTGGTCCCGGATCGACCGATATAACCGAGGTGCCTCGCAACAGCAACAACCACACAGGTGAAAATAATATATATGCCAGCCAGTTTAAGCATTGACACCACATTTAGCTAGAAAGAAACGCATGTCCTCCCTGAGGTCCTCTCCTATTTCTGGTTCATACCGGGGTGTGAGGCTTGCGAATTCACGTTATACACAAAGCTATGCCACACAGGCCGTGCTTTGATCATCAACCATAAGACTTTTCTTTTCAACAGAAGCCTTGATCACTGCATCTTAGCATGACACACAGGCAATTCACACCATGTAACTGATGGCTATCAATCACACAAAATGAATTCCAATGTCAAACACACAGTCCATTTACAAATCCGTTCTGGGTCTGAACGAAACCGGAGGCAACATATACCTCGCATACCCATCGATCTCCACGTACGTCTGGACGATCACCACTCATTATCCATATTTCGGGATGCCTCCCAATCAGGACATCAGTTATCATCCAACCGAGGTGAAGATTTCCGGTCTTCAAGCACCGCCCTCATCATCGACTTCTTATCGTCGATTCAGTTATTCAGAATATGATAAACCCGGTCTTTCTGAGCAACTCGCGTATATAATTAACAAGTGCTACACAAACACAACATACGTTTCATTCCATTTCATTATACACTAACCGTAAATTAGTAAGAGAATGATTTCCCAGATATTAACCCCGAAGGCCAAAACCAACATCAGATCAAAACCCAGGAAACCATCCGACTTATCCAACCTCCAGTTAGTTTTTAAATTTCACATTCAACCGTCAAATATTCAATAAACCAGGTTAATTCGGTTTATTTCCATTCCATATCGTTTATAATATTTTATAACGATTTGACGCTATTTTTATTCATTTATTTATAGCCAATTCATTCAAGCGACGCTTCGGGCCATAACGCGGCCGTGGCGCAGTTTTCCTTCAGATTTGATTTACACATATCTGAAAATCTAACAGTTGGATCTTCACAAATTTTATATCATTAGAAAGACCTTTTCAAAACGAATCCAACGGTTTCAGTTTCGGGAAAATCCGACGGTCGAATCTCCTGGTACACTCATTTGAAGTTTCGATTTTAAAAAACGAACTACAGCGTCGTTATTTGATTTAATTTAATTATATATATATATATATAAATATAATCGATTCTGGGGCTGTTTTTCTTCAGATTTAAATTAAACATTCTAGACAATCCAACCGTTGGATCTTCACAAAATGGGTGTCGTTGGAAAGATATTTCCAAGGCGAACCCAACGGTTATGATTTCGGGAAAATCCGACGGTCGGATCTCCCGCACTAACGTTTGAAATCATGGTTTCAAAACACGAACTGCAGGTTCGTTATTCGATATACTTTAATTATATATATATAAAAATATAATCAATTCTTCAATTTCAAAACCATATTCTTTCCATACATTTGATAAAAATGATATTTTTATCCAACAAACATTTGTTTCAACACTCCACTATTTTTAACAATTCATGTATATAATAAAAATGTGATTTTTAGTGTAAAACAATTTATTTCAAAACACGACTATTTTACATAGTTCATATAGATGATAAAAATATGATTTTTATTATAAAACAGTTTATTTCAAAACACGAATATTTTATATAGATGATAAAAATATGATTTTTATTATAAAACAATTTATTTCAAACACGAATACCATTCAACACATGAATTTTTGTTCAACGAATGAATTTCTATTCAACATATGAATGTTTTCTATAGTTCGTATATATAAAATAAAAATGTGATTTTTATTGTTAAAACAATTTATTTAAAACACGAATACATTCAACACATGAATTTCTATTCAACGAATGAATTTCTATTCAACACATGAATGTTTTCTATAGTTCGTATATATAAAATAAAAATGTGATTTTTATTGTTAAAACAATTTATTTAAAACACGAATACCATTCAACACATGAATTTCTATTCAACGAATGAAATTCTATTCAACACATGAATGTTTTCTATAGTTCGTATATATAAAATAAAAATGTGATTTTTATTCTTAAAACAATTTATTTAAAACACGAATACCATTCAACACATGAATTTCTATTCAACGAATGAATTTCTATTCAACGAATGAATTTCTATTCAACACGTGAATGTTTTCTATTCAACACACGAATATAGTTTCAACACGTGAAAATAATTCTAACACAAGAATATTATTTAAAATTTCGGCAGCATGACGGCAGGGTAGTTAAAACCGGGGCCGTCCCTAGTACGGCTCCTCGCTCTACCTTAAAGCCTCGCAGCTTTTGACAATGGGGATTTCATGCATCTAGTTCACACGCAGACGGCATGTATATTTTTTTTCTTTTCCACAAACTAATCCTATGTGGTTTCAACCAAATAATTCTCAACCACAAACGTGTATTTTTCAACCACAATCAATCAATTTCAACCACAAACAATTCAAATCAACCATTCGCCATCAACCAATTTTCACACCAATCACAACCAATAAATATCGTCCATGGTTTCTGGACGAGGGGCGTATATATATATAAGTAAATTTCACTTCTATTTCAACACATATATAATTTTTACAACGCATATATAACTTATACATCAAACCTACAACTTATACAACGCTTATACATGAGGTGTACAACGCTTATATAACTCATACATCGACTATATAATTTATACATCGTCGTTTTCCATATCGTTTATAATTCAGAAATCTCACATTGGGTTCCACTCCACCAAAAATAGTAGAAAGCTCAGAAAAATATCCGGTCACTTCTAGAATGTAGAAGACGTCCGCATGAGTCCATTGTCTCTTGTTTCACTGAATTTCGTCAACAAATGAAAAAGATATGATTTTTACAGTGAAATCAAAAACCGTAGCGCTTTAAAGTGCTATAGAATAGTTTAATTTAAAATCAGCCGTTACCTCCACAGTTTTGTTCAAAACTAGGTTTCGATTTTCACGCAAATCCGTGCAGTGATTCGTCGATCGGTCTTCACCACGAGGAAGAGGGAGGAGAGGCGCAGGCGGTGGTGGTCCCTATGCTGAACTCGACGGTAGGAGTCTCCCCCGGCGGCGGCTTGAAGTCTGACACTTCCTTGGCTTTGTTCTCGAGATAGCAGGCATGAAAAAAAATGAGGTCGGTCTAGATTTAGAGATCAGAGGAATCTCTACAAATTCTTTCGAAGGAGCATCATATTTCGTGGAGAGAATCAACTAGAATCGAGGAGAGAAATTTTGAAGGGGAGCCTCTGTTGATATTTAGGGTTACGGGTTTTGTCGGGGGAGAAGGAGGAATGTGATTGGCTGGTTTTTATTTATTTATATATTTTTAAAATCCCAAAAGTACCCCTCTTCACATAATAACTCCAATCCAAACCAAACGACTGTCGTCCCTAGCTAAATACCCTCATTCCGAACACAATGGGATATGTTTCGTAGGCCCATTCGACTGTTTCAGTTAGTTTTCCTTCAAATTAAAATATAAATCATTCAATATTTAATTTGAACGTACATTTCAATTTGTCGGGGCCACATACTGATTCTAAAAATTCCCGAAAAATAAATCTAGCTATGTTTCGATGATACGGTCCCAACAAAACTAGTTTCATCGAATTCTGAGACCGTTTGAAAAATGGCCCTTTTCTGGTCGATCCAATTTAATAGTAATTGACCAAAACACATTTTCCTTTGCCACGCTCGCATACTAGCTTCAAAAATTATGAAATTTGAAACCTATCAATAATTTAACATCCCGGATCCAACAAAAGTGATTTCGTTGAATTCTGAGGTCGTCTGCAAAATGGCCATTTTCACGGGCTATATAAACTCTATAGCAACCTTTCTGAAAATTCGTTTGGCCATAACTTTTGCTTCTCGCAATGAAACTTCAATCCTTCAGATTCGTTAGAAAGATATCCACTAACAGATTTAAATATTTTTGGTTTCACTAAAATCCGTTTTGTTTTGCACCCGGTATAGTCAGACAAAGTTTGAATTCAAATTTTGAAACTACCACGCCATTTCAGGCCTTGTTATAATTAAAATTAATTATATTTATTTTCAAACATCGATTCAAACTTACTCTTCGTCGTTATTATTTAAAATACTTATTTTAAATATTTAAAATCCACTAAAATAGCCAATTAAAATTTTTTAAATTGGTTCATATTTTCCAGGTTGTTACACCACCCGTGCCCCCCAACTTCGCGTCCAATGTCAGCAATATCGACATGAAACATGTACCCCACGGGGTACGAATTTTGACCCTCATAGGGTACGAAATTTGTACCCTCGGGTATGAAATTCGTACCCCTAGGGTGGGGTACGAGTCTTTTGAGGAACCGGGGAAGGGGTCCGAGTTTCTAGAGGACTGCGCTCTAGGGTCCGAGATGTACTATTGTAGTCCCCTACTCCTACCTACTTCAACCTAACCACTCCACTATAAATACCCCCAAATTTATACTTCATAAAGGCTAGAAATTGGTTGATTTGACACCTCTTGCGAGCTCCAAGTGACCTTTTTAATGGCATTCGTGCTTTAAGGAAGAAGAAGGGAAAATGGACTTTTCCTAATATTCATATATGATGATTACAACATCAAAATACTTAGATTTGTAAAAGGATGTCATGAGATAGTCCTAATTTTGTAACTCTTTATCGTCAATAAAATATCAGTGAATCTTCCAAAGTTGACGTAGGCCCCTCACGGGACCAAACCACTATAAATCTCTTGCGTTATTTACTGCTTTCTGCACTTATATTTCCATGCGAAACTATAATTCTTTAGTAATAAATAATCTTGGGTGTTTACAGCATATTTTGCCATCAACATTCTGGTGCTTTCACTGAGAAAACTCGAATCTGCATCTTTATCGCACATCTCCATCTCGACTTCGACGTGCTTTAGGTTCCGTTCATAACTTGCCATTAGGTCTGGTTATGATGGTTAAGCGAACATAGAATCAAATGATCATCTCTTCTTCAGCAGCCAAAGCTGAGACATCTTAGCAACCTCTGCCGGCCGATATCGTGACAGAGACCGACACCCTTTTTCCAGGGGACCCCAAAGCTCTCGTAACCCAAGCGTAGATCCACGCGCTTAATAAGAGATAAGAAAGTACAACTCTTCAAACTAATCAAGCGTTGAAAAAAACATCGATCTTATGCGCCAACTTCAAGAAACAAGATGCATCATCGCCCGACTTTAGATTGCTCAGAACAACACCCAACTGCTGCGTACTATATCGGAAATTTCTTCTTTCGAATCAAGGGGCCCACGACAAAGAAGGAGGTTTAGCCTCATTAATAACGTCTTCGTCCACTCCAATGCCCATACTAACAGAAACAACAATGGCAACAAAAATGGAAACGATGATTGGACCACTGTAACTTATAACTATGGAATACATTACCGTGACCGCTCCCTGTTTGTTATCAACGACGAGCCAGGTCCGAGTAACCGACCCATTCCTCAATAGAACCCAACCTTCACCGCTCAAAACCTGGAGCCTATGCTTTTGATAACCCAACTGGCCCATGTCCCACCTAATCAGGATGCATATAAACCTGCTCAGCCTCACCATCCATACCAAACCTAGGCCATCAATGTCAATGAAATGGATGAGGATGAACCGGATGGGCATCCCAGAAGATGTCCACGGAAAAGAACCCCTAAAGTTCGGGTAAACCAATGGATTCCATTTAAAGATCCGCATCGAACATACCTCCCTAACATGGTCCGAAGGATCATCATAGAAATGTGAAGGAACGCCAAAGACTCCTGGGAAACCCACTTGAGGCGTAATCCCTTCACTAGGAGACGAGTGCCCCGATGCTTTTATATGCCACAAATGGCATTCTATGATGGCACGACTTAACCCTGTGCCTTCCTAAACTGCTATGAGTGGCAGATGGACTCCAGCCGGGCCATCGATGCAGTCAAATGCAAATGCTTCCCAGTCTTCCTATTAGGTACAACTTTGCTTCGGTTCTCTCGCCTCCCATTCCATTCTATCAACGACTTCGGCCAATTAGTGACGGAGCTGATTAAGCAATTCAGAATGTATGTTTCGACTCCGAAGAATACCCTCACTCTGTCCAATCTTTACCATGGGCCCGTGGAATCTCTTAAGAGCTATCTTGCTCGATTCAATACCACCCTCATCGAGGTCAATGATCCAATGCCTCGCACCGTACTCTTCCAACTTGAAAAAGGCATACTTTCTACTTTTAAATTTGGAGCATGGATCAACAGGAAACAACCTAAGAGCCTTGAAGCTTTTTACAAAACGGTCATACAGTTCCTGTGTCAGGAAGAAGCGAGATGTAATCGAGCTTTCCGCAACAACCACTCCAACAATCCACATGCCGACACCATCGACGTCAACATCAAAGGAAAACAAATTAGAGAGTCCTTTGATAAGGGTAGAGGGGCAGTCCCCTACAAACCAAAGCTGAATGACGCTAGGCAAGGAATTCGCAACAATAATCAGTATCCAGTGGATCACAAGAAGCACGGTTGTTACCAAAATTATGGGATCTACACTCCACTGAAACAAGACATAGAGACAATCTACTTGGAGACTTGTAATACAATCCAATATTAGAAGCCCAACACTAGGGAATCTACTGATAGCGAGAAGAACTCCGACAAATACTGCAAAAACCATGACATATATAAGCACAACACTAATGATTATCGCCACGTCAGGGACATGATCGAAAAGCTCATCCGTGAAAAACGCCTGGAGTAGTACATTGAAGACCCTATTCCTCCCAATGCAGCTATGGTCCTCCAATACCCACACCTCCAGCACTTGCTAATACGACACTGGGCCCATCCAATAAAAGGCAGGGCATCGTTATCAACACTATCTGTGGTGGGCCTCACTCCACACATGAAAGTTTCAGAAGAATGGAAGAGTATGCAAACTCCGTAAAACATGGTACTTATAAAGCCAGCCCCACACTGGAAGACTCTGTCCCCACCAAGCTTCAGAAAACGTTGTAGGGAGATATCTTCTTCTGCGAGAGAGAGTCTACGGGAATTGAGATCCCAACCATAGACCCTCTCGTGATCACAGCTCAGATTGGCCCTGCCTCTTTCCAAAGGATCCTAATCGACTGAGGAAGCTCAATCAACATCATCTTCAAAGCGGCCTACAATCAAATAAAGTTGGAAACCAAAGACTTGAAATACTGCCATGCTATGATCCACAGCTTCAAGGGATATTCCAATCATCCTGTAGGCATGGTCAACCTAGCTGTAGAGCTTGGAGACGGGGATCGAAGCCGGGTCTGAATCTTCACTTTTGTGGTTATCGATGTCATCTCTCTATACAATGTCTTTTTTGGTTATCCCTTCCTTGTAGAATTCCGAGTCTACATGTCACCATGGTCTCTCCTATGAAGTTCCTGACAGAGAATGGGATTGGTGCATTCAAGGGTGATTGAGCATCAAATCGAGATTGTTATACATTAGAATGGAAGAACAGGTGCAACAAGGACATAGGCAAGACTGTGCCTCTGCCTTGTTGCGCCAAGACCATCTCCGCATAGCAATCAAAGGTGTCTGAGCCTTGGCTCAGGTGCCACTACCATCCTTCCGACAATCAAGATCAAAGGGAGGACGAAGAGTCAGACTCCGAGAGGGCTACACCAGTTGAACCTACTGTGTATGTTCTGATTAGCCCGGACGACCCAATAAAGGTCTTGAAAGTTGGATCACAACTTCACCCGCAGTAAGAGAAGATCTTATGGAATCTTAAAGGCCAACCTAGACGTGTTCGCTTGGACCCATTCTGATATGCGTAGCATCGACCCTGCGATCACTTATCACAAGCTAGCTCTCGTCCCCTTGCAACCTACGGTCAAACAGAAACGTCGATTCTTGGGGACCAAAGGATCCAATGCACTCAAGGAAGAGGTAGATAGGATACCCAATAACAATTTCATTCTTGAAGCCGACTACCCCGAATGGATCTCCAATCTAGTTTTGGTCAAGAAGGAAAATGAAAGTGAAGAATGTTTGTCGACTTCTCTGATTTAAATAAGGCATGTCGCGAAGACAACTTTCTGCTTCCGAAGATCGACCGACTAGTTGATTCAATCGCCAGATACCAGCTTTTGTCCTTTATGGATGCCTACTCGGGCAATAATCAGATTCTGATGTACCTCCCCGACCAAGATCATATTTCTTTCACAATCTACCTCGGGCTATACTGTTATCTCGTCATGTCCTTCGACCTTAAGAACGTGGGAGCCACTTATCAACAACTAGCCAACCTCATTTTCAAGGATCAGATCGGAAAATCAATGGAGCTATACGCGGATGATATGCTTGTTAAATCAAAATGTCGAACGACACATCTGTGACCTCTCCGAAATGTTCGATGTCCTCTGACAGTATAACATGAAACTCAATCCCCTAAAATGCTCCTTTGGTGTTGCATCGGGAAAATTCTTTGGTTTCGAATTCCCAAGGCATCGAAGCCAACGCTGATAAGATCAAAGCTATCCAGGAAATTCATGCCCCTCAGAGCATCAAGGATGTTCAAAGTTTAAACGGGAAGGTCGTCGCTTAAGTCAATTCATCTTTAAAGCCACCAACAAATGCATTCGCTTCTTCGAGTTTCTCCGAAAAGAGAAGTGTAACTTCACATGGACCTCGGAATGCATCGCCGCATTGAAGGACCTTCTAAATCACTTAGAGGGACCACTATATTGTCCAAACCTATGGATCATGAGAATTTAAATGTTTATTTGGCTATTTCTATGCAGGTAATTAGCTCAACGCTTGTGCGCATTGAAAATCGTGTCTAATGACCCGTTTACTACATCAGTAAGAGATTAACGAGGGAAGAAAAGAACTACCCAAAGCTCGAGAAGCTAACCTACTGCTTGTTGATCTCCTCTCGGAAGCTGGGACCATACTTTCTGTCTCACCCTATCGAATTTTACACTGACCAGTTGCTACAGTAGGTCCTACAGCGACCTGAGGCATATGAACGACTATTAAAGTGGAATATATAATTGAGTCAGTTTGAAATCACATTCATCCCTCGCCGAGCCATCCTCAGGCAGGCCCTCGCCAATTTCATAGTGGAATTCACCATCCTGGAAGAGCCTCCTCCGTAAGATATCCAGATTCTGAACATTCAATGGAAACAGTTTGTGGATGGATCTTCCAACAATAAGTATTCCGATGTCGGGGTTGTCCTTTTCACTCTGGAGGAACGCCCGATATGCTACGCTTTAAGATTCAACTTCCCCGCTACCAACAACGTTGCAGAATACGAGACCTGATCGTTGGACTTTGAATCGCAATAGAAGTTAACATCAAGACCATCCAGATCTACTCTAACTCACAACTCATTGTGCGTCAGGTACGGGGGGAACACCAAGCCAAGGGGCCACGGCTCACCCCTTACCTCGCTCAGGTTCACGAACTGCACACCAACTTCGACTGCTATATCGTCACACATATCTGTTGAGAAAAAAATGAAAAGGCTGAATCCTTTGCTAAGCTGGCAAGCTCCGGGGACGCACAAATTGCAGGGCTTGCCCCAGTCAAAGTGCTCAACTCTCCAAGCATTGATCATACGAAGACTGATTCGGTAATGACAATGGAGACCGAAACCGAGCTTGAGTCTTGGATGACACCGATAAACAACTACTTACAACATGGAACCCTCTTGGGGTGCTACAAAAGAAGGCGAGCGCTCACCGGCCAATCGTCTCGCTATATCATTTTGGATGGAGTGCACTACTGAAGGGGATTCTCTGTTCCATTACTCCGATGTGCAGCCCACAACGACGCCAACCGTGTGTTGTAAGACGTGCAGGAAGACGAGTGCGACGACCACACAGGGGGGAACTCGAGCTGAAAGATCATCAGACACGACTGCTTTTGGCCCACACTCGATCAAGATGCCGCAAATTATGCCCTCATATGTGACAAGTGCCAGCGCTTCTCAAATATCACAAGAGCCCCGCCTAATGATTTAACACAAATGGTCAGCCCTTGGTCGTTCGCTATGTGGGGATTGTAACGCCCAAAAATTTAATACAAAATAACTATAATTTAGATGACAATTTGGGTATATCTTAATTAAATATTCAGAATTAAGTGAAACCAACATTACCTTGCGTTCATATCAGAATTATGGTTCAGATAGACCCCAAGTTTGCATAAAACGGATAACGTATGAAGAAGTTATAAGCATTACAAGATTGTATACATATAAGGTGTTAGGGAATGCAGAATGGATCATTAAGGCAATACAAACACTAGATGGGGGATGAATAGTGTTTGTGAGAATTTAAACAAAAACTAAAACTTATGTGAATAACAGAATGAATCAAACACCACAAGCACAATCACAGACACATATTGAAAAACAAAAGCAAAATAGACGGAAATAAAAATGCAGAAAAGGAAAGAAAACACCGGATTTTGTACTGGTTCGGATTGTTTCTACATCAGGTCCCACACAAAGCTGGATTCCGCAGAGTTTTATTACTATTCCAATAGTCAAATACAACCTCCTTGATTTCACGGCTACAAGGGATACCACCGATTCTTATTTCCTTGGTTTCACGGCTACAAGGAAAACAACGATTCCTACTTCCTTGGTTTCACGGCTACAAGGAACACACCAATTACTACTTCACTCAACCCAAGAAATTACAAATATCCCTATAACTCTTCAATAACACTTGATTTAGAGAAAGATGAGAAGAGAGAGTAGAGAGAAGAAGTTTGATAGAAACGGAATTGAATTCGGTAGAGTATAAGTGTATAAATCATAAAAATGATTAAGAATATTTATATAATGAAAGAGAGGGAAAGTGGAGAAGAAGATATGTTTGAAAATTCGAATTCAAGCCCTTTTTTATAGAGTGTGAAAGGTTGCAATGTTTCTGAAACGTTGCTAATAGTGAAAAGACACTTCCTTTCAAATTCGAATTTCTAACAGTTATATTTCGACATAATGTTTTTGGCATGTCAACATACTCTAGTGTATTTTTGAATTTTAATGCATTTTTCAAGTGTTTTGATATAAATACAATTGTAGAAATTCTTGAATAAAAATATAGTGTTGTAAATTAATATTGTAAGGTAGAAAAACACATGAAAACATAAACTTAAACTATATAAACATATTTATAAAATTATAAGGTTTTAAAATATATAAATATAAAGTATATGAATATAAATATATAAAACTTATGTTTGAAAAACAAAGTTAAATAAGAAAGAATTTTTTTTAAAAGATAAAGAAATAAAATAGAGAGAATTGAGGATAGAAAATAGAATTTGAAAATCAGAGTTTGAAAATCAGAATTTGAATATTGAACCTGAAGTGCTATATAGAGTCTTACAAAATCTAGACTCCATAACTAGATTAATCTTGAACTCTTAAACTCTTGAATACCCATGAGTCTTGAAATTGGTCTAAATTCTAAATCTCTATCATCTTTGAACTGTACAGTCTTTAGTAATATTTCATGTATATAATTCTTGCATATGTGTGTATATATATATATTTTTTATACAAAAAGTGTTAGTATATATTTTATAATCAATGATAATTAAAATAAAGTTGTTGTCATCAAAACACCATTCTCCAACATAAGGAGCTTATATGTAATTATAAGGAGGTTATATGGAAATACAGGATTAAATATAATTCCAGAAGTCAACGAACGAAGCAGGAAAAGAGAAGGAAACTGGCTCGTTGGGGGCCGACCCGCGCTCAGCCCGGGTCGACCCATAGGTCGATCCACCCCAGACCTGGGCGGATTCGTCCGCTAAACCTAGACCATTTTATGGCTTTATTCGTTGCTGACTCAGCATTTTGTGTATGTTTCAAATTTAAAACCTAGGATCCAAAGGCTGATGTTGACTCTGTAAACCTATAAATCAGTGGCCTCTCCCATTTCCAATTCACACAAATTCTTCACATCTTCTTCTACATCTATTCTAAAAAATATAACATATAATGGGGGAATACTGCTAAGGATTGGATCAAACAGAGACAACATCAGGACTTGCACACATACAGGATTAAAGTGGACAATTTTCTTTAGTAGTATATTCAGATTCTTCACCAAGTCCCACTGTGAGTTCTATGTGATTTTTAGATTTGACTGTTTAAAAAGGTTTTAGATAGTAAATAAGATTGGATCTGATATAAATATTTCCTATAATATTCCCTATATATGTTTATACATGTTTTTCCATTCAGATGCACAATTTATATTATGAACTTTAATCTTCCTTATCACTATTATGCCTTTCATTTATTTACTGTCTTTTCTATATGCCATTATCAGTCTGAGATCCGTTTTCTCCCTTTTTTCCTTTTTATTTTACGCGGAACCTAGGCTACTCAAGCCTAGGATATTAGATAATTATGTATAAAGCACATAAATTGGAATGATTAAATAATGACACATAAATGCGGAAAATTGGGGATATTATGTACTGGAACCCCTGATTGTAAAAATTCGGATAATTACATGTTAACCTATTACATTTGGATAACTACATGTTAATCTATTTGGGATAATTACATGTTGACCTACTAGGACTGGATAATCACATGTTTAGGATAATTGCATGTTAACATGTTAGGCTAATTACATGTTATTCTTTTAAAGTTGGGATAATTACACGAACATGCGACATGATAATCAGTTAAGTTGGACTTAATGTGATATTAATTATGACATGTAAATATTGAATAATACCAGATGTTAAAACCAAGTAAATTACCATAAGCCTAGTTGTTTATCTAGGCAGGTGCTTGTTGGGAATAAAAAGGTTGTACATTAATAACATTTAGATAAATGTATTTTTACAATCGAGTTTATTATTGAACATAAACCTGCTAAGTTACACTTGTTAAATAATAAGCTAAAGAGGTCCCAAGTCTAGTTGTTGTATCAGGTTGTCGGGACTCTTAAATCCTAGGTACACGCAGACTCAAGCCTAGGGGTTGGATTTTGTCAAGTTGTGCGGAACCTATGCTGGTCAATATCCCTGTTGGTATCACGATATGGACCCCACACTAGGTAGGGGTAAGGGCATGTTTTACTGAACTTGATTATAAGAGGTTCAAGGCTTAGGGGGTGTACAGGGCACGTTCCGGCAGAGTCATGAGCATGCATGAGTCCGACTATAAAATACTAAGCCGCAAGTAACACCTATATATATGGATGCGTTATATAAGTTGTCGGGTTAGGGACTGATACACCCTACTACCAGGGCTTCACAGAATATTCGGGTATTAAGGAGCTGATCACATGGGTAGTCATTAGGTAACATCTAATCATATTAATACTAGTAAAAAGAAGTTAGTTTGAATGTTGGGATACGAATGAGAAATTTAATCTATCTTTATCTTGTTTGACATCTAGTTTACCTCTTGCGTATATACATGTTTTACTGTACTATCTCTTCCAGTGTTATTGATCAGTCTTAATACCTTTTTATATATGTATGCTATAAATTAGTAGATCTCGCCAGACTTTATGTCTGACACTTTTTGTTTTCCTTCTCTCCCTTCCTTTACCCCCATCTAGTTCTTAGAGTGCGAGTGGTTAGTAGTTGAGATTGATATTCTTCTTGGACTTGGATAGCACTTCTTTTGCGAGTATTTTCTTCAGTATTCATGCTTATTGTAATACCACTTAAGGATATTATTATGGTTTTTGTACTCTGAATATAAGACCGATTGCTTTTGATATTTAAGAAACATAATGATGTAACTTTGGGTTTGAAATGTTGTTCTTTTATTAATAAAAAGTTCATGTTTTTCCACTGCAATATTTATCTGACTTGTACATTTAGTTACTATTTACCTATTGCGCTTCACGAAAATTAATGCATTCTCACATGAGTGACATTAACGAACGTTGGGTGTCACATTTGGTTTGTGTGTCACATTTGGTATCATGGCGTAAGGTTAAAAGATCAAAGGATAAGTTTTTGAAAAATGCTTTCAAAAAAAGGATTTTCAAATAAAAAGTAATTTTTTAAAGGCAAAACCCCTTAAGTTATTTACAATATTCCTTTGATTCTCTTTCTAAATTCTTGTTTCGTTCTTTTTCAACATGTTTGGGGCTCCTAACTTTCCAGAGGGCATTCCCATACCCACATGGTTTTGAAGATACATAGAAGCTACGACGCCTATTGGGGTACAAAAGAATGTCCCTTCCCTAGCTGTAGCCGTAGTAGCACATCCTCCACCTCCCGTTATCAACTTTTCTAAGCTCTGCAAGGATTTCAACGCAATGGGAGGAAAACCTTTTCGCTGTAACGAAAGTTTTGTAAAAGAACGAAATTGGTTAAGAGAAACGGAGCACATGTTCAACATGTTAGAGATCGATGATAGGAGGAGAGTCCAGTTCGCAGTCTTTCATCTTAAAAAAGAAGCATCATACTGGGGGGAAATAGGCCAAGCTGGACCAGAAATAACAACTTGGGATAGCGTTAAAGTTGTCTTTGAGGCAAGATTCTTATCGCAAACCGAAGAAGGAATGCAAGTGGAGAAATTTATGAACTTGAACAAGGGAGCATGACTGTAAAGGAGTATGTCAATGCTTTTAACCAACTGGAAAGGTTTGGATTGGAGCTAGTAAATACTCCTCACTAAAAGTCCTTGAAATCTGCTAAAGGATTAAACCAGTCGTTCCAAGAATTAGCACTATCACATGTACTCGTGGGAGCAACCTTTGAAAACTGGTAGACATGGCCTTAATGCACGAGGAGGGAAAAGAAGAAAACAAAGAAGGAAAGAAGGAACAAAAGAAAGAAGAAGAGAAGCCCAAAATAGAGAAAAAGAAATGGTGGAATAATAAGAACAAGAAAGGGCGAAAGTCCGATAAAGCTCTGATCAAGACAGAAGTGAAATGCCCTGACACTTAGTGAAAGATTGCAGAAGAACGAAGAACGCTTACTTTCATTGTGGCTAAGTTGGAAATTTCAAGGGACAATGCCCTCAGAGACAAGGACAGAAGGCTGGAACATTTGGAGGGCTGGTTAACACTTTAGAGACTGGAGGATCAGACCAGGTACGAGAGTCACAGTTGAAGGTTTGATTTCTGTTTTAGAATATCCAATTAGAAATCTTTTTTATTCCGGTGCATCTCACTCATTCATGTCCAACTCAGTAGCAGAAAATATGCACCTAGGTACTAGTTTTGTTTCTGATCCCGTCATAGTCTCAAAGCCTATAGGAGGAACGACTTATTTATCCATGATATGTAAGGGTTTGAGGACTTCCGTTCTTGGAGTCGAATTTGAGTGCGACGCATATGTTCTTGGTTTCATGGGTTACAGATTAATTCTAGGCATGGATTGACTAGCTATGTATGGTGCCATCCTTGATTGCAAAAAAAGAGTGGTTAGACTTCTTACTTGCCATAGAATAACTCTCGAAATTTCTTGTGACCCACGGGGTTCAGTAATGCTTAGTTACCTAGAATCTCTTGATGCTTCCGTTAAAGATCTTTGATCAGTACCCATAGTTGGCAAATTTCCAAACGTGCTCGACGGGGTTAAAGGGTTACCTATAACGTCGTAGATAGACTTCCAAATATACTTGGTGGAAAATGCGAATCCAATCCCATTACCAGTATGCCGCATGCCTCCCAAGGAGAGGAGGGAGCTCAACAAACAAGTGGGTAAGTTGTTGTAAAAAGGAGTCATTAAGAAGAGTATTTCAGAAAAGAAGCTCTGGTCGTCTTCGCAACCAAGGCGGATGGCTCTCTCCATCTATGTGTATACTACAGAGAACTAAACTAGCTCACTAAGAAAAGTTAATTAATATTTCCTTTTCACACATCATAGAAAACTATATATCTAATATCTTTCTTTCTGAAGATAGGGTGTACATGAAAACCACAACATGCCTCCAAATTCCAAAACCAAGGGTCATACTCGTGTATAATATCAGCCTGCATAACCAAAATATCGGTAACATCTATTATGATTACTAATACTACTCATATTTCCTCTTTCTTTTCTTTTTATGTACACATTTGGCACTAGATAAGTCACCACTACTGATGGATCTCTTCCTTCCTGAGTCGCTTCCACATTTTCCTCCTTGGCCTTTCGTAGGGTTGCTGACTCATGAGAAAGCAAGGTGCGCTTTCCACCATCGTCCTCGCCACTTGTAATCTGCATGACATCCCCGGGGGAAATATATTGAAATGCTTAGGGGCAATGTCAAAAGTAAGGGCCAGAATGACGTCACCTCCTCCTAGAGCTTTCTTGGCCTCAGATTCTGCCATCTTTTTAGCATCCTTGTCAGCCTTTTGATTGGCTAGTTTTTTAGACTTGGGTTGCATAGTTGCATCCTCTTGAAGATTTTTCTAGGTCACCTTGGTCTTTTTGTTAGCGTCATCATCGGCTTTCTTCTTCCTAACCTCCTCGGTGACCCTCTCCTTCTCTGCTTGTTATCGGCTTTCTTCTTCGCCACCACAGGGCATCCTTCTCGTTCGCTTCCTACCTAGCCTTTGCTTGTGCCTCTTGAAAGGAATCCTCCTCCTTCCTCCTCTTCTCTTCCCATCCTTCAAACTTTGCTACCATCTAAGCCTTTTGGGACCCCACCATCGCTTGCATCGTCGGTACATTCGCCTCCACCAGGCCCGACGCCTGGATACTTTGGCCATCCACAACCTCTTCTTCTTCCAAAAGACCTTTATAAATGTGCGATCTCAACTCGACATTAGAAAACATATCCTCATGACTACTTTCCTCTCTAAATCGTATTCCTTGGAGCCCCAATCCAGACTCCATCATTTGAGGAAGCTTGGTGGTGAAGCTCGGTGTCACATCAGCTCGAGGAGGGGCTATCCAATAAAAACACAATTATTTAATCTGCAAATTCGGTAATCACATCGTCTTCGGGTATTCGTGATAAAGAAGATTTATTCCAAAAAGGGATGGTGTGGGTATAATATGGAGGGTGCTCGGTGCAGCAATAAAAGCGGATCCCGTCACTCCATCCCTGGGTGTTCGGGGTGATACTCAACCGACACCTGAACTGGGACGGCGGGACCGCTGGTTGTAACGGAGGCTAGAACAGGCGCCTGATAGGAGCTTCCCTCTGCAAATGTTTGAGCGAGTACCACACTCTCAGTGGCCACAATCTTTCCCATCTCGCAGCATGCGGAGCGAGCCTCTCCCGCTCCGCACCCGCTGCAACAATCTCCTCCGTTCGTTCAGTTTATTGTGCTCCTCGTCAGTCAAGAGATCTATCATCAGTTGATTCTCATTTAACGTTCCCATATCCACATAACATAGCTAAGCCTCAAACGACACTAACCTTTCCTTAGTTTGGAACAACACCCGAGGGTAATCTCCAACCTACTAGATTCCACGAAACTTTAAGCTCTTGACATACGTATTCCAGATATGCTCTTCTAGGGATGCCTCCACCCTGGCCTCTACATCCTCAATCTCCTCCTTCAAGCTCTGCACTTCCCTTAGGTGCTCATCTTTCAACCCATCCACCTAGCTCAATACATCCTTAGTACTGGCCTTGGCATCCACCTTCTCCTTCTTAGCTACCTCTAGTTGCCTCCTCATCTTGGCAACCTCCTCCCGAAGCTTCTGAGTCCCCTCGTTCTCACATTTCGACCTCTAATTTTCCTTCCTCAGGGGGTTATTTTCCATTCGAAGCTGGGATACCCTTTCATTATACTTCTTTAGTTGGGCGTTCACTTCTACCATATCGGCCTTATCCCTTTCTTGGGCGGTATTCTTGGTTGATAGTGAAGCCATGGTATTCTTGAAAGTTGAATCCATGTGCTCCGCCTCCTTCTTCGGCTTCTCATATGTCTCCTTCAGCTTTGCTGTGATGACAACAAAAGAAAGGCAAACATTTGAGTGGGGAACCACAAGAAAATAAACAATAGCAATAGATGGTCAAGCCTCACCAATCTCTTTCTCTAAGTTTCAGACAGTGGTCCGCTCAGCATCAGTAGTCAACCCTTGACTCTGGATTTCCATATATTTCTTTCCAATCAAGTCTAAAAGGTGCAAGGAGTACTTAGTAAGCTCTTTGCCTAGAAATACATATCCCTCACCTGCATCCACACCTCCTTGGTATCTTCACAAGGTATCAGGCTAATATCAGGAAGGAACACCAGTTCATCAAAAAAGTGTTGGGGGAACTTCTGCTTTAACAGGGATTACCTCTCCTCAACGGAAAACTCCAGGGTTTCAGGAACCACCAGATCCGGCTTCTTCTTCTTCTTCTTCTTCTTCGCTAACTCCTTCTTCTTATGGACTAGACTTCGGCTCTTTCCCTTTGTGGCGTATAGGTAAGAGCCAAAGATGCAGTATAAGGAGGAGCTGTCGATGAGGAATATTTAGAGCCCCCAACATCGAACATTAAGTTTGCCCAAGATGACCGAATCTGAGGTGGAGGAGTCGGGGATCGTTCTCTGTGATGGCGCTCGCTGCTGTGATAATGTGAAGTCGGAGATTCACAGAATAAGCTAGTCTCTCTTCTGAAACTATCAAGAAAGTTGTTTCTCAAGGGTCTGCAACCCCCTTCCCATAGACTCAGCCTCCTCGTCCTCTAGGCATGTCAACTGCCAAAGAATCAGTTCAAATTTTAGACTCAAACACCCTACACGTACAAACAAATGTTGTGTCACTAAGTGTTTTATTCATCCTAAGTGTTCTCAGAACAGACTAGATGATGGTCCTCCCGAAGGAGTGATATTGTAACACCCCACCTCCGTTAAGGTCACTCACAACGGGAATGCCTTTACTTTGGTGGAGCATTTTAGTAAACAGAACAGAAACTTACAAGACAGATAAAACAGTAGTTGAAAAAAAAAAAAACTTTATTTCAACAGAAGCTTGGTTACATCTTTTCAAATCACAATATCAGAATTCAAGTACAAAATATCAGTCTTGTACAAAAGCCTTCAGAATGCATAGTTTAAAATCATAATCCCCAGAGAAGAAGACAAGCCATACTTTAAGCACTTCAAGCAGAAGAAATCTGGATGAAGCTAGAGTATTCCCTTCTACAAAACCTGGGGGGGAAACGGAAGAAAGGAGGCGAAACAACAAGGGTCAAACAAAAAGTCTGGCAAATCCAGTGATTTTCAGTTATGAACAGGTAATAATAACATGACATAAAAATAAAACTGGATGAGAGATAACAGTAACAGGTGCAGCGGATATTACAGAAGAACAGAATGACATAAGCTGTTTCTTTACACTTCTCTGCACTAATACTAGTATAACAGAATTATGTGTCACCCTAATGTCTAAACTGAAACAGAAAAGGGTACAGAATAATTTCCACAGAAGAGAGTGCTAGTAATGGCCCTTTACCACCCAAACAGAAACAGTCAGAAGCAGAATGCTGATAATGGGCATTACTACCCGAACATAAACATATAGAAACATAATATTAATAATAGGCCTTTACCACCCAAACAGAAACAGTCAGATTAATCCCTACGGAAATAGAATGTAGAATTAGGTGTACACTATTAATTGGGCCTTTTCCACCCGAACAGACGGTACCATGCAGAAACAGATGGGTGTTGCCACCCAACAGAAACAGACGGTACCAACAAAAACAGACAGAACTCAGTGTACCCTAAAACCATACCCCAAGCGATCGGCCCCCTAAACATAAATACCCCGTGTCGGCCCCACAGTAGGGTGTATCACTCCCTAAAGTGACAACCAATTGGCACAGACCTATTTACAGATGTCACGGCGTCTTACATCCACAGAGGCAGGCCGGGATCCATGCACACACATGACCCGGTTGTAATGCACCATCAACACCCCTCGCCATTATCAGAATGAACCACTTATAATTAGTTCAGTAAGCGTGCCTAGACCCTACCTACTGTTGGGTCAAAGTTTTGATACCAGAAAGGGTTACTGACTAATATGGGTTCCAAACAACAGATGACACAAGTAATTTCCCGTCCCCAGACTAACAGATTTCAAATTAACTTGTTTACAAGTTCAGACATACAGAATTCAGATCAACCAGTTCACAGATTAGACAAGTTTTCAGACCAACAGATCAGATATACAGATTTGACAGACTTACAGATTAACCGATTACAGATTAACAGACTTACAGATTGTCAAACTTTGTATTGGGCCTACAGATCCATGAAACGGGTTTATTAATTTCATCAGGCAAGTTGGTTTCACCCTATCCACCCAACACGTTTTGGACATCATTTTTATCTCAGATTTGCATTAATTAATTATTAATGCACAGACCTCTCACATTAGGTCGCTAGCTTGTTGCCGCTGGATGGGCCGGGCGGTTCCGGGCAGACTTCTGCCACAAGCCAGACCTAACCTCGTGTCTAAGCATATTATGACTAACTTCTCACATTAGAACCTATTGTTTGCCGCCACTGGATGTGCTGGGCGGTTCCGGGCAGGATTACGCCGCAAACTCATTCTAACCTCGAGTTAGCCATGTTCATTTTTGTGGCCAATTAATTAATAATTTACCATTTATGCCCACGCCTAATATACATGTCAATTATTCATAACTATAGCCAATTCAGATTATGTCAATAACAGACTAATTA
Source organism: Allium sativum (assembly GCA_030737875.1). NCBI lineage: Eukaryota > Viridiplantae > Streptophyta > Magnoliopsida > Asparagales > Amaryllidaceae > Allium > Allium sativum. Next base: position 348,020,525 of record CM060916.1, read on the forward strand.
TATCAACTCAACAGATATAGCAGATAACAGATTTTGCAGATTAGGCGACTCAACGGATTTAGCAGATTAAGCAAACTAGCAGATTTAGCAGATAACAGATTAGGCATCTCAACAGATTTAGCAGTTTAGGCATTTCAATAGATTTAGCAGTTTAGGCATCACAACAGATTTAGTAGTTTAGGCATCTCAACAGATTTAGCAGTTTAGGCATCTTTCAACAGACTTAGCAGATGACAGATTTAGCATAATATTTCTAAAGGTTCTATTTACATGCCTTGCTTAATCATAAATTAGGCCTAAATAATTATCATGATTCACAATATGATCATATACCCCATGTTGCATAAATTTACATAACACAGAATATGGACATAATTAACCATATAACATATGTTCCCATTTTGGTTAAACTAGCATTGTACAGCAGATTCATCTATAAATTATACCAAATATTACAATGCAAGCCATATCTCCAAAAATCCCTATTTAGGTGTATTCACACTTAATAGTCCTCAAATCTTATTATAGATTTTAATTTCTACACCTAAGTCACATATCTTCCCCTTCTTAAAGTGTGCCACAAATCTAGGTTTTAATCATGTATCCTATTCTTAAAATCAGATGTTGAATTATGTCCCTAAATCACAGATTGTCATACATAGCTTGCTCAGATCCAGATCTAGTTTACAACATGTAATATGAATCTAAACTAATTACATTCCTACGGTCAAATTTATGCCCCAATTCCTAAGTCATATGTCCAATGTAGATTTTATGCCTCAACTTCTCAAGTCGTATGTTCAATATTCTTTATGCCACAAAACTCAAGTCATAGGTTCAATTATATGCCTTAGATTTATGTCCTATGTTCTAAGTTCAACCTATGTTCTTTCCTCAAATCAGTCACATATCGGTCATGCCCATTTCATGCATTATTCATTTTATTGTCCTAAATATTTTAGCATATGTTAATCTCTTATGAGATTGGCTCAGGCTCGTGGTAGCCTGGCTATAGAACAGAAAGCAGAAAGAAATACAGAATATGGTAGATCTAAACAGAACAGAACAGACATAATCTCAGATTCAGATTTATAATTCATGTCATAATCAGAATTAACGTTTATATCGTAAAATAACTGTACTTGCCTTGGTTGGATTAAATAAAGAACTTTAATTGTTGTAGAATCGTTGTAGGAGCTTTAATCTCTAGTTTGATTGAGTTTGGAGGCTAAGAGAATTGCTTAGAGAGCGGCGGCCATGATCAAGAGGAAGTCCAGCAACATTTTGATGTAAGAATGTTTTGTTATCCATTAGGTTAGGTCTTAGGATGTATTTATAGGTGTTAGAACTCATTTAGGCCCTCAGATTAACACTAGAACTCATCAGGTCCGTCCAAACACGTCACAGCCCCCAAAATCGCGCGCACACACACACGCACCAGGTTCGACCAGGGAGGTCGACCCCCAGGTCGACTGCCCAGTCGACCTGGTCTGGAGGGTCGACTGCCCAGTCGACTCCCCAATCGACCTGGATCTGGGGGGTCGACTGCCCAGTCGACTCCCCAGTCGACCTGGGTCCTGGGCGGGAAATTTCCCACCCAGCCCGCTTCTGGGTTTGAATTCGAATTTTGAATTCGAATTTCTAGCTGTTTTCGATTCTGAAAATTTCTGAAACTTAGGAGGGTCATATCTCCCTCATACGGACTCCAATTTTTGCAAACTTGGACTCGTTTCCAAGCAGAATTCCGAGACGAACGCAATGGCGCAACCCGTTTCCCTTGATTCTTATTTTAAAATTAATTATCCTCTGATTTGTTACTTATACGTTCACAGAAAATACGGGGTGTTACATTCTCCCCTCCTTAAAGGATTTCGTCCCCGAAATATTCAAGTTAAGAATAATGTGTCCTACCATCCAATCATCCGTCTACTCAATCATCAATCACTGGCATCCATTGTCCTTAGAAACTTCTAATGTTGTATGAACATATGCAAAAGTGTGTATATGTTCCTTATCTAATGCAAAGATCAGGCGGTCCACTGCAGTTGACCTCCTTAATGGGAATTATGCCAGTGCCATGAGTCCAACATGTATGCAATTTTCCTACTCGATACATATCATTTCTATATGAGTGCACAACCATTCAGTCATACGCAACATCCATGTGCTGAGTCAATCATTTTGCATCCACAAAAATTGAAAATGCTTACACATCCATATGTAGTATGAGAGTGTTTTCGAGCCGATCTAGTGTCTAGTGTGTGTATATGCATCCACGAGCAACCACTAGCAACCACTTGCATCCACTTGCAACCATCAAACATAACATGTCTCAAACACATGTTTACACCCATTAGTTTCTACGTAAAGTTCGAAGATTCGATCGATAGGATACAGTCGAATGATGGAAGCGAGTACAGATAAAACAAAAACTTGGTTCCCATTAGACATTGGTCGAGAGAATAATTCCCCTAAGTATCAACCCCAAAGACCGAAATCAATATCAGATTGACACTTAGAGGATTACCCTCTTTAGACAATGTCAGAACTGGAAATCTTAACCTTATCAGAGATATTCAGATATTTACAGACTACTGGTATAGATCAGATTACCGAATGATTCTTAGGAAACCAAGCATGATAAATCCTAGAATGTATGCGTCCTACTTGACGCCTAACACGAATATCTCTCAAACCCCAATCACAAACAATTGAGTCATAACCCTTATGGATTTGGGTCTACAGCGGAATCAGAAACAATACTAGTATTAAAGTGCAGAGTATCGATTACAGAATCAAAATGCCAGAATCAAAAAGAGTTTTAACTCAACAATCAGATAAGAAAATTAAACTTTCTACTTAAATTTTCTTATTTCTACCCTATCTACCAGTCCCTTGAGCATTCGCCTGTCCTCCAGAAGTGGGTTCTGCCCTCCGCCCTTGCCCTCATTTCTTCGGGCAGTCCCTAGTGAAGTGTCCCATCTTACCATAGTTGAAGCAAGTGCCCTTCCTTTTTCTGTAATCCTTGTTCAGATGAGTCGAGCTTCCACAAGTAAAGCACTTTTTCTCCTTCTTATCTTCAGACTTCTCATCCTTCTTTTGTGTTTCCTTTTTGGGCCATGCTTTCTTATTCTGTGGTTCTTCCTTCTTTGTCTCTTTTTGGCCCTTGTCTTCCTCGTGCAGTAGTGCCATGTCCACCAATTTCTCGTAAGTCGCTCCCATGGGTACATGGGTCATGGCTAGGCTGTGTAGTGGCTCGTTCAATCCTTTAACAAAGCGGAGAGCCTTTTTATGCTGAGTGTTGACTAAATCCAGTCCGAACCTAGCCAGTTGGTTGAACTGGTTGACGTATTCCTTGACCGTCATACTTCCTTGCTTAAGAGATAAGAACTTTTCCAATTGTAGACTTTGTTCGGCTTGCGAGAGGAATTTCGTCTCAAACCATGTTCGGAAATCCATCCATGTTTCAACCGGCCTCTCGGCGTTAGTGACTTCCCACCAGTAGGAAGCTTCATCTTTGAGCAACCATACCGCCAACTATACCTTTTGCCTATCGTCCACCTCGAAGATAACGAACAGATCCTCAGTTTCTTTAAGCCAGTTCCTCGCTTCTACGAATGATTCAGTTCCCTTGAAATCCTTTCCACCCATGGCCTAAAGTCTTTACAGATCTTTGAGAAAGCAATTGCACGAGGAGGGGGCGGAGGAGGAGGATCATTTGCTGGACCTGCGGCGGCGGTCCTAGCCTCAAGGTATTGACGAAACCAACCGGGTACATGAACACCCTCTGGTATCTCAGATGCTTCAGACATGCTGAAACGAAAAAGGAAAGATTCAATACAAAAAGGACCGAAGGAAAGATATATGGCTCTTGGGGATTATGTTTTTCAAAATAAGCTTTACTTTTGAAAATACTTCCTTTTAAAACCTTTTTGAAAATAGTTTTCAAAAACTTCTATCTAATCTGGTAACCTTCAGCTCTGATACCAAGTGTAACACCCCACCTCCGTTGAGGTCACTCACAAAGGGAATGCCTTAACTTTGGTGGAGCATTTTAGTAAATAGAACAGAAACTTACAAGACAGATAAAACAGTACTTGAAAAAAAATTATAACTTTATTTCAACAGAAGCTTGGTTACATCTTTTCAAATCACAATATCAGAATTCAAGTACAAAATATCAGTCTTATACAAAAGCTTTCATAATGCATAGTTTAAAATCATAATCCCCAGAGAAGAAGACAAGCCATACTTTAAGCACTTCAAGCATAAGAAATCTGGATCAAGCTAGAGTATTCCCTTCTACAAAACCTGGGGGGGAACGGAAGAAAGGAGGCGAAACAACAAGGGTCAGAAAAAAGTCTGGCAAGTCCAGTGATTTTCAGTTATGAACAGATAGTAATAACATGACATAAAAATAAAACTGGATGAGAGATAACAGTAACAGGTGCAGCGGATATTACAGAAGAACAGAATGACATAAGCTATTTCATTACACTTCTCTGCACTAATACTAGTATAACAGAATTAGATGTCACCCTAATGTCTAAACTGAAACAGAAACAGGTACAGAATAATTTCCACAGAAGAGAGTGCTAGTAATGGGCCTTTACCACCCGAACAGAAACAGTCAGAAGCAGAATGCTGATAATGGGCATTACTACCCGAACAGAAACAGACAGAAACAGAGTATTAATAATGGGCCTTTTACCACCCGAACAGAAACAGTCAGATTAATCCCTACGGAAACAGAATGTAGAATTTGGTGTACACTAGTAATTGGGCCTTTTCCACCCGAACAGACGGTACCACGCAGAAACAAACGGGTGTTGCCACCCAACAGAAACAGACGGTACCAACAGAAACAAACAGAACTTAGTGTACCCTAAAACCCTACCCCAAGCGATCGGCTCCCTAAACACAAATACTCTTTGTCGGCCCCACAGTAGGGTGTATCACTCCCTAAAGTGACAACCAACTGGCACAGACCTATTTACAGATGTCACGGCGTCTTACATCCACAGAGGCAGGCCGGGATCCATGCACGCACATGACCCGGTTGGAACGCACCATCAATACCCCTCGCCATTATAAGAATGAGCCAGTTATAAATAGTTCAGTAAGCGTGCCCGGACCCTACCTATTGTTGGGTCAAAGTTTTGATACCAGAAAGGGTTACTGACTAATATGGGTCCCAAACAACAGATGACACAAGTAATTTCCCTCCTAACCTTGTGTCCCCAGACTAACAGATTTCAAATTAACTTGTTTACAAGTTCAGACATACAGAATTCAGATCAACCAGTTCACAGATTAGAAAAGTTTTCAGACCAACGGATCAGATATACAGATTTAACAGACTTACAGATTAACCGATTACAGATTAACAGACTTACAGATTGTCTAACTTTGTATTGGGCCTACAGATCCATGAAACGGGTTTATTAATTTCATCAGTCTATTTGGTTTAACCCTATCCACCCAACACGTTTTGGACATCATTTTTATCTCAGATTTGCATTAATTAATTATTAATGCACAGACCTCTCACATTAGGTCGCTAGCTTGTGGCCGCTGGATGGGCCAGGCGGTTCCGGGCAGACTTGTACCACAAGCCAGACCTAACCTCGTGTCTAAGCATATTATGACTAACTTCTCACATTAGAACCTATTGTTTGCCGCCACTGGATGTGCCGGGCGGTTCCGGGCAGGATTACGCCGCAAACTCATTCTAACCTCGAGTTAGCCATGTTCACTTTTGCAGCCAATTAATTAATAATTTACCATTTATGCCCACGCCTAATATACATGTCAATTATTCATAACTATAGCCAATTCAGATTATGTCAATAACAGACTAATTATATCAACTCAACAGATATAGCAGATAACAGATTTTGCAGATTAGGCGACTCAACGGATTTAGCAGATTAAGCAAACTAGTAGATTTAGCAGATAACAGATTAGGCATCTCAATAGATTTAGCAGTTTAGGCATCTCAACAGATTTAGCAGTTTAGGCATCTCAACAGATTTAGCAGTTTGGGCATCTCAACAGATTTAGCAGTTTAGGCATCTTTCAACAGACTTAGCAGATGACAGATTTAGCAGATTTAATATTTCTAAAGGTTCTATTTACATGCCTTGCTTAATCATAAATTAGGCCTAAATAATTATCATGATTCACAATATGATTATATACCCCATGTTGCATAAATTTACATAACACAGAATATGGACATAATTTACCATATATCATATGTTCCCATTTTGGTTAAACTAGCATTGTACAGCAGATTCATCTATAAATTATACCAAATATTACAATGCAAGCCATATCTCCAAAAATCCCTATTTAAGTGTATTCACAATTAATAGTCCTCAAATCTTATTATAGATTTTAATTACTACACCTAAGTCACATATCTTCCCCTTCTTAAAGTGTGCCACAAATCTAGGTTTTAATCATGTATCCTATTCTTAAAATCAGATGTTGAATTATGTCCCCAAATCACATATTATCATACATAGCTTTCTCAGATCCAGATCTAGTTTATAACATGTAATATGTATCTAAACTAATTACATGCCTACGGTCAAATTTATGCCCTAATTCCTAAGTCATATGCCCAATGTAGATTTTATGCCTCAACTTCTCAAGTCGTATGTTCAATATTCTTTATGCCACAAAACTCAAGTCATAGGTTCAATTATATGCCTTAGATTTATGTCCTATGTTCCAAGTTCAACCTATGTTCTTTCCTCAAACCAGTCACATATCGGTCATGCCAATTTCATGCATTATTCATTTTATTGTCCCAAATATTTTAGCGTATGTTAATCTCTTATGAGATTGGCTCAGGCTCGTGGTAGCCTGGCTATAGAACAGAAAGCAGAAAGAAATACATAATAAGGTAGATCTAAACAGAACAGAACAGACATAATCTCAGATTCAGATTTATAATTCATGTCACAATCAGAATTAACATTTATATCGGAAAATAACTATACTTGCCTTGGTTGGATTAAAGAAAGAACTTTAATTGTTATAGAATCGTTGTAGGAGCTTTAATCTCTAATTTGATTGAGTTTGGAGGCTAAGAGAATTGCTTAGAGAGTGGCGGCCATGATCAAGAGGAAGTCCAACAACATTTTGATGTAAGAATGTTTTGTTATCCATTAGGTTAGGTCTTAAGATGTATTTATAGGTGTAAAACTCATTTAGGCCCTCAGATTAACCCTAGAACTCATCAGGTCCGTCCAAACACGTCACAGCCCCCAAAATCGCACACACACGCACCAGGTTCGACCAGGGAGGTCGACCCCCAGGTCGACTGCCCAGTCGACCTGGTCTGGAGGGTCGACTGCCCAGTCGACTCCCCAGTCGACCTGGGTCTGGTGGGTCGACTGCCCAGTCGACCTGGGTCCTGGGCGGGAAATTTCCCGCCCAGCCCGCTTCTGGGTTTGAATTCGAATTTTGAATTCGAATTTCGAGTTGTTTTCGATTCTGAAAATTTCTGAAACTTCAGAGGGTCATATCTCCCTCATACGAACTCCGATTTTGGCAAACTCGGAATTGTTTCCAAGCGAAACTCCGAGATGAACGCAATGGCGCAACTCGTTTCCCTTGATTCTTATTTTAAAAATTAATTATCCTCTGATTTGTTACTTTTACGTTCACAGAAAATACGGGGTGTTACAGATATCCTCCCCAACTAAAGCTAATCCTTCCATATTTATGATGCTAGGCCAGGTAAACGTTTCTAGCAGAAGTTTGTTAAGGTCGTCAAGCTGACCCTCTTCCTCGAGAGAGGTGGCGGTCTTAGAGGGAGTTACAGGAGACTGTAACCTGGCCGATGCTCCTACCCTTGTCTCATCTATCGTGGGCAGAATGTGAGTAATTGATGGGTCCTCGCCCCCGACAAATGCCTCCACATCGCCAATCTCCCCTCCGCTAAATCCCTCCTAGATCTTCACAGCTTTGTACGGCTTAGGCCCGACAGGGGGCACCTTCCTTTTCCGACTCGAAGAACCTGCTTCTTTCTTGGTCTCCACTATCTTTCCACTACCGAAGACGGCTAGCCTAATTATTTCTCGATTGTCAAGAAGCAATACTACATGGAGGAGTTGGTCCTATTTTAAAACGCTCGTGGTGGATTGTGTTGGATCTAGAGTAACGCTAGAGGGGGATGAATAGGGTTTACTAAAAAATAAGCAAGATATAAAAAATATCAATTAACAGAATGCAGTAGAAATAAAAATGCAGAAAGTAAATAACACACAGAAATATCCAGCTTTTGCAAAAACCTGCCTACTACTGCATTCCTAAGGTTTCTACTAAAGTAATAGAAAAGATCCCGCTTATAAGACCATGTAAACTTGCGAACCCCTCGCTCTTATTCTAATCCTACGCTCAAAAACCTAGACTGATCTATATCCCCTAGATCAGATTTCCCCTAGTTACAACCCTATAGCCAGTAAACCCTAGTTTTTACAGACTCTAGAAAACTGCAGTTAAACCCCTAACTGGATCACCTAGAACTTTACAGACTCTAGAAACTATTTGGATTGGTTACAAATAAAAGTAAAATTACAACAAAAATTAAACCAAAACCCTAGATATAAAAAGAAATTAAATCTCCCCTTTAAACACTTGAACTAAGCCGGCCACTTCAAGTTGTTTCCACCCTCCTTTGTTATTCCCATTCACTTTTCTTTGTAATGAAAAATGGCGGTGGCGATTAGAAATGAAAATAGGGTTTTCTGATGTGCTCCTCAAATCGATTCGATTGCTTGACGAAATGATGTCGTGATAACTTGTATTGCTCCAATGCTTTATGTTGCTTTCTCGATCGATTTGGATGCAGATCGAATCCCTGAAGAAAGTGAGTTGCTCTGATTTTCATTCTTATGCTTGAAATTGTTGTTTGTGTGGATTCGATACCTATTGCCAATGATGAATTGGTGATACAGGTAGGATACATAAATCCTATCATTGCTCCCTAATTTCGTTGAAATGATTTGTCCTGATTTGCGTTGCTTTCCTCTATTGAATTTGTCCATACTGTTTCTCAACTTTGATTGAGATGATTGATGAATTTGGATGTAATTTTGTTCTTGAATGAACCTCCAAATCAAATTGGTCCCTTGCATGATTTTTTTCCAAATATTATTCCTTACTAAAATGTTCACTGTGTGGTTTCCGGAAATAAATGATTTGAGAATTGACTTTCTTACCTTTTGTTGTCTTAAGTAAATGGTATACACGACCAAAAGGAACACAGTGATTTCAGCACAAAAACATCATTCTGATTTTTAGAAAATGTTGAAAACTTGCCATATTTGAATGTTTGAAAAAACATGAATATTTGGCAAGAAACTTTTATGTCCCAACAGAGATTTCTTTCCAAACTTTGCTCCTCTGAATTTCCTAGAAATTAATGAATTGTTTGGCTTTAAAAAAAATGTTATTTCTTGCCAAAAAGAATCATCACTTCAGTTTCTAGAACCGTTATGCTGCTTTATGTATTTACAGCTGAGAAACACCATGACATTTAAAAAATTGCATGCATATCACTCGCGCCAATGTAAACTTGAACTCTGTTCATGTCCAACTGAAACTATGGTTACTCATATTCATGCATGTTGTATTGTGTTGAACCATGCTGCTATACTTTCCATGCCATGCCATGTCTACTATGCACACATGTATGTACCCAAAACTGCTGTGCATATGTTCATTTGCCAATCTGCTTTGTCCCTGAGTTGATCATTCTTGCTATATTTGCACCAGATTGTATTGACATTGAAGCTATATATCTGAGCCTTTTACACTTCACTTTGCTTGACATTGAACCAGAACAGTCTTGTTTGTTGACTTGAAATGAGTTGTTCTGATCATTGTGACACTCATGTTACCCATACTGAAAATACTTGATTTGAATGTAATCTTATATGCTTGTCAACTGAGTTTATCACCATGCTTTTTTATAAAATGAAGTTGTATCACCATGTAAGTTTGAACTGCATCACTTATGCTTGTACCTTCTTGCTGATCTGACCATGTGTATCATTGAGCATTTGCTCTAACATTGTGTAGTTATTCACTTGCCATGCTCCTGTGCTCACTTGTGATATGCACTTCTGAAATATGGGGAGGCATGTTGATATTGTTTTGTCATGTGCTCGACCCACTATCTTGCCTTATTATATGTTGAGTTGAACTATGTTTCGACCATGTTTATGCCTTCACTGTTTTGAAATGCCTTGAGCTTCATCTCGTATAAATAAAGCTTCTCCTTGCACATGAACACCCTGTGTGCTTATGAGTATTCCATTTTGATTGTGTTGACCCGAACAGTTCACATTTGTATGTTTTCTTGACATGTACTTCAATGTTGATTTATCTTCCTATCACATGCTGAAAGTTGGTCGACCAAGTCTGAACAGATATTTGCTTATGGCTTGACCATATTCACCTGCACATCTGTATATGTGTATATATATATACTACAGTGTGTGTATACATATATCGTGCACTTGTATTTTATTTATCAGCAGACTGTTGCACTGTGTTGTGGATGTTCAGAATCAACTACTGGTTCTGATTAACAGACCAGTGTAGTGTGTTGAGGCTGATCTGTGAGCACTAGAGACGATGTCTATATAAATCAAATCAAGTCATGAAAAATGATGAGAAACACACCAAAATTTCGAGGTAGATAAAATTTTAAAAATAAAATTTATATCTGCTAGAATATGAAATTATTTCTGTTCCAGATATTGTGTGTGTGTTTCTATATGTGATAGGTAAACAAACGCTGACTGGACTGACTGTGAGCTGTGAAGACAAAAGACAAAAGACTATATATAAGTGTCAATATGTAAATGTGTCAGCATATGTACATAAATATGACTGTATACTGAGTGTTGAGTCTGAATTTATATAAAAAATGAGTGAATGAGTGATTCTGTAGTGAGGAGCTGATATGTATATGAAATTGAAATGTATTGTATAACAGAGATGTACAAATAGTGGAGTTGTTAAGATTTGTATTGTTTGAAAGTTTGAATTAAAATACTCTATTTAAATAAAATACTGTGTGAATATTTGAATTTCTATACAGTCGCATTTTATTTAAATAGAAATATTATATTCCTGTCTGTAGTGTAGTATACCAGTACAGTAACAAACACATTTAATAATAAAATATATTTGGTTGTTACCATCAAACAAAAATCATATAATTGTGTGTACAACACCATTATATACAACAGAGTGTGACTTGACCAGGATAGCCAAAAAAGACTCGAGATGCTCTTGATACACGGTGTCCGTGGATGCCTTAGGACTCCCAGGCACATAGGAACAAAGTCAACACTAAGTTGTCGGTTCAGCGACTTTCAGACTTGGGACAACGGAGATTACTCACTTCCTTCCAACCACCTCCTCGCAAACCTGGGAGGACAACTCATGAAGAACAAGTCGTGCTTATATACAGTAGGCTTAGACCATTTCCCTACAAAGAACTTGGTACTGGGCAGAGCTTCCAGAAAGTACCGGGATGACAAAATGTTAACCCTCTTGTTCAAATATAACAATTAACGAATGTCCTCTCCGGTGGGCTCTAAGTGCAGATACTCTCTGTAAAGAATGCAGGTGCCAAAGAGGGAAGTATATGCACTTAGATGAAGGTGTGATAGTACGAGAAAAGAATAATGCAACATATCCCGAATAAAGTTGTTAGCTAGGGGCACACATTTGGTAGAACATACCAGCCCATTCCAGGTGGTATGTCCTTCTGGCGGCGCGTGAGCCATGTCACTATGCCCAGGCGCACGAACATCTTTCTCGGGAATAATAAATCGCAACGCCATGCGCCTCACCACCATTTCATCCATACGCAATGGCATCTAATCCGTCAGATTCTCAAGTATAGTCGGTCCACTAACATGTCTGGCACCAACAACGTACTTCCCTCTACGACATCTACATACTATACTTCCTCATGCCCGACCAACTGTTGTTACTTCGGTTGTTCCCCATGATCAGACGCTTCCAGCGAACTTGCCGCCTGAGAAGGAGTGGACTCTCCGGAAGTCTCAAGCTCGCTGCCCTTAGAGCTAGCATCGCTAGTTTAATCAGATGTGTGTGGCGAATGCAATGAAGCCTCAGCTTCTGAGGTCTGCTCTGTCATACACCTTATTTTCATTGCTTGCTATATATTCAATATACTAGCATATAACCTGTACCCCTCGTGTTGGTGTGAACTAACATGTGTTTGCAGTGTTAGAGTAATACAGTTTATAATTTAAAAATTCAGGACACGATGACGATCATAAACCTCTAAGATTGTAACCGTCGTCATCCTTGGCCAACTTCGCTGGACTTGCATCAACTCACGACAACATTGCGATTGGAGTTAACAAAGCATGTTCGACAGTTCAATCGAAGTCAAAATATATGCGCTAATCCTACATGTCGGGTGAGGTTATCAATCTAGTTTGATTAATATGAACAACGAACCAATCACATAAATGTCACGAAAAAGAAAGCGATATGAACCCTGGGACAAGTTGTGCAGAGTTTGAGCCTCGAACAAGGAAGGCAAAGTTATCGATAAGGAGGACTGAAGCACCATGATCGACAAAGGACTAGTACCCCTTGGAGGTACGAAATTTCGTATCCCTTACAAGGGGTATGAAATTTTGTATCCCTCTAGGAGTACGAAATTTCGTACCCCTCTAAGGGGTTCGAAACTTCATAGCCCCTTAAGGGGTTCAAAACATCATAACCCTCTAAGGGGTTCAAAACTTTATACCCCCTGTAGGGGGTAGGAACTTTCATATCCCCCTTTAGGGGTACGAAATTTCGTACCACTCCGAGGGGTATGAACTTCCACCACTCCGACTGCCGACTCAAGACCCCTCATCACTTCGTCTTCCTTCTTCTACCCAACTTTGATCCTAATCCTTCCCTTCTTCTCCTTTTTACTCCTCTCCCACATCTTCTTCCTCTAGGATCCCAAACTCAAACACCCCTGGACTTCAAACCGCTTTCCCACGATGATCTCAACTCGAATCCAGTGCACAGCCAAGCCCCACAAGCTCCATGTGGAGCTCGGAGGCACAACCGACATTGGATCCTCTTCGAGATCCATCATGAAGTCCATTCGATCCTCACAACCAAGTTTGAATCATAATCTATGTCAGCCCCAATGACCACTGTCAATGGCTAAAGCTCACCTGTTGTCCGAAATCAAAATGGGTTTGAGTTTTTCGGATCCAGTCCTTTGTTTTGCGATGATAGAAAAAGTAGAAGAAGAAATAATGGAAGGAGATTGGATTTATAGTGGAGAGTGGGTCTTGGGATTTAGCCCAACAAATGACTCGTATCACAAATAGGGACACACATTTTTCGTACCTAGTTGGGTATGAAGACATTGTATCCCACATGGCATACGAAATCTCGTTTCCCCACATGGAACATGAAAATCTCGTACCCCAGGCATGGGGTACGAAGTTAAAAAAACATATAATAATGTATATATATGCTCGTATATATATATATATATATATATATATATATATATATATGTGTGTGGGGGGGGGTGTTAATGCATACATATGCTTCCCGATATACCATCATGACACTACACTTTTTCATATGAACGTATAAACACGCAGAATAACATACGTACGAAACAAACACTCGCAAATATGTACTCATGTACTTTCCCATTTACTCCGCATATGTTACTTTTCATTTCACACTTACCGTGGCGTCGCACAAAGTTGTGCAAAGAACGTACAAACATAAACACAACATCACATTGATAGCAAATTATTTACGTTATAGCGTAAATGAGAGTCGACAGCTAGTACTTATTTTCATTAGTTTCTAGGAATTCAACGATTTAACTAAATATTTCTACTGACTCAAAGCACATCATGTCAAGACAAGATGTACTTTGGGGGGCAAATGTTAACCAACCTTTTGGTTCGGTTCCCAAAAGTACACATGACATGTTCGACTCAACACATCGCGTGATGATAAAGTCAAAAGTGTCTCCAAGAAGCTAAGAGGAAAACCTCGGGAAAGATCATGCGAGTATAAGCCTCACAACTCCTCAATACCGAGCATGCACAACAATTTCTTACCCCTCTATTCGCAGGATCATACCCAAAACCATCGAGTCCCTTGAACTCGTACCCGAACCACCCAAGCCTCCTACTTCGTGTTCAATGTCCGCAGCGTCAACATGAAACACGTACCCAACGGGTACGAATTTCGTACCCTAGGGTAGGATACGAGTGTTTTAGGGGCATAGGGGAAGCGGTCCGAGTTTCCGGAGGACTGTGCTCTAGGGTCCGAGATGTACTATTGTGGTCCCCTACTCCTACCTATTCCCACCTAACCACTCCACTATAAATACCCCCAAGATTATACTTCACAAGGGATGGAAATTGGCTAATTTGATACCTCTTCGGAGCTCCAAGTGACCTCTTTAATGACATCCATGTTTGGAGGAAAAAGAAGGGAAAAAGTGACTTTTTTCCCAATATTCATGTATGATGATTATAACAACAAAATAATTAGAAATGTTTGTAAAATGATGTCATAGATAGTCCTAAGCTTGTAACTCTTTATCATCAATAAAATATCAGTGATTCTTCCAAAGTGGATGTAGGCCCCTCACGGGACCGAACCACTATAAATCTCTTGTGTTATTTATTACTTTCTGCACTTATATTTCCATGCAAAACTATAATTCTTAAGTAATTAATAATCTTGGGTGTCTTATGACAATTCCGTCAACACGCACACATACACACACACACACAAACACACACACACACACACACACACACATATATATATATATATAAGGAGCATTTCGGGCACCCCTGTTTTGGAGCGCCCCTACCCTACTGTGAGCTACAATAATCCAAATTCAACAAGATTTTGTAGATGTTCAATCCATATATATTATTATTTATCCAAAATTTGAGCTCGTTCCGACATTCATATATAATAAATTTGATTTCTAAATTTAACTGTTTGAATAAATGTTTGAACGGTGAATAATTGAGCTAAGATTCTGAAAATGTTGTGAATGTCAGAACGAGCTCAAATTTTGGATAGATGATAATATATATGTGGATTGAACATTTACAAAATCTTATTGGATTTGGATTAATATGGCTTACGGTAGAGTATGGTGCTCCAAAACAGGGATGCCTCGGAACGCTCCTATATATATTAAATTTAATATAAAATGATTTTAGGTAATATTTGAATAATAATTTAAAAAAGGGCTTCATGCGGTCATGGCATCGGGGAAGCAAGCAATACGCAATAATATGGAAGCTGGTTCTTCATGATGGAGGAGAGCCTGATGGAAGTCTGTTCTAAAGACTTCTTCAGCTATTAGTCACCCAAGATATGATGACGGTACCTACAGCCTCAAACGACATAATTCTTTTAGCCACTTCGAGACAAATAACAAGTCCACACCGCTAGTTAGTGATCTATATAGGCAATTTATGGGTGGAAAACAACATATTATATCAACTGAGTTTTCTATAACTGCGGTTTATGAAATGAACTAGAGATTTTTTGAAGACTATTCCAATTTGTGTGCAATTTGCAAATCTAGATATTGATTTTGAATTGATGGGTCTACTGGAAAAACTGCATTTGCAATTTTTATTCCTATTAAAATGAACCAAGTTACAAAAGGCATAATTCACTTATCTTTTGCTCGAGTTCTCATGGAAGTAGATGTTAGTTTCCTTCCTTAAGCAGCTTCCAATTCTAGATGATGGTAACAATATAGTCTAGCATGAAGTAATATGTGAATGGACCCATATAAAATGTACAAATTAATAATGTTGTTGACATAGCGAGCGGAAATGCACTGCGATTAATGCATGTTTACCTAAGAGTAATACTACAAATGTTGATTCAAATATAGGTAACACACACTACACCATATATGCAGATTAGGCTATATTTTAGGTTGTATCTAATGCACTTAGGAATGCCTATAAACTGTATCAAAAAATGGTGTGTTTAAATATTAGATACGCCCATAAGCCGTATCAAAATCAGAATAAGGTACGACTCTTAGCCATATTTAAAGTTTAAATAGATACGGATGTAAACCGTTTTTTAATGCAAATAACATTCAACTTAAACTGTATTAAATTTATTACTAGATATGAACATAAATCATATCTAAATTATCTATAGGTATGAATATATATAAAAGGCTCGTAAATATCATACATACTCTATTTGAATAATTATAATAGTAAACGAAACAATTATATGAAATATTTCATTACATTGCAATATAGAAGATACATGTTGTTTCATTACATTGCAATAAAGAATATACATAACATTTCATTACATTATAGTAAAGAAGATACATACTGTTTCACATATAATGTGTTTCATAATTACATTACAATAAAGATGGTAAACTCGGTATTTTAGCAACTTTGTTAACCACATTCCACTTTTCAACTTCGGTGATCAACCACTTCGATCCGCAACTAATCCATTCACCAAGCTGAAGGTTTAACTTTCTGGTTAAGAATTTACTGGGTGATCAACCAAGTGGATGCATTTTAGCTCATGCCCCAGGTCCAAGCATTCATGCTAGCTTATTCATTTAACTAAGCGCAAGGGCTAGCAAAGGGGATAATATCAAGTGTCATATGCCGCTTCACTAAACCTTAGGAAAAAGCATTTGACACTTGATATTATCTCCTTTGCTAGTCCCGGCGCTTAGTCAAATGCATAAGTTAGCATGAATACCTGAACCTGGGGCATGAGCTAAAATGCATCCACTTAGTTGATCACCCAGTAATTCTTAACCAGAAAGTTGAACCTTCAGCTTAGGGAATCGATTAGTTGCAGATCAAAGTAGTCGATTGGCAAAGTTGAAAATCGAAGAGTGGTCGCCGAAGTTGCTAAAATACGTTCAACTTGGGGAGGCTTCACTGGTAAATCACCCAGTAAATTCTTAACCAGAATAGACAGGCATCATCTTCGTTTATACTTGCAACGTAATTTGCATTATAACAATAATGAGTCAGAATATACATATATAACACACAAAATTGGCATAACAAAAGCAACATACAAATGGACCAGAGGTTTTGAGGTGCATCAAATTACATGCACATATAAATGAAGCATGGTAGATAAATCAAGCAATATAGTGCATGTATACAAGGCTGTGCATAACAGCAGACACAACACGCCACAATATCATAGCACAATAGAAAATGGTGCAGCAATGCGAAGTATAATAGGAAAAAGGTGATTCATGACCAAGGACAATGGCCAAGCATGTAGTACATGGCGAACCATCAAGCATGTACAAGATGATAGGTCAGACCAGCCATTGCATACATACCAGGTGACCAAGGACAATGGCCAAGCATGCACATTGAACCCAAGCAGGCCAGGTTCAAATACTAACATAGACACATGAATAACTCAAGTGACAAATAGTGTAAATGGTTCAAATACTAACAAGATGACAGTGCACAAACACAAGGTTGATTAAGCCAGTATCATGTTTCCATCATCATGAAAAATAGTGTAAAATGGCACAGCACAAGTAAACATGCACAACATAAATGGTTGCACACAGACATGCCTAACATACAATATCAAGTCAGAAAATACAATGTAGCAGTGACAAGTTTCCAACATACAATACATTGTAGCAGTGACAAGTTTCCAACATACAATACATTGTAGCAGTGAAAAAGAAGATTAAGTTTAGTAATTGTTCCTATCAGTCATAAATTATAACAGCAACCCTATACCATAAGGCAGTATTCTGGTTTGATCAACATAGCAGCATGAAATCAAGCAAGAATATATTGAACGTTACAAAACTGTCCGAAAATACCTAAGTGAACCTAATTTAAACCCAATAACACAATAGAAGCATAATTCAAGGTAGACAAGCTTGAATATATCTGTCGTTCATATTTTTGAATCACGGCATGAAAATTCAAATTAAACCCAATTCAAATTCGAATTAAACCCGATTTAAACCCAATTCAAATTCAAATTAAACTTACTCACCTACAGTGGCGACGAGAACGATGGAAAGCAGTGGACTGACGGTTAGTCAGTCACTAGAAGGCAGTGTGAGTTGTCGAGCAAGATGGACAGCGTTGGATGGTTTATTGACAAAGGAAGATGGTGTGCCGAGTACCAACACCCTAATTTGGTTTTTTGGCCACCATGGAAATTTCGAAAGAGGGAAGAAGCCGGCCGAAAGTTTCAAATTGTCAAAACAGGATGATGCTAGAAAGAAAATAACATGGGAAAATTTTGATATGGATTTTATACGGCTATTGTAATGACCCGCATTTGCAGAGGTATTATAATTAATTTATTTAATTATATAAATAGTGATATAGTGAATTTAATGGTCGTGGAATTAAATAATGGTGAATATTTAATTTAAAATAATAAATTAAATAATATATTTAATTCTGAAATAATCAGAATTGGCTGAAATGGCGATATGGTGTGAACTGGATCATCTGTGATATTTAATTCAGTTTAGAATTGAATTAGAATAACGAATATATTATACAAACGACAGTTTGAACGTATAATTATATTATAATTAAAGTCGAGCTTGAAATGGCGCTGCAGTTCGTAAATTGGCGATTCGAACTTCAAACGAATATACAGAAGCTGTTTCAAATCGGATTTCTGTGAAACAAGAAACGTTAGGAGCTGGTGAAGTATATTTTTCTAGTGGAAGAGAAAATGGGGATTTCGTCGGGTAGATTTTGATTTACGTCCAAATCAAATTCTAGAAAAGTCGATGTGGAATTCCTTTATAATTTATAAAGGAATTATTTATATTTAGAAAAGGAATTTCAATATAAATCAAATATCGGTTTGACCCAGAAGTGAATATCGAGTTAGAAGCCCATATAGGATTTTTCTGAGCAGTATGGTATTCCTCTGTGAATATATACGATAATATTTAATTATAAATATTAAATTTAATTATATATAAATATATTTATATAATTAAATAGGTTATTTAGAGCGTTAAAAATAGCCACTTTTGCAAACGAAGTCAGA
Source organism: Allium sativum (assembly GCA_030737875.1). Classification (NCBI taxonomy): domain Eukaryota; kingdom Viridiplantae; phylum Streptophyta; class Magnoliopsida; order Asparagales; family Amaryllidaceae; genus Allium; species Allium sativum. The sequence continues at coordinate 348,039,662 of CM060916.1, forward strand.
ATTCGACGAATCTAATTTTGTTGGATCCGCAATATTGAATTATTTTCAGGTTCCAAGTTTTGTGATTTTTAGAGTCACTATATGGCTATACGGATTTTTAGAGTGAAAAACAGTCAATATTTTTACGGTTAAAAATACGCTGTGTGAGAAAACGGAGTCGAAATTCGACGAAAACAGTTTCGTTGGGTCCGTAGTGTCGAACTGTAGCTGCATGTCCAGTTTCATGATTCACGGGTATCGTATGTGATAAGAAATTTATTTCGATAAGAACACATAGCGATAAAATATAAATGGAATATGCTAAGGGAATATTCCAATCTAAATGCTATAAACAACCCCCAACATTGGTTAACCCTAAAACCTTTCTCTCTACGGTCAAACAAAATCCGCCGACAACTTTTCTCTTCTCAAATGAAATCGATCATTTGGAAAATAGATATAAATCCTATAAAAATCCAGAAATCAAAGTATGGGTATATTTGAAATCCCCATCGCATTCTCTTCAAACTGAGATGCGTTCCAGTAGGTGCGAACCAGTTTCCTTCGCTGTCTATTTTTACACAGCAGCGATTTAGAGCTTCGAATCGGAAATCAATGAGAGAATTCGAGATTTAGGAGGATGGCGAGGCCGAGAATAGGGTGTCTGGATCGAAGTGCTGAAGCAGGAAGTTTGGGGTAGTTGAAGTTAGACGCAGTGGAAGGAGCAGAGTCATATACAGATGAAGTCGGACGGAGAGGAGGTAGTTGTGGCTACCTGGAACCTGAGCATGGTGCGTACTTTTGAGAAGGAGGATACTGGTCGTCGCGATTTCCAGGGTGGTTCGAGTTTTGTTGGGAGTTTCGAACTGTGCATTGCCTGGAGTTTGAGAGCAAAGAGACTGGTGTTGAGGTGTTTAATATCTGACGTGAAGGAGAACGGGTTCATGAAGTTCGGAAATAAGATGGTGTAATGAGAAGTTTGAAGTGAAGGATACTGGGGACTCTTTGTTGCGGGTCAGAAGCAGTACAGGTTGTTTAAAGATTGGGCAATTGAGTTTAATGCTTTGACAGGGGATGTAGGGTTCAAATAGTAGAGTAGCCGGGTCGGGTGAGTTGTTGGGCCGACAAAGCCATTTAAATTTAAATACATGGTTTAATTTAAATATATGTATACTAACTTCAAATAGTGATAACATTTTGTCATACGAAATCGAAATTTCAGCGAAACTGGTCGCGTTGGGATCGTATGGACGGGAGCAACACAATGAGACTGGCTGGGAGTGAATCCGAGCTCGTTACAATTTATCGCAAAATAAATTGTCCGTCGCAGTCAAATAACACAAACCGTTATTTAACGATTAACGCGCCAATGTTAGTAAATCTCACTAACTCTAAACAGTTTATAATTTCACGTTGTATTTTTAGAACTGTTAGATATTAGCTGATTGACTTTGTGTTCACCGTTTGATTGAACTGCTAGACAGTTAGTTGAATTTCTATATTGATTCTGTTTAATAGAATATATCATATGGAACTGAAAGTGATGTTATCTATATTGTTTAACATCTGTGATGCAGGGAAACAAGTTGGAGCTGGATTCCCCAACATTTATTTTGCTGTGATATATATATTGTGATATATGATGTGATATATAATCTGTTGTTGATTATGTGTGTTTGGATGACATTATCGTTGTTATAAGGTATGTTAAATACCATAAGAAATACTGGATGTGGGAAAGGGGATTTTCAAAGTGTATTTTGAAAACGAATTATTTATATAAAATCGATGGATTTTATATAGAAAAGGAAAAGGGCTTTTATAAAAGAAAATAATTATAAAATCGAAGGATAAGTTATAATAAAAGGAAATATTTATTTGTAGAATAAATAGAAATGGAAGGAAATATTTAATTGTAGAATAAATAGAATTAAAAGGAAATATTTGTAAGTCATGTACAAATAGAATTGAAAGGAAATATTTATAGGAAATAAATATGTAATAAATAGAATTGAAAAGGAAATATTTATGGGGTATAAATATGTTAAAATAGAGATGAAAGGGATATATTTGTAAAATATGTAACAAATAGAAAAGATAAAAGAAATATTTATTTGTTAAATAAATAGAATTGAAAAGGGAATAGTTATTTGTTAAGTAAACAAATAGAAAAGGAATAAATTAAAGGAGTTAAATCAATTAGAGTTAATCGAATAGAGTATGAGTTAGAGTTAACCAGTTAGAGTTAATCGAGTTAAAAGGAGTTAATCGATGTTAGTTTAATCGAAAGGAGTTAATCGATGGTAGTTTAATCGAAAGGAGTTAATCGATGTTAGTTCAATCGAATGGAGTTAATCGAATTTAGTTTATTCGAATAGAGTTGAAATGATTAAACCGAATTTAGTTATTCGAAGAAGTAAATCGAATCAGAGATATTCGAAGTGAGATAATCGAATCAGAAATATTCGAAGTGAGTTGATCGAATCTAGTTATTCGACCGAAGTTAAATCGAATAAGATTTATTTGAAGAAAGACATTATCGAATATAAGTATTCGAAAGTAAGCAAATTGAATATAAGTTATTCGAATAAGTTACTCAATTAAGAGTTAATACAGTAAGAGTTATTAGGTTGGAGTTATTCGAATAAGAGTTATAGATTAGAGTTAACCAAATAGGAGTAAATAAATTAGCTGTCGTTATATTTTTCGAGTTAGGAAATAAAAGTCATATGAAAGATAATATATTTCGGATGCAGGAGATTATAACACCATTGTTATAATCACGTAAATTTGTAAATGAAGGGGGTTCGTAAATAGAATCCGAGGGTTTGTAAGGATGTGTCAAAGGGTTAAAAGATGAACTTACCCTATTTCGAGATTTGAAAGGTGGTTCAGTTAAGGTCTGAGAGGTAGCTATACCCCAACTTGATTGACTGCGTTTTTAATTTAGAAATGGTTAAGGTTCGAGAGTGAAAGTGGTTAAGTGAATTTAGTAAATAAGTATAGTGGTTCGAGTTGTCGTCGCGATGTTGATTTAAACATCTGTTTAAATCCAAGTAAAGGAGTTTTGGAAATGTTTTCCAAATAAGAATCAGAAATGTTTTCCGATATAGAAAATAAGAAATGGAAATGTTTTCCAATGGTAATAACATATATTTTTTCTAAATTTAGAAAATAAGAAATGTTCAATATAGGGAAACAGAAGATGAAAAATGAACTAAGGAGATAAATATGATTGATGATTGATTGATAGAATTTCCATCTGGAAATAATATCGTTGTTTGCACACCTGTTTTTCTTCGATAGTTAAATCACAGATTATTGAAGTTTTGACCATTTTAACGTTGTTAATATGGAGAGACCGGTTGGATTTTTATCCAAAGAACCACTCTGTATTGGCATAAGCGTTGCGAATCATATATGCCAAAGAAAATCGAAGACGGCTTAAAGTGCAAGGGCTGTTGTATAAATCTTAGATAACAGTGCCTAAGATGGATATACTGAATAGTGCCTTCGGTTCATCCTTTTCCTGGATGACTTGTATGGATGAATGTCTGACAGAGTATTTCCAGAAAGGTCACGTACATTGATTTCTTCAACCGTACCAAGAGTGGAAGCGGAGAAGGAAACTTCTTTAGCTAACACGTGATGTACTGTTGTAGACGTCAATTAGTGATTTTCGATGGATCTGACAATGTGGCATTCGAAGTGAATCTGATGTGATGATGAAGCGTAACCTCAAGCCTCATCAACCGGTAAATGACAGAAATCGGGCAGGCAGCATGGCTAAGTCGGTCGCTCCGAAGTAGGGTGTATAATCACAAGATCTAGAGTTTAATTTACTTCTAAAAATCTATTGTTGATGCTGTCCCATTCGGGAAAACGGTTGCTGATCCCAACCGTTGGTGATATACATTCGATACACTCAAGAGAAATGAGTGATCGGTCATGTGTGGCTGGGTTGCAAGATGTTCTTGTTGAACCCAGTGTATTCCTTTCTAGAGGTACACTAGCGAAAGGTGGTTCCATACCTTGTCATAGTTGGAAATCCATTACCCAATACGTGCTTGCGGTTTTGATTGTATACTATATATGTAGAACGTGAGATGGAAGCGTTTCTGCTAGATGATTATTATATTGTGTTGATAGACATTATTATAATATCAAAAGGTTTTTGATATAAAGATAATTTGGATTCTCATAAGGGAAAAACCCGTTCCATTATACGGCGTGGTCTTATAAGATATCGTTTACTTGTTCGAACTGTTTTAAAACCGATTTACTCATACCAGTCCCATGACTGACCCGGAGTTTGTTTTGTTTTGTTTTCCCTAAACTCTTGGGTGCCCAATTTTGTACGGGCAGTCAAGTAGTCGGGATTTACAGATATACTGGAAGAGCTTGGAGCAGGAGGCTTCAAAATTATATAGCTATAGGTTATTTCCGTTGTGTTGTAAGTGTTGTACTTTGATAATGATGTATATTTAAGTACAGATGTATATTTCAAGTTATGTTATATATATTATATGTTATTCGTTCCGTTGTGAGGTTCGTGTTACTCTGATGTTGTGTTCTTCTTCTTCTTCTATTCTAAGTTTCTATCTTATCTTTCCTCACCCTCTAATTTCTTTCATTAATAACCCGTTATTTTCGATCCTTGGATGTTCGATATGTGTTGTATATCGGATAACCAAGATCGCATTTTTTCTGGGTCGTTACAGCTACAAACCATATCAAATGTGCTGATCCGGAGATTTTTAGATGTAGGTTAGATCTAACATGTTAGGGAAGGTGCAGATCGCCAGGAGGAAGTTCGATACGGCTATTAGCAGTATCAAATTTGATATGGCCAAAAGCATTATCAAATCTCTGCATCCTCTTGTGCCAATTTTGTATATATGTAGTGACAGATGAAATGCGATTGGATTCAGCTAATAATGTAGCAATAGAAGCAAATTTTCATCATGACATTCTAGATCATAGGGTACATGTTCATCAATTAATCAAAATGTTCAAGTTAATTCGTCGCCTTCATCTAGAACAATTCATAAAGCGACAGACTCATGAAAAATTGTTAGAAAACAACATTTATAATATAACCAGTGACATAAATAATGCATATATGCAATTGAGTAACATGGAGACTCCTGACGTGATGGAGGCAGTGAATGGTCAAATCTTGTTGCGGGCTGAAGTCAACAGTCATATTGCTCTAAAGATAGTGTGGCACCTAACTATAACGATATTATTTTACAGTACAATTGAACCAAATCGAAAAAATAGGCCTAAGCCTATATACATGACTTGTATAGACAAATTTAAATGGGGAGTTTCTTAAAAGCAACCTCTATCTAATTGTTGATGGAATAAATGTTGTAACAACTAAAGATTCTACATTACTTAGAGCATTATGTTTCATGTGGAAAAATAAGTGCATAAAGCAGTAAATAACACGGTTGATTTATAGTGGTTCGGTCTCGTGGGGGGCCTACGTCCACTTTGGAAGAGTTAGACAATGATAAGTTACAAGTTTTAGGCTATCTCATGACATCCTTTTACAAACATTTCCAGGTATTTTGATGACATAATTATCATATATAAATATTGGAAAAAGGTAACTTTTATGCTTCTTCTTCGAACTAAGGATGTCATTAAAGGGGTCACTTGGAGCTCTAAAGAGGTGTCAAATCAACCAATTTCCAACCCTTTTGAAGTGTGAGCTTGGGGGTATTTATAGTGGAGAGGTTCGGTGATAGTAGGTAGGATTTGGGGACTACAATAGCACATTTCAAATCCCTGAGTGCAAGCCTCCAGAATTTCGGATCCGCCTTGCCGTGCCCTAAAAATTTGTATCCCTCATTGGGGATATGAAATTCGTACCCATGTGATATGATGAGTGTGTTGTGTCATGGTGGGACCCAAAAATTTGAGGTTCGAAAATATGTGAAACAAAGGGAGTCGAGGTTAGCTCGAGGTACGAAAGTGAGGGATACGAGAAGAAGTGGTTCGAACAGTTGCATGGCGAGGGATACGAAAAGTAGGGGCTCGAGGGACACGAGAGCTTCGGCAGCGAGGTTGAGGGATTTGGAGGTGTTAAGGGAGAGGGACACGAGCTAAGGGGTTTGAGCCGAAAATATGTTCAATCACTTTTTTGAGGGCTAGGAGGCTTGTGCTTACGCGACTTCTCTTGGTCTTGAATCCCTGGTGTTTTGTTGGCACTTAGGGCATTAACGTCATGCGTTATGCTAAGTCGAGCGTGTCTGTGCCTTTGGGAGCCGGACCAAAAGATCGATTAACATTTTCTCCCTATAGTACGTCTTGTCTTGACATAATGTGCTTTGAATTGATGGATTTTCTTGATTCCTGTTAAATTATGAAAATAAACGTTAGTTGTTGACTCTTGTTTATGTTGTAACTTAAACGAGTTGTTGTCGATGTGACGTCATGTACATGTTTACATGTTTCTTGCATAATTTTGCGCAATGCCATGGGAAGTAAGAAATGAAAAGTAACATATGCGTGAATGAATGAAAATACGTGTAAATGCATGTTTGCGAGTGTTCGATCTTGTGAGACACGGAGAACCATGCATGAGATCTCGTTGACATTCACGTGTAAATATATGCACGCATAATATTGTATTTTGTGGCACATATATTATATATATATGCGTATATACATAGATATATATATATTTATATATATGTTTTTTTTTCTCGGATCCCTCGTTGGGAAACGAGAATTTCGTATCCCATGGGGGTACGAAAATTTCATATCCCCCCATGTGGAATACGAATTCGTACGTGCCAAGCCTATCTTTCTCCTTCCCCTATAAATTCTCACTGCATCTCCTCCTTTTCTTCCTTCTCCCTATTTTTATTTTATTGCAGTCTGAAATCAACCCTTAAACTCGAGAATTTCAGACAAATCAGGTGGGGTCTAAATGCAATTCAAGACATTAAACTCCCCTTTCGAGCTCGACCATGATGCTCGGATGGACCTTGAGGAGGTTCTCGAACGGATTATAGTCGGTAATGCCTATGGGCTTCAGATAGGAGCTCAAAAAGGGCCTGAGACCGAACTTCAACTCATGGTCAAGACCAGTTTTCGAGTCCCTGGTAAGCATGTGTATCCGAACTTGAGATTGGAGAGGAGCGAGAATCAGGAGAGGAGGAGTTACATGGAGAAGGAGTTTAGAGAGGATAAAAAGGAAAGGGAGCTAAAAGAAGAGGAAGCGGGGGTCAAAGTATCATTTGAGTGATAGAGAACGGAATTGGCACTACTACAAAACAGGGCAGTTGCTTCGCCTTATTTGCTTCGGTTTTCCTTAAAACAGAAGCAAATAGTAACAGTTGCTTCTGTTCCTTCATCACATTGGAAGCAACTACTTCGGAGGAAGCAACAGATAATTGACATATACGAAATCGCTTCCTTTGTGGTTGGAACCGAAGCAACTATGTGAAGCAAATATAGCTATTTGCTTCTAACCTTTGTAAAACCGACGTTTTAAACCTGAGCTAGTGCACCAACCACATTAAAAAAAGTCGGTTTCATGCCATGCGACGTTTTAAGATGGGCAAAAGCCAGTTTACCGCGTTTTTTTTGGGCTCCCGCCACATACTCTTCCGTCTTTGACTAAGTCAGATACTTTTTTTTCTTCCTTTTCTAAATCGATAACCCAGTCAAGCTGTCAGATAATCCACAACGTTTTCAATCCGCATCGAATCTTGCAAAAGCCCCCTCACTATCGGATCTCAGATTCTCGACGCCCAATTTCACATTGTCGAGCACCTGGATCGCTTCTCAGATAATCCACTGGATCGCTATCGGTAAATTCAGTAAACCCTTATTTCTTTGTTTTGGTGTGTTTTTGATCAGAAGTTGTCTTTCGTTTACGTGCTTTCTTCTTTTATGCATGTGGTTTCGGAAGCTTGAATTGCAAACCACTTTACACACTTTTATGCCTGTGTTTTTGATCAGAATTGTTTTACAGAAAACCGTCTATATATAAATAAGAGTAATATTTTACCATATAATCAGTGGCGTACCCACCATAGGCCCAGTGGGGGCCGCCGCCCCCACTGGATTTTTCTATAATCCTGTTTAGTGATGTTAAACTTTGTAAGTATGCTGACTATTTTTCTTAAGATGAGAGATGACTTATGCAGTTTGTATTCTGTGTTTGCATATCCGGACTGCAAGCATTCAAAATATTCAGTAGATGTGTCAACATCTTAGTTTATATTCATTAATCTGATCTTGCATGTTTTTTTTTTGTTTTCTTGCTTAGACTTCGGGTTATTGATATTTTCTGCGGTACATTACGCAATTGTCTATGACATTATACTATGATAAATGGATAATTAGCTTTGAACAGATTATTCTAGAAATGCTTTTATGCATGATCGCTAGCCTGCTATGCTTCGCTTCACACTCAATTGCTCACATATTAGAATTCGCGTACCTTAACTGTTCGCTAATTTTGCGACATAATTTAGGGTCAATTCTACATCACTTTACTCACAAGGTTGCTTAATTTTAATGTTTTTTTGTGCTTTCCATTCTTAATATGGTTATCTCGTTTGTTCAAAAAATATCGCATTGTACGATCAAAGGAAAAAGACTAATTAATATAGAATCATTGTTGTATGTGGTTTCTTTTAGTGCAGGAAATTTGTTCTTGACATATGACATGGAAATCTAATTTGATTTGTTAAATTTGATCTATAATTTTTCCTTTGAAATAGTTTAACACAACTTGATCAATTTGACAACTACTTCTTAGATTTATAATTTTACAGTCAAAATTTCCATATTGCAATGAGGGTAATTAGTGAATTTTTTATTAAATAAAGATTCAAAAGAAGAAACATCGATTAAGGCTCCATTGCGCATTAGATTGGGGGATGATGTGATGAATAATTAACCAATGAATTATATTGTACGAATTGTATCAAAAGTCATTGGAACTGGCTATATTATTCAAAATATGAAACCTAGAAAGATATGTTTGTGAATATTTGGTGTTATAAGTAATATTTTGTTATGGTTAAACTGAATATTATTGTAGTTTTGTATATAAAATATCTCTTAACTTTTTTGCATCTGGTTGATTTTTTTTCATAGTTCCGCCCCCACTAATCTAAATTTCTGCGTACGCCACTGCATATAATAATCAAACCACTTTACACCTTCAAGTGGAATATTGGTCATGCAAGTAAATAAACATGATATTTGCATTGAATATGTTAATGTGGATGACTAAACTACTAGATGAATAGAGTAAACACTTTTTTTTCTGGATTTTAATGGTTTTGAAACGTTGGTAGCTATTGGCCAGATTATCATATGCTATCATAATTTATGATGTTCCTAATAAGCTATTTATTGTTAACAATGCTGCGGAATTGAATAACATGCTATAGTGGATTGACACAGCATTATGTTAAAGTGGAGAATTAAGCAACTGGATGCTAGTTTGATTTGAGGTTGGGTTTAAATCACGTGAAAATGAGTTAAGCATAAGGTCTTGAGCGGGCTAGTTGAATGAGTTAGGCCAAGTTATTGGGTGATCTGATAATATCTGTTTATAGAACTTTTGAATCAAGCTAAACAATATTAGGCTAGAAACGTAGAATGTTTGGGTTGTCATTGTTGTGAGATGATAAGACTTTATTGGCATTGTTAATGTTTTTGATGGGCAGCTTGGTAAATTTAGATGGGTGCAATACTTTGATATCGGATGAGTTAGGCTCCAGAAAATGGGAGAGCTAGAAGTTTCCTCTGAATTAATTTACTAACTAGAATGAGTTCCGTGCTTCGTGAATATAGTCATATTTAATGGTTTTGAAACGTTGGTAGCTATATGTATACATATAACGATATTATTTTGTTAAAAGAGCAGAATGGTGGGAAAGAGAATGAAAGTGGTAACACAAATAGTCTGTAGTAAGTGAAATACCACTATAGATTAAAGGAACATCATGTAAGTTAGACTGGAAAGGAAGACATCTCATACATGGATATGCTTAGCAACAATCAATTGATAATAAGAGGAACAAAACCACTATTAAATCAAATATATCTATGTAACGAAAGGATAAATCTGCACTGAATTTATTACATTTTCAGACACAACTACAGGAAAAAGAACATAACCACTCTTTTTTTGACATTAAGACAAAAAAGGTACTTATAGTGGATGGGTACAAATAATATCAAATTGATGTAACAGAAGAAAAAGGAGAGAACAAACCATCTCCCGCTGACATATGTAGGCGAACATCGCTCTTGCGTAGATAAATGCTAATTGATTAAATTGAGATTGTCCAGCTGCTTTTCTTTGAAGGTTTTTTTTTCGTACTGTCTGATCAGCTGGTTTTATGCAAGAAATTATTGATATTATATGCAGCTTTATTTTATAGACAGTACTGTGTATTTCTAATTGTCCTGCATGATTTTGATATAGCGGCAAAATGTCTTCTTTAGAGCAACCTAGTCCACGATTTAACCGTAAAGACAACTTAGGGAAAGAAAAAAGAAAAAAAAGCCATAATTGTATTTTATGCTCAAAGTGTCCGTTGTTTCCCAACCTTGTTATTAGAAAAGGAAAACAAAAAAAAACAAAACAAAAAAATAAATAACAAATGAACAAACGAATACCACAGAACGTAACAATTAAACATTGACATTCATTGTTTATTACTCGCACTTAAGAGCAACTTCTTATAAAAAGGCTTTAGACCCATTATTCTGGTTGTAAATTTTACTATTTTTCTTGCTAATCCTGCAATTAGTGGTTCTAATTAACCGGGTGCACCGGCAAAGTGGATTTTTCTTAATTTGACCTCTTAGAAAGTAAATTGCAACAGCCAGTAAATAACCAGATAACTTTTTGTGCGAGTTAGAATATTATAGCCACAAACATTTAAATAATAATAATAATAATAATAATGCATGTCTTAATAGTAATGTGTGCAAGCTTTTTAATAACGTCAAACTTAAATCTGAAATCGTTATGCCTCAATTCAAACGTTTACTTCTGTAAATATATATCATTTTATGCATCTAATATGAAAATGAAAAATGTTTGTTTTGTTATTGTCATCCTTAGGAACCAACTAAATGTCGTCTAGCTGTGGATTTCAACTTCCAAATTATCGTAGTGGGTCGTGGTAGGGTACATCCTGCTTCAAAATCTGGTGATCGATGCCACAATCAACAACTCTTGGCTGATCATGTAAAGGTTGGGATTGACGCGGTGGAGCCTATTCATGCAGGAGTCTCACTTCCAGTTCCAACTCAATATTACACCACAATAGGAGAAGCGGTTGGTAGTTTTGTTCAGTGGCCTAAAAATCTTGTGCTTTTAGGAGAAAACGATGAGGTAAAATCTCTTGTGCATGTGCATTATTATGCTTATCAAATATATCATTATTGATTTGATTTTGTACACAAGCATGTTAATCATATAAGTGAATCTTTAGCAGAACAATAAATAACAGGCTGTACTACTATTAGGGATCACAAATATTATAACTAGGATGTCTTCTACTATATAAACTCCTTTTCACTGTGGTCCAATATAACTTGTGCTTGTAAATAATGCTCCAGCTCAGTTGGATTTTTGAAAAATCATGTCGGTAATAACGAAAACACATTTCGTTCAGGCACTTTATAGCCTTTTGGATAAACCAAGGCCATAATCACCTGCTACATTTTTAATTTTCAGCATGGTTATAGAACAGAGATTAAACTGTTTTGAGCTTTTGGGATATGGGACTGATTTTTAACTTTCAGCATGGTTATAGAACATAGATTAAAGTGAAATCTTGTGTTTTTGAATAGGTATGCTTATGCTTTGATCAGTTTTGTTTATTTCTTTAATGGTTGTGTATATTTATGTAATCGTTGCCACAATTTTGTTTGCCAAAATGGTTTATTACAATGTTATTTTTTGTAGATAAGGGATGATAGACATAAATAAGATGAAATGCTAAACAATAAATCGAACTAAAATTTACAGAGAGGTTCAATATTGTAAGATAATCTAAATCCAGAGTATTTTAGTGGTTTGAATTTGCTCTGAGGTAGAAAATAAGCCTAAATGTCAGTTACTAAAACGACATAAGTTAAACCCTCTTTATTTCATTGTTGCTTATTTGCAAAGAATGTTAATTAGCAGATATTAAGACCATAACTAGATATAGGTTGAGTAGGTGATTGTGCTTAGGGGAGGATTCATGTTCATTCGATCTTTTTTTGAACCCAACTCATTTTCAAACAGTGTCAAATGGATAATAAAAATGCAAGACATAATATTAAATTGTACTGAAGTAACACTCAGCCATATATCCACAATCTTTGATGTTACCTTCATCTATCAAACTGATTTTTTTATTGGCTAATTTCTTCGCCATTATATATGTTTTAGATATGCAGGAAATGGTAGAAAATGCAACATTTGAGAATGTACTATAACTTTATGTGCAGGCTACACCTATAGCGAGCACAGATAAAGTGAAACAATATGGTGCCACAGCCATGAATAAGAACGAAATGGTCATGAATACAATGTCCAATCAATTTGTGAAGCATAAGGCAATCGTGGGAGAAGATATCCTGAAAAATTTGACGGATGAGTGTAAATATTTCCACGACTTGATAGTTCAAATGCCAACCGATGATGGTTTTATCATTGCAATTCACGTGAATAAGGATTTATTTACGTGTGACGAGGACTTTGAAATTCATATAAAGACGGATGACATTATCCAATTTCTTAGTATGGCATGGCTGAATGCGTCATGGCTACAAATTTGCATCATGTGAGTATTTACAATTTTTTTTTTTGCTGAACGAATAAGAATAATGTTGATTACATGTTTAAATAATGTGTAGATGGTTAAATCATATGTGCAATAATCTTGAAGTGAAGAACATTTGGTTTATGTGTCCTCAGAAGCTTTCCCAAGTACGGAAATATCCAAATGTGACAAATAGATATATCTCAAACTCGTGGCATGCATCACAGTCTAAGTGCTTATTCTTAGCTCCATACTACGAAGGGTATGAATATTAGACTTTCAGTAAATAGTTACCAGTTTGTGGTTGATTTTATTTTTTATACACTTATATTGTAGGAAGCATTGCTTGCTGCTTGTTTTCCGTATCGAAAAAAATGAGGTTTATGTTTTTGATCCCCAGGCCGAACGCAAACGCAATCTAGTGATCAAGCCACAAGTAAATATGTATGTTTTATTTGTTTGCCTTTTTTTTAGATATGTCTTTTGTTACATTATTTATGTAGAGATCACATGCACGTTGCATGACCATTCTTTAGATTAAGATTATGGGTTCATTTGTTGCATTTTCAGGGCCTTCCTAACTTACAAAGCAATAGGTGGCAAGTTATCTCGAGGAAATAACTTGAAATGGAAATTCGTTACGGTAAATTATTATGTGACAATTTTTTTTTGTATGTTGTTTGGGATATAAATTCATTATAACTTGACTTTTTATTTGAAATATTGCTAGTGTCCCCAACAAGTAGGACCAACGGATTGTGTATATTATGTGATGAGGTATATGCATGATATAATAAAAAACCACCATCAAAGTATTGATTTTCGTGAGGTACCACTTTCTTAGTTTTATTTTTTCCTTTCATATTCAATATAAATAATTGTATGATTAATTATTTTGAAAAAATCTCTTTACTGTAGGATTTTTTACAAGTTGTTTCGTACGGTCAAAAAGAGATGGACGAGATCCGAGATAATATAGCTACTTATATCATGCATAACTGGATGTAGTCGTCGTATATGCTACAATATTGTGAGTTTATTCACGTTTCTTTAGTTGCATCATATTAATACGAAAGTATGGGTTTCTAGAGTTAATATGTGTTCAATTTATTTTTTCCTTTTTTTCCCATGGAAAACACGACGCTTGAGACTTTCTACTGAACATGCGCTGACCTCATTTTGCTACTGAAGAAAAATGCCAGTCACATTTTCTGTGAAAAACATAACATAAACAATAAACAGTCAGGTTACATTTGTTAAAACAATAAAATCTACCTTACAGCGTGAAAAGAACAAAATAATATTTGAACATACAATACTTCGGTATACAATAACTCAGGTTTTTTTTTGTTCTAGGACCATTTTTAATGTCTGACCATTCAGCAATTGGATATACAATATTTTTTGACTTAATGAAATTGATTTTGTTTAGATATTTTTCTGTTTTAACTATAAAACAGAAAACTTGGCGTTATTCTAATCTTGCATTTACATTCTAATGATAATGAACTGAATCAATTGTTTGAAGTACATAACGAGTTTGTGCACTTAATTTGTCTATTTACATGGCTATAGCGACACCATAATTTTGGGCAAATATAAATATACTTTGTTGGTGTTGGATTCATTTATCATGCCACTTATTGCGACCGTGACGAATAAAGCAGTTCCCAAATACCCATAAATAGTGAGCAAGACATCTTTAGAAATCACATGCAAGTCCTGAAAATACTTGCTGTCTTGATTTAAATCATCTGCTTTTGTTGGTAAATATCAGTAAACCATAAAATATTTAGTAACTGTCCATAATCTATGCGCGGTTTTAATGATAGAAACAAATTCAATACAATTTTCCTTTAACAAATCTGATTTTAAAAATAATTCAAATTAATTAAAATGGAGAAAAAAAAGTATAGATAGATTGTTAAAATTAAATATTCATGGTAGTAATTAGAACATAACAAATTTGTGTCAATGGTGAATACCGATGAAGCAGTAAAATTCCAAACTGTAAGACTAGATGATTTGGGATTAAATCTTCTTGACACCAATTATCAATTTGCAAAAAATTAAAGTAAAATAAAGGCACAAGCTTATTAGGAGAATAGTAACTTTTCTTAAAAGCGTTGAAAGCTGTCAGGAGTATATTTAGATTTATCTATTGCAAAATTATTGGACTTATTTTTTAATATTATATGGTTTTCTAAATCCTGAACTAAAAATGTAAATCTTTAGTCAAAACAGAGATTTAATTTACTTCAAAACCATGATCGATTTAATAACAGTATTCTGGCAAAATGAGGAAAAAAGCGAGCTGTCCGGAGAACATTTAAATTTATTGCAAAATTAAAGGACTTATTTGCAGATAATATGTTTTTTTAGTTCTTAAACTAAAAATATGTAAAAGACTTATCAAGACAAAAATATAACTTGCTTCAAGATTATAGACCTGTAAATCTACATTTATTTGTTTTATCTTTCTGAGAAGGTAGGTATGTTGAAATTTCAGACCTACCAGAATTTCCCAAAAAAATTAGCAGTGCAGAAATAAAATAAACCCTCAAAATTAGGATATTCTTCTCAAACTTGCCTGTTTCCAAATCAAAATTGCATAAAGTGAAATGTGTGCATCAAAAGTTGGAATTTTCACTAAACTAACGTGGGATATTGACAAGTGATATCATATTATTAAAATCCCTAACATACCATATTATTTAATATCTCTCCAGTTTGATGTTATTACCTGATTTCTATGACAAGTGATATAAGCATTGATGACATAGTAATTAATCCCTAAGATACCATATCATTAAAATCAATATGCAAATTCAAAAACTGTAGAAGCCATAACATTTAGTGATATAAGGTTATAGTGGAAAACGATCTCCCACAAAGGCTACAAAATTTGATTGAAGAACGCAGAGATGGGCAGCGGTCTGGCGGTCAAGTATTCGTCAAGCAAATGGCGACCGCCTTGCTGAAAGCGCTACATATTAACACAGTTTTGTAGTTGCATGCAAATAGCCTTGTTTTTTTTTCATTTCATCTCAAATTTGTCATTTGTGTACATGATTTTACCATTTGTGCATATGCATTTTGAAAAGAGAAGTAATTATATGTTTTGTACAAAGAAAATGGGTTATAATTTTATAAGCCGGGCACATCATATGTATGTGCTGGTTGGTGCTTTCGACGAATTGTTCAGGCTGTGTTTATTAATCAGTTATGAGGGTTGGTTGCCTATTTTGGTGGTTTATATAATAACAAGAAAACTGGTCATTGAATACTTTTTGCAATTAAATTTTACTTTTTTGAATATTTGTGTGAAGAGCCGTTGGGAGGTTTTGCTAATGAATAGTATGTTATTAGCCGACTATAATTTTGGAGATTTGATATTAGATTCTGGACGTGCATCATTGTATTTTAATCATGCTCGCAAAGAGACAGGTAACTGATAATGGGTGGTGGATTCCAACTTTGCTATGCTTGATTTAATCATGCATCATTGTATTTTAATCATGCTCGCATTGTAGGCTATGAATAAGCAGCCACGTAGCCGTAGTTTAAGATACGTTTCAAAGTATATGCAGCCACATGAATTCTCCGCGATGGATAATCAAATTTTGTAGCAATTTTTATACGAGATGGATTTAGAAAATTTTACAACGAATTCCGATTTTGCTAGCTCTATTAAAATCAATTTACACGATCAGTTTTAATGTGTTCGAGACAGACGATTGGTTCGAACTATGCAACGTTGTTCGAGACAGACGATGTTTATAGTAAGGACGTAGCTAAAAATTTCAACGTAGTAAAAACATTTCAGTCAAACAAAAAAACATGTAAAATAGTTCGTTCAAATATGCATGATGAGTAAATAGCTTAGATCCATTTATTTTGAAACCTACGTCCATATTGTTATCTTTGCGTTTTGAATCTCATTCCCTTCCCCTCTCTCTCCCTCAGCTTAAAAAAATGGATATGTCAATAGCATGTGCATGAAAAATATGTTGACATTAAATGATATTGTTATCTTTGCATTTTGAAAAATATGTCAATAGCATGTGCCTCGTACAGTAAGGCATTTAGAAGTTCAGAATTGATGTCAATAGCATCTCCATTTTTTCCTCGCTTGTTTTAGAGCTACTTCAGAAATGATGTCGTACAGTTAAGCATTCAAATTTTTTTTTTTTGAACAAATCAAACCAAAATAATTGTTGGTTTGATTGGTTCAACTTTGAGAAGAAGAGAAAAATTTGGTTCTACTTGATTTTATTTTTTATTTGGCAATTTGAAATTGGATTAACCATTTTATCACACCTATCAGGTAGTTAGATATCTCCATAATTAAACCGAAGCAACACCATTGTTTTGCCAAGTCCCATATTTGTCATTGTTTGACACGGTTTGCGACCATAACAAAACAAATGGCAAGGATTCTTAAATGCAATAACTTTAAACTGGTTATAACTTTGTCAACTGTCTTTTTTTTTTCAAAGTTTATTTTGAAAAGAAAAAAGAAAAAAACAACCAAAGAGTTCGCCGTTGATTATACTTTTTTTCTGAGAAAATAATAGTACAAGGTAATGTGAATGTTATCGATGATGTTTCCTATGTTTTTAACAGTATTTGAGTTGTTTTATTCATACATGACACATGCAGCAGGTTGCATCTCCAGCTCAGTTCACATTGTTTGCAAAGAGGAATGCTCAATTCACTTTGTTTGCATCAGGTACGCGGTTCGAGCAATAGCACAAATGTTTTTGCTGTCTGTAAGGCATACTACAGTTTGCAAAATAGTATACTGCAGTATCACATCTGTAATACTGCAGTATGCGATACTGCAGTATTAAAGTATGCGATACTGCAGTATCGCATACTGTAATACTGCAGTATCGCATACTGTAATACTGCAGTATCGCATACTGCAGTATTACAGTATGCAATACTGCAGTATTACAGATCGCATATCTGTAATACTGCGGTTGGATTTATACTGTATTTTGTGCTTATTTCACTTTTGTTTTCTTTGTAATACTACAGTTTACTGAAAGTTTGTTTTTGAAATTTTGCAGGTAGATATATATTGCGTAGCAGATATTCAACGAGGCGATAGGTTTGTTTTTGTAAGTCGGGATTTAGTTAGTAAGACTGGATTATATATGTCGTATTTGGTTCTTTGTTGGAGTATGATTGAATTATATATGTTGTATTTGGTTTCTTCTTGTAGTAAGACCGAATTATTCACAATCTATGAATTATTGTTTTCTTATTAATATATTGTTGCTATTAAATGTGTGGATTATTAACATTATCAATGAAATTATTACATTTATTCTTGTATTGTTCAATCCGTATTGTTATATATTGATAAATTAGTGATATATTGATTATTTGTTTTGATATATTGATGATATATATAGAGGAGCTGGTTTTATTAAAGATGATATTTTGCTTCGGTTGTGGTTACAACCGAAGCAACAAGGAAGTCAATTATATGCTCCCTCCTCTTTTATACGTCGGTTGTTGAAGACCGAAGCAATAAAATATTTTTTGCTTCGGTTATCAATCCGAAGCTACAATCTTCCCTTTATTGCGCCTTCTTCAGTTGCTTCTGTTGTTAAACCGAAGCAACAATGGGAAATAACCGAAGCAACAGAGTGATATTTGCTTCGGTTGCTTGTCTGAAGCAACAGCTTATTGGTCTGTTGTGTCTACTGCAGTTGCTTCGGTTGCAGAACTGAAGCAACAGGGGGTAAATAACCGAAGCAACTGACCTTTTTTGTAGTAGTGTGGGTACCATGGAAGGGAGACGAGCTTGGGGATTCGAAGTGGTTTGGCTCATTTTCCTCAGCTTTTGGTGTGAAATATCAAACCCCTAAAATGGGGTATGAAATTTTGTATCTCTGTGGATACAAAATTTCGAACCGCTAAGGGGTACGAAATTATGTATCCCTGCGCATACGAAATTTCGAACCCCTGAAGGGGTACAAGATTTCTTATCCGATGGGGGGATACAAGTTTTTTCAGTTATCTCGAGTGCTTCGCATTCCATTCTTTTGAAACCCCGTGTTCTTCGTCCATAGTTTTGACCTTTTTACTCCCTCTTTTGGGATTCGTGTTGTTTTCACGACACCGTTTGGCTGAGCTGAGGCTTCTGTTAATTATTCCTTAGTTAATAACTCAGCCTTGCACATAGGATTAGAGCACACATCCGGACTATGATTGAACTATCCAATTGTCGAACGTGCTTTTCTTGAGTTTAACTGTAACGCTGTCGAGAATCAATGTGAATCCGGAAATGTTGGTTGACGACCAAGATGGTTACAATCCTTGGACTTATGATCGACGTTGTGTCCCAAATTTCTAAATTATAAGATGTATTTGCATGGCACTTGTTGACATCAAAAGTTGGTGTCTGGTGATAGTCAACAACCAATCGTGTGTAGGTCACACAAATATCAATCATAGAGTACAGAAAAGTAAGTAAAAATGGGAACACACAGAGTTTTTATAGTGGTTCGGCTGAATCGGTGCCTACGTCCACTTTATTTTTACTGATTTTTTTTAGGATTACAAAGTACAATAGATTTTTTCTTGGTGGAAGAAAAGTAGAGATTACAATATCTTTATACTGTTTGAAGTGCATAGTTGGAAACTTTCCAGCATACCAACCGTGAGTTGGAAGTGGAGAATTCAACTTTTTTTTCCAATTTCGGCAATGGGGTATTTATAATTGGAGGAGCGGGATTAGTTGCACGCCATGAGGCTTGCCTCTTTTGCGGAACTTGGACACGTGGAGCTCGATCCGGCTGAGTAGTTACAGTGATGGGACCCGGCCTACTGCTGAGTAATAGTTCTCTTGAGAAGTGTAGCTTGCGTGGCACTTGAAATATGGTGTATCAAAAGTAGTGTTTTGGCCAGAATTGTTAAACCACTTTAATTGCCTTGAGAATCGTACATCGCTAGAAGTTGAATGACTCATCTGGCTTTTGATGTCTTCCAGAGGAGACTCTTCCGGAATGGTTAATTCCACTATAAAATCAACGAGGTTGGTCCAAGAATGGCTCGGCGAGGAATAAATGTGATCTCGAACCGGCTCAGCTCTATATTCCACTTCAGTAGTTGTCCAGATGTCTCAGGTCACTATAGGACCGATCGTAGCGGTTGGTCACTGTATACTTTGAGGGATAAGACATAACTTATGGTCGTAGCTTCCAAGAGGTAATCAAGAGACAGAAGGCAAGCTTTTCAAGCCTTGGGCAGTTCTTTTCTGCTCCTTTTAGCCTCTTTGTTGATGTAGTAAATAGGTCGTTGGATATAGTCTGTAATGTGTATGAGCGCTGAGCTGATTTCCTACATAGAACAACCAAATAAACAAATAAATCCTCATGGTCCATGGGTTTGGATAAGATAGGTGGTCACTCTAAGTGATTCAGAAGGTCCTTGAAAGCGGTGACGCACTCCTGTGTCCATGCAAAGTTGCGCATACCTTTCCGAAGAAAGTCGAAAAAGGGAATGCACTTGTTAGTGGCTTTAGAGATGGATCGACTTAAAGAGGCAACCTTTCCGTTTAGACTTTGAACATCCTTGGTGCTCCGAGGGGATTGAATATCCCAGATAGCTTTAATCTTGTTTGTATTTGCTTTGAAGCCTTATGAATTGACAATGAAACCCAAGAATTTTCGTGATGCAATGCCAAAAGAGCATTTCAAGGGATTGAGTTTCATGCCATATTGGCGGAGGACACCGAACATTTTGGAGAGGTCACGGATGTGGTCATTTGAAACTCTTGATTTTACGAGCATATCATCCACGTATACCTCCATGGATTTCCCAATCTTGTCCTTTAAAATGAAGTTGACCAGTCGTTGGTAGGTTTCTCCCGCATTCTTAAGACCAAAGGACATGACGAGATAACAGTAGTTGTAACAACCCGAATTCTGACAAACCGATTATTTTTTCAAAATTCTAATCCATCGGAACCCGTGCTGGTTGCTCTGGTATTCTGCAGAAAAGAGAGAGATATAAAATATATCAGTTCTCAGAAAATATCTCACAGCGGAAAGGGTAAAGTATAATATAATCAAAGTATAGCCTTATCGTATTAATAATACTGCCTAACCAGTAATCGAAGTTATCATATCTCTGCCACCAATCTAACCTACGAGTATGTTATGAGGAGGGGATCAGAACACAAGTTCTGGTGAATGGATTTAAACTATACATTTTGTATAACCCTACATACATCGTTAAATCACATTTTCTTATTTGTTAGGTTACTTGGGTAAACAACACTCAAGGCTTACACACATGTCATACCCACTTACTCCCCAATGGATTAGCCTAATAAAGTATATATGTAGCTACCCCCAAATTAAGGTACACCCCATGGTACCCTACTTGCACGGTCGCTATGGCCCCACCTCGTCCCTTCCCTCAACTAGTAAAGACTACAAGAGCCAAGCGACTTCCCTCTAACAATCAATCTAAACACCCAGTTGGTTTCTACCCTCAACCACCGTGCCTAGATAGTGAAAGGGGGATGGCACCCTGAGTGTAGCTATAGTCTTTTCGCATCCCACTGGCTGTCGATGATGGTTCCCCAATGATCTACTATCCTTGTTCGTCCTGACCTCGCCTCCCATTGAGGCGATCGCCAAATCAACCTAGTGTCACCTCGTCACAGCATTATGATTGCAAAGCTACTTTTGCAGTCAAGGCCCACCCACCTTGTAGTTATGCGCAGACCCAACCTCTACGAGCATAGCCTAAACATCTTCCACTACACAGAGGACTACCAGGAGCACCTTACGTATCTCAGAAAGCCGCGTTCTTCCCCTTCCAGTCCTTGAATCCAACAGAATGATCAGATGAATATGCGTTCCCCTTGTGCCTTATGACACTGCGATGATCTGCCCCATTTGGCTATTCACCTTAAACGTGCGGACTGGTCCAAGCGCCTTATGTTAATATGTTATTAGACCCTTTGTCTAAACATTCTATTATGAGCTTTCTTTACCTCATCGGGTTTCCACTTAACATGGTTATACCCATTCACATTGACTTCTTATTCAAGTTACCAAGTTCCTCTTGCTTATTATTTTCAGTCATATAACTTAACCCATTTAAGTTTATTAGTAAGCCCACAATATGTTAATTTCTAAATAGTGATCCAAGGTCTGTAATCCATAATCCATTTATATTATTCATTGTCCAATAACACGTTATACTTAATATGTAATTAAGTATATCTCAATTCACTTGTTTTCTTTTTGACATGTCACTTATTATATATGATTAAATATCACTTATTTCATTTCATAAGTTTGCCTCCTTCTTTCTTATTTAATCATAATTCTATCTTATATTGTCACTACCACTTATCGTTGTTTACTTATTAACTTAGTTCTCTTAACTAAGGTTTGCTTGTAAGTCTCTCTTCTAACTTACGTTGTCCTCATCTGTAGATTTTAGCTTCTCGTTCTTACAAATAACTTAATTTACTATTAAGTACAACTTATCTCATTAAATAAGCTATTCCATTTTCTTTATCTTTTATTATAGTCTAAGTTATAATTTTCACTTGTCCCTAAGACAAGTCTACTTATTATATAACATTCTCATTAATGTAATTTATTTATAATAGGTTATTATCATTCCCCTTTAATTTCATTCCTTTTACTATTGTAACTTCCATTCATTTCCATTAATCACAATTAATGTTATTTTGTCAATCCTGCTATTTACATATATGTGTGTGTGTATATATATATATATATATATATATATATATATATATGCGCACTAGACCTCTCATATTAATCCTACACTTGCGGATGCTGGATTTGCTGGTAGGTTCCGGGCAGACTTCTTCCCCAAGTTGACTTAACCTCGTTTCTTAAAACCGTTACATGTTTTATTTACGCACTAGACCCCTCACATTAAATTAACAACTTGTGGATGTTGTATTTGCCGGGCGGTTCCGGGCAGACTTCTGCCACAAGTTGAATTTAACCTCGTGTTTGAGTGCAGTTACAATTTTCTATTTACTGTAAGTTTTCTTTATAATTTAGGCATGTCCATTCTTTCAAATTTTTACTATAATCTATATTTTACGTGTCATCATACTAAGCCCATTTTATGTTGCATGTTCTTTCTAACATGTAATTGATTCTATTCTAACATGTAATCATTTAATCATGTAATTGTTCAAATCTAATAAGTTAACATGTAATTTTCTCAATTCTGCAGCTAATAATTCAAGTACATAATATGCCACAAGTTAATCATGTAATTAGAACTTGTATATATACAACAGTAATCATTACACATATTTTAACACGTTTGCATTTCAACATATGGACATTTCAGCATATTAAACGTTTCAACATATGAATTTTTCAACATAATAATACTTTAACATATTAATAGTCCAACATGTCAAATTAGGATTTCATCAGTTTAATCATTCTAGCAGGATTACATTGCATATTAACGGGGAATGTCAAACGATAATATATCATTATCAAAAATGATATAACTTAAATCCACTCACCTAAATTTGCTTTCCAAATCCTGAATCTGGTCCAGATCTTAGTATTCCATGGTCCTCCTAATTGAATTTAGAACCTAGCTACCATGGATCACAATTCTTACTAAAAGAAAAAGAGAAGAAAGAGGAGAAAATTGAAATAGACTAGATCTAAGAAATTACCTCACTTCGAATATGATTCTGAACACATTCTAATTAATATTCATTCTTTTCCTCCAGATCTTGATTCAGAATTTTCCTAAACTAATTATTTTACTATTATTTTTTCTGAAGAGATTTGAGGAGGAGGAAGAATGATAGAGCTTAGACGTTGTCTCCGAGAATATGGGATTTAGGCTAGGCTCTGCTTGCCTATTTATAGATGTTCAGGATCTTATTGTACACGCATCGCTGAGTCAGCATTGAACCGAGCTAAGAAAATAGTTCAGGTTCGCAGATGAATCTAGCCGTATATGGGGGTGTTGACCCCCTATAGGGGTGTCGAGCCCCCTACAGGGGTGTCGACCCCTCTATGTATCCCACGAGTTGTTTTGGTGTAGAAGTTTGATTTTTGAATGTTTGAATTTCTGGAATTTAATTAACTGTTATATTCACATGTAATCTTCTTATACGTAGACAAATCTTCTAATGACCCTTTTACACGTATACATATACATACGACTTTTATTTCGTTTCCAAAGTTCAAACGGTGTTGTACCGTTATTTGATTCGTAACATTTTTCTTTTATTCAGCCTGATCTTGAACTTTATCTCTTGTTTATATATTTCTGCGTATATATATACATATATATTCTCATATATTTATATTCATATATTTTCTTTACTTCCTTATATGTATATTTTTCCTTATATGTGCATTTATACATATTTTTTCTTTAGAACATGTGTTATTTTAATCGTCCCCTTAAAAAATATGGCGCTGGCAGGAATCGAACTATGTACCTCTTTTACGCAAGCCACATGCTCTAACCAACTGGACTACTAAGGTTATTGTTACCAAGGCTTAGAACAATGGTAGTTATAGTTCCCTTCTTATTCATTTAAACCATTGCATGAATCGTTTTCTGTTATTTCTCTTTTATTATTAATGCACAATATTTGTAAATCAGTGCACGCAACATATTTACACTGCATGCAACCAATCCTTTCTTTCTTTTAATGCATGCACTACATTTTTATTTGCAATAATATTTTCTTCTTTTTTCAGTGCATGTATTTATTACATGCAATCACATATTATCTTCATTTTATTCTTCATATATATATATATATATATATATATATATATATATATATGTCTATGCATACATATACACATATGCATTATTTAATTGTCAAATGGTCATAAAATGCAGGGTGTTATAGTAGAGCCCGAGGTCAGTTATGAAAGAAGTACGATCCTAGTCCGGGAGGTACATCGAAATATGATTATAGCCAGAGTAGGCATCAATGAAGGAAAAAAGCAGGTATGGTGGTTGAATATGCAAATTGGTCGATCTTCAGATGTGGGAAGCTATCTTTAGGACATGCCTTGTTTTAAGTCGAAGAAGTCGACACACGTTCGCCACTTGTCATTTGTTTTCTTTACCAGGACTGGATTAGAGATCCATTCCGGGTAGTAGGCTTCTCGGATGAATCCGTTATTGAGTAACCTATCCACCTTTTACTTGAGTGCGGTCGATCTTTCGATTCTCGAGATTCGACACTTTTGTTTGAGTGAAGGTTGCAAGAGGTTGATAGTTATCCTATGACAAGCGACTGCAGGGTCGATGCCACACATATAGGAGTAGTCCAAGCGAATACGTCTAGGTTGGCCCTTAAAAATTCCACAAGATCTTATTTTATTATGGGGTGGAGTTGCGATATCCAACTTTCGAGGCCTTTTTCAGATCGTCGGGGCAGACTGGAACATCTACCATAGGTTCGACTAGGGTAGCCCTTTCGGAATCGATCTCTTCGTCCTCCTTTGGGTCGAGATTATTGGAAAGACAGTAGTGGCTCCTGAGACAAGGCTCAAATGCTTTTGATTGCCATGCAGAGACGGTCTTGGCACAAGAGGGCGAATGCATGGTCATGCATTTTTCCTTATTGCGCGCGTTCTTCCAATTTATTGCTTAGCAATCTCTAGGTGTTGCTTAGTCACCATTGATTGTACCGATCCCATTTTCTATCGGGAACTTCATTAGGAGGGAACATGGTGACATGCAGACTCGGGATTCTGTAAGGAAGGGATGTTCAAAGAAAACGTTGTATGGAGAGATGACGTTGATGACCACGAAAACAAGGATTCGGACCCGGTTCTGATCCCCTTCTCTGGTTTCTACAGGTAGGTCGACCATGCCTATTTGAGATTGGAAGATCCGTCAAAGCAGTGGATCGTGGCATGTTGGGGCATTAAGTCATTGGCCTCGTGGGCCACCTTGAAGATGATGTTGACCGAGCTTTCTGATTCGACAAGGATTCTTCGGACGAAAGCTAATCCGATCTGGGTAGAGATGACAAGAGGGTTGATAGTCGCGATATCGATTACTGCAGACTCTCTCTCACGAAAGACGATATCATCCCGCATTGTCTGTTGAAATTTAGCGAGGACGGACTCATCCAAGGTAGAGAAAGCCTCATAGGTGGCATGCTTTATAAAATTGGCATACTCCTCCATCTTGCAGAAGCTCTCGTGTATGGGGTGATGTCCACCACAGATGGTATTGATCACAATGCAACGTGACCTTTTGTTGGACACCCCTAGGGTCGCGTTTGCAGCTGTTGGAAGTGCCGGCATTGGAGTGCCTGTAGCTACTTCGAGTGGAGCAGGTTCCTAAACGTACTGTTCAAGGAGTTTCTCGTAGATGAGTTTTTCAATCGCATCCTTGATGTGGAGACAGTTGTTAGTGTTGTGCCCATACATGTTAGGGAATCTGCAGTATTTGCTAGAGTTTTTCTCGCAGTTGGTGGATTCCCTAGTGTTGGGCTTCTTATACTAGAGAATATTATGGGTCACTAAGTAGATTGTCTCCATATCTTGATTCAGTGGAGTGAAGATCCTGTAATTATGGTAGCGGTCTTGCTTCTTGGGATCCATCAGAACCTGGTTATTGTTGCAACCACCTTGTTTACTCTTGTTCGGTTTAGGCTTGCAGGGAGTTGATCCTTTGCCCTTGTTAGAGAATTCTTTGACCTGCTTTCCTTCGACATTGTCATCGACGGTGCCATCCTTTAGGTTGTTCGAATGGTTTCCCCGGGAAGCTCGATTACATCTTGCTCCCTCTTGGCACAAAACTGTCCAGCTTTTCATAGAAATCCTCTATGTTCTTGGGCTGCTTTTTATCGATGCAGGCCCCAAATTTGGATGTAGGAAGGACACCTTTTTCTAGATGGAAGAGCAAAGTGTGAGGCTCCGGATCGTCGACCTCGATTAGGGCGATACTGAATCGCGAAAGACAGCTTTTGAGAGAATCTGTGGGCCCTTGGTAATGATTGGATAGGGTGAGGGCATTCTTCGAAGTCGGAACATGCAATCTAAATTTCTAAACCAATTCTATAGCCAACCGGCCGAAGTTGTTGACAGATCGGTGGAAGAAAAGAGAACCAAAGCGGAGCTATGCCTGACAAGAAGACTGGGAAACATTTGCATTTGACCGCATCGGTGGCCCGACTCGAATCCATTTTCCATTCATAGCGGTTTAAGAAGGCACAAGGGTCATTCGTACGTTATAAAGTGTCATCTGTGGCATGTTAAAGCATCGGGGCAACTCGGCTTTGTGAATGATCCTAGCGAAAGCAATATGCCTCAAGTGGGTTTCCCATGAATCGTTGGCATTCGCTCGCATATATCTCTCATGATCCTTCGCACCATGTCGAGGAGATATGCTAGATAGGGGTCTTTTAATGGAGTACATTGGTTTTGGCGAACTTTGGGAGTTCTATTCTATGGGCGACTTCTGTAATGCACATTGGGCTCGTATTCTTCCATGTCGCCAGCATCAATTGCCTGGTTTTGGTATGGCTTATGAGGTTGAGCGGGCAGGCGTGCATCCTAGTCTGGAGGGACTTGGGCCTACTGGGTTTCTGGAAGCGTGGGTGCCAAGTTCTGAGCAATGGTAGTTGGGTTCTGTCAGGGAGGTGGTCGGTTAGTCGGACCCTGTTCGTCGTTCATAATCAACCGAGAGCGGTCACCGTACTTTGTTCCCCCGGTGTAAGTGATGGTGGCTTGATCACCTTTATCATTTCTGTTGTCATTGTCGTTTCCGTTAGTATGAGTGTTGGAGCGGATGGCGAAGTTATTTATGATGTTGAACCTCCTTTTTTGATGTAGGCCCCTTGATTCGGAGAAAGAGGCATTCGATATAGTACGTCGCGCGTTGTTCTGAGCAAGCTGATGTTGAGCGACGATGCGTTAATTGTCCTGTAGTTGAGACATAAGGTCGATGTTGTTCTTCAACACTTGGTTGAGTTCAAGAGATATATTTTCGTACTTCTTATTAAGCGCATGAATATGCGCTTGCGTTGCAGGGGCATCAGGGTCTACAACAGAAAGGATGTTTATTTCGGTCGGGTTACCTTCCGACTAAGGCTGCTGCGATGTTCTAGCTTCGATTGCAGTAAAGGAGCCGATCATTGTATTCTTTGGTTGCTTAGCCATCGTGAGCGGACTCGACAGCATGTTATGGAGGAAACCTAAATCGCATTGAAGTCGAGATGGAATGTGCGACAAAGATGCGAGTCTAGTTTTCTCGGTGAAATCACCAGAATGTGGACGATAAAAAATGTTGTAACACCCAAAGATTCTCCGTCACTTAGAGAATTACGTTTCACGTAAAAAAATAAGTGCAGAAAACATTAATTAATATAGTATATTTATAGTGGATCGATCCTGTGAGGGGCCTATGTCCACTTTGGAAGAGTTGGTGATATTTTATTGACAATGATAAGTTACAAGCTTTGGACTACTTCATGACATCCTTTTACAAACGTTTCCAAGTATTTTGATGTCATAATTATCATATATAAATATTGGGAACAAGTAACTTTTATGCTTCTTCTTCTTCAAAGCAAGGATGTCATTAAATGAGTTAGTTAGAGCTCTCAAGAGTTGTCAGATCAGCCAATTTCCAACCCCTTTGAAGTGAGAGCTTGGGGGTATTTATAGTGGAGGGTTAGGTAGGAGTATGTTGGATTTGGGAACCACAACAATACATTTCATATCCTTGAGTGTAAGCCTCTAGAATTTCGTACTCCCCTTGTTGTGCCCCATAAACCTGTTTCCCTCTTTGGGCATATGAATTTCTACCCTATAGGGTACGAAATTCGTATCCCAAGAGAGTGTGTTTGTGTCATAGAGGTACCTGAAACATTTGGGTTCGAAACTATGCGGAACTGAGGGAGTCGAGGTTACCTCGGGGGTAAGAAGGTGAGGCATACAAGCCAAAGTGGTTCAAACACTTGCATGGCGAGGGATACGAAAAGTAGGGGCTCGAGGGACATGAGAGCTCCGGGCGCGAGGTTGAGGGATTTGAAGATGTTAGGGGAGAGGGACATGAGCCAAGGGGTTCGAGCCTAAGTGCTTCAAAAATAGAGGGATACGAAAATATGGTTTGATCACTATTTTTAGGGGTCGTGAAGCTTGTGCTTACGCAACCTCTCTTGGTTTTGAATCCCTGGTGTTTTGGCGACACTTTGGGAATTAACATCACACGTTGTGCTGAGTCGAGCGTGTCTGGTGTGCCTTTGGGAGCTAAATCAAAAGGCCGGTTAGCACCAATACTTCTAGGCTTCGAATAACTTGATTAAGTAGGACAAAAGACGATAATCTCAACTTTCAAGCCATATAATCAAATGGCATTGTAAATAACCTTACATGGTCAGACATGATAGAACAAGTAAAAAGGAAAACGATGCATAGCAAATAGAATAAAGTGAGTGATCCTTCTTGTGACTCTAATATTTAAAATAATTTCCGTCATCTAATTAGTGTCGTTTATTTTCTTTGAATGTGAGGGATATGTACTCCCCCACAAGCAAACTTGATATTTTAGATCAGATTAGCAGATTTAAAGCTTTTGTGATGGCTTTGTTTGCATAAAATGTCAAATGATGAATTCAGTATGTTTGTTAAAGGATTTTTAGCGGACTTGGATTTTTGTAGTAATTAGTACAAAAATAAAGATTTGTGTCATATGGGATTCTCTAGTATGGCAATTTGAAGTTATATATTCAGATAATCAAGTCATGACATATTTGTTGCGTAAACCAGGGAGAGGGGGTTCTTTACTTACTATTTGTTACTCAGCAAATTATGGTATGAACGTTGTTTCTCAAAGAGTGTTCTTATAGAATCATACTAATTATATTTCTTGATTGCTAATTGGTCGTGGATTATCTCTGAGGAGTTTAATAAGGGTATTATACGATTCAAATCGAATTGCTCTTTTGAATTCTTTCAAAAATGCAGATGAGGTTTCTTTCTGTATAAGTCATAGTACGGGGCTTTTGGATATTCAAACAAAAGGCAGTACTATATGTGGTGTATAATATTTTTTGGATATAATGACATTACTGCAGTAAGTTGGAATAACGATAAAACTAGCAACAATCTATACATATTCCTAAGCAAGTTAAAAAAAATGTTAAAGCAGCTCTAAAAAGATGAGAATTCCTTTATCTACTGCTATTAATTCTTTTCTGTATAATCAAGCAACAGAGAATAGTATGTTTCTAGTTAGAATCTTTTCTGTATAATCAAGCAATAGAGAATAGACAAAAGTCTAAAATTAGATGGCTTACGGATGGCGAAAATGCTCTATACTTTTGTACTCCAAGATGGTAAGCTATAAAAGGGGTAAAAGTCTATCAATAGCCAAGGCATACCTGTTACGGATTCAATATGCATACAGAATATGGTAGTTTCCTATTTTTTAGATGGACGTTATCTCGGGTAGAAATGTTTTTGAAAATTCTCTTCTACCTTGTGAGTCTCTAAAAACTTATAATAAGAAAGGATCAAATAACAAGTGTCTAAAAGTGGATTTACGTAAGGCATATGATTGAATTAACAGAGAGTTTATTTATCATATACTTCTCTGTATGGGATTTCCACTTTACCTTTGTATTTTTAATATACACATGCATTTCTTCACCTGCCTTTTCAACTATTATTGATGGATTTCCTCAAGGCTTTTTCCACAGCAATCATGGCTTGAGATTGGAGACCCGTTATCTCCTTTTTAATTTGCTATTACATGGAATTTCTATGATTTTGTTGGAAATGGAGCAGATAAATGGGGAACTTTTCCCTTAATTACTCATGTTCTCCTATACTAAGTCATTTACTATACGCGAATGATCTTCTCATTTTTGTAAACAATTGTGTGAACAATACGGAATTGATTAATACCATTTTAAATAGGCTCATTGAATGGGTTGTACCAGCTACTAATGACCAAAAGTCGAAGTTTTTTTCAGGAAGGCTGTGAGAAGAAACCAAAACATATCAAAGATGTTAGGTATTCAATAGGAAGATTTAACAATCTTACATTTGGGTATTACTTTAAGTAGTTCTACTTTAAATATTTATAATTATAATAGGCTAATGGATAGGGTTAAAGAGTAAATTTGCTCATGGACCAATAAGCTGCTAAGTTTGAGTGGTTGACTAGAGTTAATTAAAACTGTCATTCATCCTATAGTCAGTTTTTGGTTGCACATTTATCAAATGACACAAGCAATTATTTATAAGATTGATAAGTTTTGTGCGAATTTTCTATACGAAGGTAGACAAAACAGAATAAGTCGGGATACGGTATGCGCACTACACCATACCAGTGAATTTGATACACAAGGATGCGGGTATAAAATTCGGCTAGAAGCCGTATCAAATTTGATAATTCTCAGATCCGTATCAAACAACAGTTTGCGATCCACACAACCCCAAACACAAAAAATATGACTATCCATCGGGAATGCTCCAGATCGGTTAATTTTTTACGGCTTAGGGCCAAATCGAATGTGTACCATATTGTGCATCCCACTAGGCACTTGGAATTAAAATTTTGGCCGCTCCCTTTTCTCTTTTTTTTTTTTTTTTTTACTTTAATGGTGACCAAAAACCCAAATTAGTGTTTTTGGTCACCAAATCGTGCCTCCACCTTTCTCTCGAATCTCCTTCTCAACCAGAGACGAACAAACCTCTCCTTCGACGGAAACATAGTAACCCTTGGTTCTTAGCCCTCTCCTTCGATAGCAGATATGCATTTCAACTGAATTGTGGCATGCATGCCCGATAGTAGGGAACAAGTTGAAATCTTTGTGTGTTAGACGATTACTGCTTTGTGTTAGTGTGTTAACTGTTTTAATTGAATTGGTACGTATTAGTATGCTAGCTGATTGCTATTTTGTGTAAGGGACGGATCTGTGGTTATACCCTGGAATCAGAGAAATAGTTGTACGGTTAAAGCCATTTGACCATTTTTTGTCCATTTATTAAACTAAATGACAAGCCAAGAATAGTTGTATGATTATAACTTTGATGTCAAAAATGACAAACAGACATAATATATTACTTAATGTGGCAGAAACTGAGAAAATGGATGATTATAGTTCAATATTTAACCATGATTTCATCGTCATTTGATTGTTTGTTTGCCTTATATTTGATACAGTTTATTACCGTGCCTAACTGCTTTAGATACGGCTAAAAACACAATCTAATCAGCATATATCGTGTAGTGGCGTTGATGTTGAAAAGTGGGCTCCACGCTCGAGATTTCCATGACAATGAAAACAAACGTCTAGTAAGGAAAATAAGTGAGCGATGTGAACATGCATGGGAAAGACAAGGTAAACAATGGCACAATATTTATAGTGGTTCGACTCATTGGGGTCTACATCCACTTTAGAAGTCTAGTACTTTAATCCACTTTTACAAGTTGCAATATAAGATATGTATATTTCCGATCCACTACAACAAATTTGACCTTTACCTACCAATATTTTACCTACCAATAAACATGGGTAGGTAAAGAGAAACTTTATCTACCAATATTCAGTGGTAAAATTTATTGGTAGGTAAACATTATCAATGTTATAAAATTGTTAAAGGATGATTATCTACCAATAATTATAGGTAGGTAAAATGAATTATCTACACATATACGGAAGGGGAAGCTTTTTTTGCGATTAGCCCCTACATTTTTCTCATATCATTTTAAACTTTCGTTAAAAATAATGCTGAGTTGTGTGATGATGTGGCAAAAAATTATATTCTAGCATCTTTTTTGAATTCAAGATTTCGTTTACATATCTTAGCAATGTTTTTTTTAAAATCAATTTTTTATTAATTAGTAATAATTATTTTGAAACATGAAATAATTAACCGTTAATGAATTAGTAAACAATAATAAAATTGTAAATAATTAATATTATATAATCATTTGTTAATAACACATCATACATTGTTATTTTTTTCCAAACAATTGACTACAAAAAATTTAACTTCACATTTTTCTAAAATGTTTCACAATTTAACACTAATAAGTCATCATCTGAAATGACAAACATATTTCTCTAGTTTATTGCAGAGACACAATCTATACCATCCTCTCTGGCTATAAATCTAACGGGTTATTTTAAATCAAATCTAATGGTACAAATCTCAATCCAAGTGATCTCTTTTGTGGCCTCAATCCACGTAGTCTCTTTTGATTGGCCACAGTATAAACTACAAAAACTGCCACTACAAATAAATATCAATAGTCTTGATGACAAGTATTTATTATAATTACTATATTTACATCCCTTTCTAAAACAAGAGAGGCATTCTAATTTTAAAACTTAATTGATTTCAATCTCTTTCTAAAATCATGTTTCATGAAATACCCCCAATAAATATATTTTTCACCTTTTTATTCACACATGAATCTGCACAATAACAATAAAAAATCATTTATTTTATTTAAATTTTTCTCTATGTATTTGGAGGCCAAATTAGTTACATTCATGCATATATGTAGGTAATGGCAAATTCTATTTACACACCACAAATAACTATACATACACCAAAAAAAAGTAAAAATCACATACACCACTTTTTACTTAGTATACACCATGCATTTGTCAAAACTACCCTCATTTAGAATAAAACATGCATTTTTCTTATTTTACTTTCTCTATCATACATTAATCATGTTAAGAAGCGATAGTTTCAAAATTTCTCAAATTTACAGTTATAGATTCCAAATTCAAAAAATTCAAAGGAAAGTTAAAATATATAGTTATCTATCTATAGAAATTTGATTTTTTTTTTAATATAATAAAGAGTTACATTAGTTAAACTTTAATGTTAAATTTAAACACGATTCGATTTTAAGAAAGGACTAAAAAAAAAATAGTACTCTTAATAACATTATATTTAGTAGTTAATTTTAAAACATAATGCAAACAAGAAATAACTGTATAAGATTTCCATTTTTTAGTTTTTCTTTCTTTTTCAATAAGGACATTTTGGTCTAAGGTTTCATTTGAAATCTCATGATGTGAGTAAAGAAATTTGCGGTGTTTGAATAGAACTTGCCGTAGATAATACATATATGCATATAAGGAATAAATCCAATGATATAAGGAATAGATTCTTGTATATAAGGAATATAAGGAATACATTCTAGCTCCAACTCCAAAATAACTGTTCAAATTAATTACATTCATGCATATAAGTAAGAGATTCACGCATATAAGGGAATTAATTACATTCATGTATATCCTCTTATTCTTCTTTTCTTTTATTCTCTGCTATTCTACACATGATATTTGGATAATATAATATACATTTAATTCCGTTTTGTTTGTGTATATATTAAGAGTTCAATATATTAATTCGACTGCTCTCTTTTTTCATCTAAATAAGGGAATTAATTACATATTCAACTTTCTATTTGACTCCACTTTTGAAAATTTTGGCTCCAATAAACCTAAATTTCATGTATTCCACTTTCTTAGCGCCTTAAAGTTTCTTCATATCTTACAAGAACTATTTTTAGATCTAAATGTAAACATAAATTCCCTCCTTCCACTTTCATCTTTTGTTCTTACAGTAAACATAATTTCCCTATTTCCAATTTCACATATTCTAACAATGGTACTCCTACTGTCTATCATCCTTCATTTGTTTTATTAAGTTTAGCTAAATGCATCGCGCATGTGAAACCATTAAGCTTCTGGAGGTATCTTAACCTTGGTTTTCAAAGAAATCTGGATCCGGTTCTATGTAGTTTGTCAGCTGTCTTAAGATAGTGGAAGAAGGAGATTAACGAAGATTATATGAAAATATGCCCAACAACCTTACTAATGATCTATTTTTCCAAATTTAATTGGATAGCTTTCAGAAAGTAACATCTTTTTGTCCGCTTGGAGAAGAAAAGTTGCAAAGATAATTTTAATGCTAAAGATGTACAATTTTTAGCAATCTCTTTTATCTTTATCTATATTAGTGAATATTTTAATAAATTAATCCTCAGATCATACTTGTTTTGTTAAAACATGGTTGACATTAGCCTTGCTTACACTTGTATAAATTTGCGTTAATCAGTGTTAATATGTTACCATTTTTGCTTGAATTTATTCCTTTTCCATTTATTTCATGCTATATTGCATTTATTTCATGTTATTTTTTCTCTTAAATTTTAATGTTAATTAATTCTCATATATTTGTTTCATTTTTAATGCTAATTTAATTTGATTTGATGCTAATCTCATTTGATAACTTTATACTAATCTCTGATTTTATTTGGTATAAAACTAACTGGTTGGATTTCAATGAGTTCAATTCCTCCATCTTATCCAACATGTTCCATGTACCAATGGTAAATTTAATGTCTTTCATGTCCATATGGTAAATTTAATTCTATTTCCATTTATTTCATACTTGATTTGTTAAAACATGGTTGACATTAGCCTTGTTTACACTTGTATAAATTAGCGTTAATCAATGTTAATATGTTACCATTTTCTCTTGAATTTATTCCTTTTCCATTTATTTCATTCTATATTGCATTTATTCCTTTTCCATTTATTTCATGCTATATTGCATTTATTTCATGTTATTTGTTCTCTTAAATTTTAATGTTAATTAATTCTCATATATTTGTTTCATTTTCATTGCTAATTTAATTTGATTTGATGCTGATCTCATTTGATAATTTTCTACTAATCTCTGATTTTATTTAGTATAAAACTAGCTGGTTAGATTTCAATGAGTTCAATTCCTCCATCCCTTCCAACATGTTCCATGTACCAATGGTAAATTTAATGTCTTTCATGTTCCATATGGTAAATTCAATGTCTTTCATGTTCATTTCTTTTGTAATTCTACTTATATTAACTAAGAATTTTGCTATATTTAGATGCCTTCTGGTTTTTTGTTCTGTCATCCCTTAATGCAGTTGGCAAAAACAATAACGTGCAACTTAATAGGCTATACTGTTCGAGGCAATTATCATGCAGCGACTAAACTTAAAAAAATTGTCCTATTGTCAGTGCAATTTATCGGCTATGCTGTATATTTTCTATTGACATATTGTAAGTTCCATCTACTCTATGCACTACAGCTAACTTTCATCAGCAAGGCCAGACATCCCTTTGAAATATATTTCAATTTGACGAATTTAGAGTACAAACACAGGTACTTGAATTTTTTCTCTCCGCGCTTTTGTCGCAAAACAATTATGATGTATTACAATGCATATTGTGTTGGGATATTAATAACGTAAGTGTTGATCTTTCATTATGTCTTTATAATTACCATTCTTGTTTAAATTAATGATTACCATTGTGGGATAAAATTGCTTTGATGGGCTATAGTCTATTAGACAACAAAGGAATATAATTGAGAGGCAAGGAGAGTTCAGATGAAACTAGGGATGAAACTTCAGGAGAAGAATTAGATGTTCCCAGCAAATTTGGTTCTTCAGAGAGTTTTTTAGTTAGATCTGTTCTTAATGTTGTAATATTGACGGATGTAAATATTATTTTGACATAGTAAAATAATCTTGTATTAGTGATATTTGTAACGATTTATGAATGATAAATATTTTTCATTTGAAAATCATGTTTACAAAATTGTCAAATGTTGTTGGAATTTCTATTTCAGTGTTAGTTAACATATGGAAGTTGTGCATATCATTGTAAACATTGTATGTAAAATAGTTTGAAAATATTAAAAAAATGCATTTACAATGTTTGCCACAATGGTAAATAAACGTTGTAATAGTGGGTGGTTTTCTCTTGTAGTGTGTAGACTAATGACATAATGCCACGTAGCAAATCATATAATGTTACATGGATTAATCAAATAATGTCATGTGGCCTAAAAAATGATGTCATATGCACTAATCAGATTATGTCACATGGACAAATTATTGTTTGACACATGAACCAACCATTAAATCCCAAGTGTCGGCATTAATATATGCCATGTGTATACTACGACAATCATGTCAGTAGCCATGTAGGATGACACATCATCAGCCATGTCAGCATCCATGTAGGATGACACATCATCAAACACATCCACTGATGAGTCATCATTTGAGTTATAACGTTGTGGGTTCCATTGATTCTTTTACCCACCAATATCAATAACTGTAGGTAAAGCCCTTTCTCTACTAAGCTTTACCTACCGAGCTCTACCAATTCAAAATTAGTAGCTAAAATATATTATCTGTAACACCCCACGCCCGCTATGGTCACTCACTAAGGGAATGCCATAGCATCGGTGGAGTATTTTAGTGAATATAGAACAGAAAAATTACAACAAGACAGATATAAATAGTACTTGAAATTTCAAAACATCATCTCTTAACAGCGGAAATAAACATGTCTGGTTACATCATAAAATCACGATAAAAGTCAAGTACAATATCCATCAAAATAAAGAAGTACATAATCCCACTCTGTCATACAATAGCCAGAACAAAAGAAAAGATAACTGGATAACTGGAGCTTTACATCTATCCAAGCTCCTAAAGACTGGAACAGAAATCCAATCAAGCTCCACTACTGCCAGGATCCACCGTAGGACCTGAGGGTTGGGAAAAAGATAAAAACAACGGGGTCAGACATAAGTCTGAGTGAGTCCTATAACTTTGACAATACAATCATTAAAGTAACCAGAGAAGACATAAACTTGACCTACGGTAATGTCTGGGGATGAATGGCTACACTAAGCAGCTTGATAGATTTACGATAAACTAAGATAACCGTAAGGACGCATCTACCCACCCAAGGATAATTACTAACTGCACCACACCAGTCATTCCTACTTAAAGGTTGATCCCTCCCAAGGACTTAGAAGATTTTCAGTAGTCTCGTATACCCCTAGCTGACTACATAGGTGCCGTCTGCCCCTATCTCCACTAGGTGTACTTAGTAAATTTACCCAGTAGTTTCGTGTACCCCTACATAGGTGCCTTCTGCCCCTTTCTCTACTAGGTGTACCCACTACTCCCCAGCGATCGGCTCCCTACCGTAGATACCCGTGCTGGTCCCACAGTGGGGTGTATCACTCCCCTAAAGTGGCTACCCAATACTATCAACGGTGCACGGCTTTATATCTACACGATGCAACAACGACTTATCTACCAGCCCGGGCCCACACACGCATATGAAACCCGTTGGAGTTGCGTTGCCACCGCTAACCCGTTTTGGCCTCTTATAATCAAGCCCAATATGCGTGTCCCGTCACTCGACATGGGTCGAGCCCACAAAGATACGTTTGGGATATTGGTTGAAATGGGCCCCCACAAGCTACCCACCTAAGCTTGTCACTTATCTAGTGTATCCCACTTAACCCTTTAATCATGTTTCATTACATGTTTCACTTGGTTAAGTATTCTAATCGTATTTTCTATTGCCACCCAAGGCAACCCACTAGATTCCACATGCCACCCAAGGCAACCATTAAATTTCCACATGCCACCCAAGGAACCCACTTAACCCCTCATGTCCCACTACATGCTAATATGGTTAAGTGTTTTTTAATTAATTAAGACCGTGATCCCCCATAAAGACCTCCCACATTAGACTGGCTGTTATGACCG
The DNA here is from genome assembly GCA_030737875.1 of Allium sativum. Lineage (NCBI taxonomy): Eukaryota > Viridiplantae > Streptophyta > Magnoliopsida > Asparagales > Amaryllidaceae > Allium > Allium sativum. The sequence continues at coordinate 348,078,085 of CM060916.1, forward strand.
CCTGGTTAAGCCGGTAGAGTCCCGGGCAGTCTTACGTCATAACAGAGCCTAACCTCGTGTCTTTACTTTAATCACGTATTTAATTTATGGCTAAGACCTCTCACATTGGGCTGACATTTGTAGCAACTGGTTAAGCCGGTCGGGTCCGGGCAGTTTTACACTACAAATGAGTCCAACCTCGTGTCTTAGTCGATTAATTACACCTAATTAATCACCCCCATATTAATAATCCCTAATTAATATCAAGTTTTCCATAACATGGGTAGACCTAACTCAATAGGTAAATTCCCATGGGGTAGACCTAACTCAATAGGTAAATTCCCACTTATGGTAATTTATTTTTATGGTATGCTTAATCATATCCAATCATACATTCATTAACATATTTACCAACCCCATCGTTCCCCACGTAAATCGTTCTCATTTCATGACATAAATAAGGGGAAGATCATCACAAATATCATGGGTTTAGCCTACAACTTTGTCATGGGTTAAGAGGATGTCAACTTGCATATATGAGCATATATTAACCCAACTACATATAACTCAAACTTGCATATTATCATACACATGATTTGCATAACATATGACATATGAGCTTGCATATTATCATACACATCTCTTGCATAACATGTTGAACTTGCATATAAGCATTCTCATAACTTGCATAACATGTTAAACATGCATTTAAGCATACACATAACTTGCATAAGCATTCACATACTTGCATAAGCATTTACATACTTGCATAAGCATTCACATACTTGCATAAACATTCACATACTTGCATAAGCATGCATGACTTGCATATCATGTTAAACTTGCATTTAAGCATATACATATCTTGCATAAGCATTCATATACTTGCATAAGCATTCATAACTTGCAAATCATGTTAAACTTGCATTTAAACATATACATAACTTGCATATGAACTTGCATAACTCACTTTGTTAAACATGCATAAATCCACTTATTAAATATGCATAAACCCACATATTAAACATGCATAAATCCACTTGTTAAATATGCATAAACCAACTTGTTAAGCATGCATAAACCAACTTATCAAACATGCATAAACTCACTTATTAATTATGCATATACATAGAAAAACATGGAATAGCATATCATTACAAATGATTCAAACTCACTAATCCGCATCTAAGACCATAAGTCTCATTACACCCAATCTACTTACTTTAACAATTGATGTTAAAGTGATAGAAACTCACCAAAACCAAGATTAACCCACTTATGAAGTGGAATTAGTTGCTAAATATTAAGATGGTGATGATTAGAGAATGATTTGAGAGGGATTAGCTTGCAACTTCCTTCTTAGATTAGTGGAGACTCCTTCTAGGATTTAATTTGGCGGCATGAGGCCTTCATTTCTATTTTTAGTATGGATTAAGGTAGGTTTAGGGTGTATTTATAGATTAGGAGAGTGTTTTAGGCCCTTAGATTAACCCTAAATTAGATTAGGTCCGTTAGATTTAGGAAATCTCTAGAACCCAGCCCAGCCCTAGCCAGAAAACCAGATCTGGTGCACCCAAGCACCCTGGTTCGACACGCCGTGTCGACAGGCAAGTCGACACCCCTGTCAACAGGCCTGTCGACAGCCCTGTCGACATGCTTCGGGCGGGAATCTTCCCGCCTGGCCCCGCTGGTTCTATTTTAAAGTCTAAATTTGAATTCCTAAATCTGTTTTTAGTTTTAAATTTTCTGCAAACTTCTTTGGGCCATAACCGGGCCATACGGACTCCGATTCTCGAAAACTCGGACTCTATTTCGCGTATTTTTCCGAGACGAACGCAATGACGCAGCCCGTTACCCCCAATTCCCACGTCTGAGATTATTTATCCTGTAATTAGTGAATTTTAGTATTAACTAAAACTCGGGGTGTTACATTCTCCCCTCCTTAAAGTATTTCGTCCCCGAAATCTCTAAGCTAAGGAGAATGCATATCCTACCATCCAAACAACCATCTACTCAATCCATCAAAACACGGGCATCCATTGTCCTTAAAACAATTTCTAATGATGTATGAGCATATGCAAAAAGTGTGTGTATATGTCCCCTATCTAATGTATGAACATATGCAAACCATGATAGTGCCATGCATCCATTATGTATGCGAGAGAACCCTATCGACACATACAATATCTACATGAGTGCACAATCATTCACCAAAATGCATCATCCATGTGATAACACAACCATTATACATCCATAAATATATCTTCCTACACACAATTTTATGCAATATGCAATATGAAGTGACTGAGCCGATCTAGTGCCTAGAGTGTGTGTATATGCATCCACGAGCAACCACTAGCAAACACTTGCATCCACTTGCATCCATCAACCATAACATGTCTCAAACACATGTTTCAACCATAGGTTTACCCTATCTAAAGGTCAAAGGTACTAACGAGAGGACATACCGAAGATAAGATAAGTACTAGACAAGCGATAAAGGAGAAAGTAAAGACATACCCTCAAAAAGAAATGGGTACAATGAACGCATCTTCGCTTCCGTCTCCCAAGTTGCGTTGCTCTCATCTTCTCCCCATTGCACTTTGACTAGTTGAACCTCTCTGTTTCTCAATTTCCTAGTCTCTGACCCAAGGATGCGAGTAGGAGCTCGTCGAATAGTCGCATCACGCTCTACCTCTACATCTCTAAGCAAGCTCGGCTCTACCACCTCTGCCGTCTCATGTAAGCACTTCCTCAGATGTGATACATGGAATACATCATGAACACCACTAAGTCTGTCGGGCAACTCCACCCTGTATGCCATCCGTCCAATCCTTTCCTTGATAGGAAACGGCCCAACAAACCTCGGTGCTAACTTCCCAACGGATCCGAAGCGAACAACATTTCTCAACGGAGATACCTTAACAAAAACCATATCCCCAACCTCAAACTCAAGATCCGTCCTTCTCTTGTCCGCATAAGATTTTTGCCTATCTTGCGCTGCTTTCATCCTTCTTCGAATCAAATCGATCTTCTCAGAAGTCTCCCTAACTATATCAGGCCCAAGCAAGATCTTATCCGTAGATTCCCACCAACATGTAGGTGATCGACAAGGCCTTCCATAGAGAGCTTCGAAAGGAGCCATACCAATACTGGACTGAAAGCTGTTATTATATGCGAACTCCACCAATGGAAGATGCTCTTCCCATGTACCTCCAAAATCTAAGATACAAAGCCTCAAAAGGTCTTCTAGAACACGATTCACCCTCTCAGTCTGGCCGTCCGTCTGAGGATGATATGCGGTGCTCAGACACAATTGAGTCCCCACTGCTTCTTGCAAACTTCTCCAGAACTCGCTAGTGAAGATAGGATCTCGATCACTCACTATGCTAGAGGGTACCCCATGCAATCGAACTATCTCTCGAAGATATACTGAAGCAAGCCCTGGAGCGGTCCTCTTGCTCTTCACAGGTATGAAATGGGCGCTCTTAGTAAGTCTGTCTACCACCACCCAAATTCCTGTATTACCCTTCCTCGATCTGGGTAACCCGTCAATAAAATCCATTGAGACGCTATCCCACTTCCATTGCGGAACTTCCAATGGGTGAAGCAACCCACCAGGTTTCTTTTGCTCCGCCTTCACTTGTTGGCACACCAAGCATCGAGCAACATACTCGGCCACATCTTTCTTCATACCGGCCCAGAAGAAAACCCTCTTCATGTCTCGGTACATCTTGTCCCCACCGGGATGAATGGTCATCCTAGAACGGTGTGCATCATCAAGAATAGCCTTCCTCAAACCCTCGTCTTGCGGTACACAAATTCTACCGTCTCTACGCAAGCACCCCCTATCGTCTAGGGTGTACCTACTCAAATGGCTGGACGACTCCCCCCTTATGAGCTTCCCCACCAACTCAACCAACTGTGGGTCGTCCCTCTGTGCTTCACCAATCCGCTCCAAAAGAGTAGGTCTAACTTCCAAGGAAGCTAGCAAACCGGGAATATAATCGACGGAAGGTCTGAAGTCAAACATCGAGATAAATTCCAAGCTTCGTCGTTCCACGAACAATGGACTCAAGGACAACCTTTTTCTGCTTAAGGCGTCCGCTACCACGTTACCCTTGCCAGGGGTATACGCTATCTCGAAGTCATAGGATGCTAAGAACTCCATCCACCTTTGCTGTCTCAGATTCAAATCCTTCTGAGAAAACAAGTACTTCAATGATTTATGGTCAGTGAACAACTCGAATCTCTCACCAAGAAGATAATGGCGCCAAGTCTTAAGCGCAAAAACAATAGCGGCCAACTCTAAATCATGGGTAGGGTAATTTTTCTCATGTGCCCTCAACTGCCTTCCACCATAGGCTATTACCCTTCCCTCTTGCATTAAGACTGCGCCCAGCCCTGTCCCACAAGCATCAGTATAGACAACAAATGGCTTGCTCCCATCTGGCAACACTAAAACTGGAGCGGTGGTTAAAGCTCTCTTTAACTGTCGGAACGCATCATCACAATCTACGTCCCATGTGAAAACAAGATTCTTCTTTGTTAAGCGGGTTAACGGGGCTGATATCTTTGCGAAGTCTTTGATAAACTTCCTATAATAACCCGCCAACCCCAAGAAACTTCTTACTTCGGTAGCATTTTTCGGAACCTTCCAATCCTGAATTGATACTACCTTCGCGGGATCCACAGCTATCCCTTCCTTGGAGACCACGTGCCCCAAGAACCGCACCTCTTTCCTCCAGAAGTGACATTTAGAGAATTTAGCCTTAAGGCTATGTGCCCGAAGAGTCTTCAATACCTCCCCAAGATGTAGGGCATGCTCTTCTTCACTCTTAGAAAATACTAAGATATCATCCACAAAGACCACCACGAATTTATTAAGGAACTCCCTGAACACCCTACTCATCAAATCAACAAAGTATGCAGGGGCGTTCGTCAACCCAAATGGCATCACTAGCCACTCATAGAAACCATCCGGAGTCCTAAAGGCAGTCTTGTCTATGCTATCCTCAGCCACCCTCAACTGATGAAACCCCGTGGCTAAGTCCAACTGAGAAAATACCGAAGCGCCAACCAATTGATCGAAAAGATCATCAATCCTCGGCAATGGGTGTCTATTCTTCTTTGTGAGCTTGTTGAGTTCTCTATAGTCTACACAAAGTCTGAGGGACCCATCCGCCTTCTTAGCAAATACTACTGGAGCACCCCACTCCGATATGCTCCGTCTTATGAACCCCTTCTCAAGCAACTCCCCTACTTGCTTATGGAGTTCCCTCCTCTCACGAGGAGCCATGTGGCGCACTGGTAAAGATACAGGTTTAGCATTATCCACCAGATATATTCGGAAGTCAATCTCCCGCTTCGGAGGTAAGCCTTTTACCTCCTCAAACACATCCGGATATTCCCGGACCACTCTAACAGACTGCAAACTCTCGACCGAAGCGTCAAGCGATTCAAGATAACTTAGCATAACAGAGTCCATGGGATTACAAGAAATCTCGAGAGTGTTACCCAAGCGGGTCATGAGCCTAACAACTCTCCTTTCGCAATCAAGAACGGCACCATTACTGGATAACCAGTCCATGCCCAAAATCAACCCATAGCCCGTGAAGCACAATACAAAAGCATCACATCTAAACTCAATGCTAAGTATAGAAATCTTCAAACCCAAACATATCATGGACAAATAAGTGGAGCCCCCAATTGGGTTTGAAACAACCAAGGGATCATCTACCAGACTGGTGTCTAAGTGCAGTGACTCAACTAATGATGATGAGATAAACGAATGCGATGCGCCTGAATCAAACAATGTACGGACAGGATGATCAAATAGAAAGACCAGACTTTCAACGGAAATAGTTCTACCTCTCTCCTGAATCGGTGGAACCGCGAGAGCCTGTACTTGCCCCCTAGCCTGACTCGGTGCCATAAGAGCTTGCACCTGTGCTCCTGAGGTAGATCCCGTCCTTTGCCCCTTCTTAGGACAATCTTTCACTAGATGTCCTGCTTCGCCACAGTGGAAGCAGCCAGTCTTCTTCTTCTTGCGACAATCCTTGCTTAGGTGGCCAGGTGTCCCACAATTGAAACACCTCTTCTTCTTGCCTTTGCCACCATTGCCTTTCCCACCTTTGTTTTGTTGTTGTTGTTGAGGTCTCTTTTGATCTCCCTTCTTCTCGGGTGCCCTATTAGCATTGGGACCCTTCTCTTCTTCATACATGAGTGCCATGTCAACTAGCTTCTCAAAGGTGGCCCCCATAGGGATATGAGTCATAGTCAACCCATGCATCGGTTCATTCAAGCCTTTCACGAACCTCAAAGCCTTCTTCTCCGGTGTATTCACCATGTCTAGGCCAAACCTTGCCAATTGATTAAACTTGTTGACATATTCCTTCACCGAGAGATTTCCTTGCTTTAGAGTCAAGAATCTTTCCATGTACAAGTTTTCCTCCGCCATTGAGAGAAACTTTGCCACAAATCTTTGCCTAAAATCCGCCCAAGAGTCAACGGGGCGTTCTCCCTTAGTGACCTCCCACCAGAATGAGGCCTCCCCCTTCATTAACCAAGCAGCCAATTTGACTTTCTTTCCTTCTTCCATCTCAAAAATATCTATCAATTCTTCCACCTCCTTAAGCCAATCTCTAGCCTCCACAAAAGTTTCAGATCCTTGAAAAGGTTTCCCTCCCATAGCTTTAAATTCCTTGCAAGTCTTAGCAAAAGTATCCGTGCGAGGAGGAGGGGGAGGAGGAAGATCGGGTGCTACGGTTGGTGGAGGAATATTTGCTGGACCCGCAGTGGTGGCCCTAGCCTCCATCAATCTCCTATACCATACTGGTACCGTCACACCTTCCGGAAGGTTAAGATTCTCGGCCATGCTGAAACGAAAAAAAGGAAAGATTCAAAACGAAGGATTCGAAGGATATAGATATGGCTATTGGGGATTATGCTTTTCTTTCAAAAACTTTTCTCTTTAAAGACACGTTTTTGAAAATATCTCTTCCAAAAATGTTTTAGAAAAATAGTTTTCTAAAAATTTTATCTGTTCAGGTAACCTTTGCTCTGATACCACGTGTAACACCCCACGCCCGCTATGGTCACTCACTAAGGGAATGCCATAGCATCGGTGGAGTATTTTAGTGAATATAGAACAGAAAATTTACAACAAGACAGATATAAATAGTACTTGAAATTTCAAAACATCATCTCATAACAGCGGAAATAAACATGTCTGGTTACATCATAAAATCACGATAAAAGTCAAGTACAATATCCATCAAAATAAAGAAGTACATAATCCCACTCTGTCATACAATAGCCAGAACAAAAGAAAAGATAACTGGATAACTGGAGCTTTACATCTACCCAAGCTCCTAAAGACTGGAACAGAAATCCGATCAAGCCCCACTACTGCCAGGATCCACCGTAGGACCTGAGGGTTGGGAAAAAGATAAAAACAACGGGGTCAGACATAAGTTTGAGTGAGTCCTATAACTTTGACAATACAATCATTAAAGTAACCAGAGAAGACATAAACTTGACCTACGGTAATGTCTGGGGATGAATGGCTACACTAAGCAGCTTGATAGATTTACGATAAACTAAGATAACCGTAAGGACGCATCTACCCACCCAAGGATAATTACTAACTGCACCACACCAGTCATTCCTACTTAAAGGTTGATCCCTCCCAAGGACTTAGAAGATTTTCAGTAGTCTCGTATACCCCTAGCTGACTACATAGGTGCCGTCTGCCCCTATCTCCACTAGGTGTACTTAGTAAATTTACCCAGTAGTTTCGTGTACCCCTACATAGGTGTCGTCTGCCTCTATCTCTACTAGGTGTACCCACTACTCCCCAGCGATCGGCTCCCTACCGTAGATACCCGTGCTGGTCCCACAGTGGGGTGTATCACTCCCCTAAAGTGGCTACCCAATACTATCAACGGTGCACGGCTTTATATCTACACGATGCAACAACGGCTTATCTACCAGCCCGGGCCCACACACGCATATGAAACCCGTTGGACTTGCGTTGCCACCGCTAACCCGTTTTGGCCTCTTATAATCAAGCCCAATATGCGTGTCCCGTCACTCGACATGGGTCGAGCCCACAAAGATACGTTTGGGATATTGGTTGAAATGGGCCCCCACAAGCTACCCACCTAAGCTTGTCACTTATCTAGTGTATCCCACTTAACCCTTTAATCATGTTTCATTACATGTTTCACTTGGTTAAGTATTCTAATCGTATTTTCTATTGCCACCCAAGGCAACCCACTAGATTCCACATGCCACCCAAGGCAACCATTAAATTTCCACATGCCACCCAAGGCACCCACTTAACCCCTCATGTCCCACTACATGCTAATATGGTTAAGTGTTTCTTAATTAATTAAGACCGTGATCCCCCATAAAGACCTCCCACATTAGACTGGCTGTTATGACCGCCTGGTTAAGCCGGTGAGTCCCGGGCAGTCTTACGTCATAACAGAGCCTAACCTCGTGTCTTTACCTTTAATCACGTATTTAATTTATGGCTAAGACCTCTCACATTGGGCTGACATTTGTAGCAACTGGTTAAGCCGGTCGGGTCCGGGCAGTTTTACACTACAAATGAGTCCAACCTCGTGTCTTAGTCGATTAATTACACCTAATTAATCACCCCCATATTAATTATCCCTAATTAATATCAAGTTTTCCATAACATGGGTAGACCTAACTCAATAGGTAAATTCCCATGGGGGTAGACCTAACTCAATAGGTAAATTCCCACTTATGGTAATTTATTTTTATGGTATGCTTAATCATACCCAATCATACATTCATTAACATATTTACCAACCCCATCGTTCCCCACGTAAATCGTTCTCATTTCATGACATAAATAAGGGGAAGATCATCACAAATATCATGGGTTTAGCCTACAACTTTGTCATGGGTTAAGAGGATGTCAACTTGCATATATGAGCATATATTAACCCAACTACATATAACCCAAACTTGCATATTATCATACACATGATTTGCATGACATATGACATATGAGCTTGCATATTATCATACACATCTCTTGCATAACATGTTGAACTTGCATATAAGCATTCTCATAACTTGCATAACATGTTAAACATGCATTTAAGCATACACATAACTTGCATAAGCATTCACATACTTGCATAAGCATTTACATAATTGCATAAGCATTCACATACTTGCATAAACATTCACATACTTGCATAAGCATGCATGACTTGCATATCATGTTAAACTTGCATTTAAGCATATACATATCTTGCATAAGCATTCATATACTTGCATAAGCATTCATAACTTGCAAATCATGTTAAACTTGCATTTAAACATATACATAACTTGCATATGAACTTGCATAACTCACTTTGTTAAACATGCATAAATCCACTTATTAAATATGCATAAACCCACATATTAAACATGCATAAATCCACTTGTTAAATATGCATAAACCAACTTGTTAAGCATGCATAAACCAACTTATCAAACATGCATAAACTCACTTATTAATTATGCATATACATAGAAAAACATGGAATAGCATATCATTACAAATGATTCAAAATCACTAATCCGCATCTAAGACCATAAGTCTCATTACACCCAATCTACTTACTTTAACAATTGATGTTAAAGTGATAGAAACTCACCAAAACCAAGATTAACCCACTTATGAAGTGGAATTAGTTGCTAAATATTAAGATGGTGATGATTAGAGAATGATTTGAGAGGGATTAGCTTGCAACTTCCTTCTTAGATTAGTGGAGACTCCTTCTAGGATTTAATTTGGCGGCATGAGGCCTTCATTTCTATTTTTAGTATGGATTAAGGTAGGTTTAGGGTGTATTTATAGATTAGGAGAGTGTTTTAGGCCCTTAGATTAACCCTAAATTAGATTAGGTCCGTTAGATTTAGGAAATCTCTAGAACCCAGCCTAGCCCTAGCCAGAAAACCAGATCTGGTGCACCCAAGCACCCTGGTTCGACACGCCGTGTCGACAGGCAAGTCGACAGGCAAGTCGACACCCCTGTCGACAGGCCTGTCGACAGCCCTGTCGACATGCTTAGGGCGGGAATCTTCCCGCCTGGCCCCGCTGGTTCTATTTTAAAGTCTAAATTTGAATTCCTAAATCTGTTTTTAGTTTTAAATTTTCTGCAAACTTCTTTGGGCCATAACCGGGCCATACGGACTCCGATTCTCGAAAACTCGGACTCTATTTCGCGTATTTTTCCGAGACGAACGCAATGACGCAGCCCGTTACCCCCAATTCCCACATCTGAGATTATTTATCCTGTAATTAGTGAATTTTAGTATTAACTAAAACTCGGGGTGTTACATTATCCACCATTATCGTAGTTTTACCTACGTTTACAATTGGTAGGTAAAGACCCCATTTTCTTGTAGTGCGACGGGTGCAGGAGCTATGATAATTCCAACTACTAAAGTAAATGAACCCATGGGCTATGCTTAGAAGAGTTGGTAGTCGGCTTTACTTCGTGATCGAAATGCATGGAAGCGGAAGGTGGAGCCTATGAGAGTACGAGTAACCAAGTCTAGTCAAGGGAGGATCGAGAGACTATGATGTTCTCATGAAGCTACCATGGTCATGATAGTAAGGAGGTCCAATGATGAGTTATATCCCTTCTTCCCGAAATGCAAAGGTAGCCCAAAGTGGTCCAAGTGTCCAAGAAGGAGGTTCTTCTTCTTCTCGAAGTGATGGTGTATGCTTGAGAGGTTGTAGGAAGGTTATCTTCTTCCTAAGGTGCCAAGATAACAAGGATCTAATCCCCTTCGTGTTGCAGAATGGTGGGTATTTATAGGAGAGGAGAAGCAGATGAAGCAGGTGGGAGAAGGTGAGGTCATAGGGCCCACAACCATATTTCACATCCCGGGATCGGTACGACTCCCGGGGACTTGGTCCTTGTTGTGCTTCACTTTGTTGCATCTTCCATCTTCATATCTGGCTTGCCTTCGTATCCCTCACCTTCTTCGTGGCTTCGTACTTAGTAGGGCCTGCGCTGGGGATACGAAACGAGGAACAAAGAGGGGATATGAAATGCCAGAAAATGAGGGATATGAAATGGATGTGGATTGCTGAATACGAAAAATGTAGTCGAGGAGAAATACCGATCCGAGGGGTTGTCGAATAAGGATATGAAATTGGGCTTAGTGCTTTGTGGAGTGGTTGAGGGACCTCGAGATATGAATGCTTCCTAGTATTGAGTGCCAATCCCGAGTTATTGTCTATATTTGGGCAACTTCGTTGGGCAAGGACGACTATTCTTATATGACTTCACTAGGCTTGAGTCTTGAAGAATTCAGCAATGCTTCTAGACTATTGAACTACATGATGGGCCGAATCGTGTGGGCTTAGATTTCTTTTGGTAGAAGGACCAAAAGGTTGGCTAACACTTGCCCCCCAAAGGATATCATGTGATAACATGACATGCTTTGAGATGAGTCAAGTATTCCTGAGGGTCGGAAAAGTCTCCAAGTCATGTCGAGTGGTTGGTCATGATCTTTGCGCTAAGTATCTATGACTATGTGGATGTAATTATGAAATTCTGGCATTGTTGATATTTCTAGTTACTCATACTGGAATCCTATTTGATTGCTTAAATGCACACTCATTTCCCGTTGAATCAAAAAATTAAACATTAGTCGCCGACGTTCACCTACATCGAAGTGCAAACGAGTAGTTGTCATGGTCTAACATGTGCACGCGCACGTTTTCAAGTGATTTCACATGATATGATGATAATTTGAAAAAAAACTGACATGATGCTTTAATGATATGCCATGGGTGAACGATCACGTAAGTAAGCTTTCAAAAACTTGTTGGCATGTACTATTGGAATGTTTAAGTTTGTGAGCACACGATTGGTCAGCGATTCGAGTTGCTTTGATCGATTGAGATTCTAAAAGCATGTGCATAATCGTAACCTTGCTTGGGTGCATGATAACGTAAGTCGGTTATTGAAACATCGTCGAATTGAGCCTTGATCGTTTGATTTATTCCACGGAATAATTTAGATTCGTAAATACATGACTGTTTAATGATTCGGGTCGGCCTGAATGGTTGGCATTTCGATAATGTGTATGCGCGATCATCATCATTGTTTAAGTTCAAGAGTTGTTCACCAACCCCAAGTAGCCATGTTTGGTCTGCGATCTTTCTCATCTCCACCTTATATGTTTTTGTTTTATTTTTATGGGATCGGTAATAGTCCCGTTACTTAATTTTTTTAAGTTAAACTCCCTACTCCCACTTTTCATATTTCATTCTCCGAAACTAAAGCAATTATAGGCTCCTTGGAAACTTTAAACTCCTCAAAACTTGTTGACCATCACCAACACCAACGTTAACCGATCGTAACCTTCAAACGCCTCCTGCTCATACCCTTGAACCGGGGTTAATAGGTGGGTTCGATTCTTATGAAGGTTTGGTGAGTCAAACAAATGTGTTGAGCGCGTACAATGGTGATGCGGAGGTGGACAGAGTCTTTGGTGGTCGTGGGAAAGGCGGTGGAGTTGCACGAGGAATGACGATGGCAGAGCAGAGCACGGATCTTAAAACGGAGGAAGGAGTACAAAATTATTGAGGAGAAGAGGAATTGATTCATGTAGAAATTGCTGAATGATGGGATATGAAATCATAATTTGTATAAGGGAACTTGATTATTTCTCTGCCAAGTCGAGGGACACGAAATTGTCATTTTGTATCTGGGAACTTGATGATTTATCTGCCAAGCCTAAAGGGTACAAAATTGTAATTTCGTATCTAGGAACCTGATGGAATCTCTGTAAGACGAGAAGACGATGGAGGGATCAGTGGAGAATGAGCGAAAATCAGGATGGAGTCTAATACGCGGGATATGAATTTTATAATAGTGTAGGATACGAAATTTTTATTTCGTATCGATGCACTTTGAAGCTTTTCGTTTCCTGAGACATGATGATCTCCAAGTTGAAACATTAGGGATGGAAACTCTCTTAGGTGTATGGGGATATGAAATTAAATTTTATATCTTGGAAACTTAAGAGAATTTCAACGTTGAAACTTTGGTTCACGAATTCGAGTGATAAATAGATGTTATGTGATTAGATTGAGTTTAAACTCAGTGCTACATTGCACAACACATTAATTTTCGAATGATGCACTTGCTTGAAATGAAGATTCAGATATGCACATAGGATTGGAACATAAACTCGGACCATTGACATATGATTTAACCATCACTTTCCAGATTCAATTCTCAACCCAGTCACATCATAATCGTGATTTGTCTTCAATTTGATGACTTCGGTTCATGATGACAATAGTTTAAGTTCGTTAAACTAGAAACCATCACTGCATCCCAATGAGTATTAGTGCAATTGCATCAGCATGCACGACAATTGCACACTCTACGTATGTTTACACCAACACAGGGGGTACAAGTTTAAATGCACCAACTAAAGCATGGCAATTATATTTTGTAATGACAAAGATATTCTCTAAATGACTTCAACACTTGGCAGCCGAAGCTGTAGAAACGCATTCGAGATCTAATGAACCTAGACCTTCATTTAGCGATCGTGGGGCCTCTAAAGCTTGCACCCCTCCTCAACAAGTTGGCTCATCCAACATGCCTGAACAAGTGAGCACATGGATGAGCCAGTGGTTTAAGGAGAAATAGAACTTTAGGTAGAGGGCAGTTGGAAGGGGAGAATGTTGGTGGCCATCAGAAAGGTGTTGTAGTGGCTTCGTACATGACGGAAGATACTGAGAGTCTTGAGAATCCCCATGATTCGGTTGTCTAGCGAATTGATGAAGCTTTGTTAAGGCGGATTTGTGCGAAATATGAAATATCTTGCCGAGATATTTTGGTTCCCAAAAGGGAATATAGAGCGCACACTCCTCTAGAAGGGTATATTGCCTGGAATAGGCATATATACTGCATCAGATGCGTGCCCCCATCGTGTTCATATATCCCAGATATTCTATATTTCATTCGGCTATCCCCGAAATAACTTCACCCAAATTAATATGTTTTCCTGCTTAACATATACATCTTGTATGTATAATGATTGGCATTGAACTGATAGTGGAAGACATCAGATATCTCTATTCTCTGAAGAAAAGAAACACTGTGTCGCCTTCCCTTATTTATTTGGAGAAGCATCCCAACAGTTGCTTATTATGGGAGCACGAAACAAACTCGACTACTACAAGCATGTTAGTTCTATGTCCGGTGTCCACCAAGATTTGCAAATAGTGGATTGCAGGCGTAATTACTTTAAAACTTACATTGTATTCCAAGTCAATTGAGTTATAATTCCAAAGGGAGATGAATACCTGGAGTGAGTTCTGGCTTTGAGCGATGTCCTAAGTGGGTGTGACGATGCCCAGACTCTACTTTCAGACCATTTCCTTCTCCTGTTCAACTTACTTCTCAGAGGTTGTTCAATGGATCGTAAGGACAATGATGAAGAAGAGGCGGAAGTTGCAGGAGGAGAAATTACTCCGGGTCCGTCGGAAGAGTTTCCCCATGTCTTGCTTCATGATGTGCTCATGGTTGAGGAAGAGGTATCAGGTGCTCAGAAGGAAGTAGGCGGCGATGAAAGCGATAAGGAGGAGCTCGCTGAGGGTACAATTCGCAACCCACTCCCGTTCTCTCTCCGGTTGAGTAAATAAGGTTAGGAGAGGCTTCTGAAAAAAATTCTTCACCTAAGACCCACTACATCGATGAGGGCTAAACATCAGTTCAGAGAGATGGATATGGTCCCGATAGAGACATCTTCTTTTGGCCTTGGTAGAGATGATGTCGAGAGTTTACTGCCAAGTTTTGATGAAATTACCCTTTTAAGCAAGCGAACATCTGATCCGTGGAGGGAACTGTTGATGCCAAAAAAATGTCACCAATACCCAGGATTCTTAATTACTTAAGAATGCGGTTTCACGTAAGGAAAATAAGAGCAGAAGTGCAGAAAAGCAGAAAATGACACTTGAGGTTTATAGTGGTTTGGTCCTGTAAGGGGCCAACGTCCACTTTGGAAGAGCTGCAGATATTTTATTGACAACAATGACCTACAAGTTATGACCACTTCTAGGCATTTAATTACAATAATTTTCACGTAATTTGAAGTCATAGTCATCATACATGATTGTATGGAAAAGGTAGATTTTGTCCTTCTTCCTCAAAGTGAAGATGCCATTATAGATGTCCATTGGAGCTCTAGAGAGGTGTCAAATCAGCAATTTTCTAACCCTTGTAACCAATGAGCTTGGGGGTATTTATAGTGGAGTGGTTAGGTGGGAGTTGGTAGGATTTGGGGGCCACTCAGTAGGAAATCACATCACAGGGCAACATACTTCAGAAACTCGCATCACCCAAGGTAAAAAGGGGAAGAACCGCATCCCTCGGTGGGATACGATTTCCACTTCCCAAGTGATGTGATTTTCGCATCCTAAGTGATGTGAAAATCGGATCCTAAAGGGATGCATGTAGTTGAACGGGCAGAGCCCCATGCCTTGTGTTCATAGGGTCGTCGCATCTCTAGGATGTGATGAGGCAGCATCCAAGGGATGTGATATCATCGCATCCGGGAAATGCAACGTCGTCGCATCCTAGGGATGCCATGACATTGCTCCCGGTAGATGCGGTGGCATTGCACCAGTGGGATGCGATGTCATCACATCAAAGAGATGCAATGTGGGGAAAGCGATGGCCGAGTGTGGCAACTTTGGTGTAGTGATACAACCAATGTGGTGATGCGAGCCATGTGGTGATATGAGGCGAGTTGGAGTCAGGCGAGTAGGTGCGAGGCGAGTTGGAATGAGGCGAGGTTGTGTGATGCAATGTGGGCTTTATGAGGAGTTGTGAAGCCATTGCTTGCTCGACCTCTTCTCGGATTTAATCTTCCACAACTTGGCAACACTTCGAGCTTTAGTACGACATCACGTGTTGAGTCGAGTGGGTCTTGTGTACTTTTGGGAATCAGACAAAAATACCGGTTAACATTTGCCTCCCAAAGTACGTCTTGCCTTGGAAGGATGTGCTTCGTGTTGAGGATAGAGTTGTGGAGAAGTGTGAAGCTTTACGTTTGTTGAGTATCCTGGTTCATTGGTATCTTGTCCAATCGTCTGGCCCCTTTCTCATTCATGAAATTCAAACAGTAGTCGTCGACCCTCGCATACGTCTTGTTGATATCAAATTCGGTATGAACACCCCAAAATGCAATCAACACTTTATAGTATAAACAATTACAAGATCAAGAGTATAAAGACGAGTAAAAGTAAAGTGCACACAACTTTTGAAGTGTTTCGGCTCTAAAATAAGACTATGTCCACTATGAGGGAAGTTTCCATTATGATTATGGCAGTCACAAAGTACATTGATCTCAATTTCATATACATATTCTCTATTTTACAATAGATTCTCTCTCTCACACATAGATGACACTTAAATCCATGCAGATCGATGGAGAAATGGTAAGATCAGCGGGCACTTGGTAAGATCAACGGAGAAATGGTGAAATATCTTTGAATGCAAGGATAATGAAGGAGGATCTTCGATCTCTTAGTCGATGACCTCAATGGAAGCCATGACCGATTAGATGGTAGATCTTCGAATGGTGATACGAATGAGGGAAGGATTGCTTAGGAATGGCGGTAGGAAAGATCTAGCAGCATTTCGTGACCGCAAATAATCGATCCCCCAAAAATATGGAAGCCATATTTATAGGGGAGCTTAAATGAAGAAATGGATTGAAATCCATATATGCAGGTTCCTGGACGAGCGTGCCATATTTACAAAAATGCCATTGTGCTAGCTGTTTCCAGCTATTGCCAGTTGTCAAGGCCAATCGCCCAGATGAATGTACGACCGACCAGTAAGTGTGCGAATGACCAGGGATTGTACAACCGACCAGAAATCAACATAAGTCCTTCTCTACTCGGCCGGTAGATGGTGTCTGAACGATTTAGTGGTGCTCGTCCAGGGGATGAACGATCGACCAAGGTTGTATTGAGCGAGCAGGAAGAGGATGTATGAGCGAACCCTTCGTATCTTGAGTTACTTTCCCACGAGATATGCACGACCAACCAGGGTAGTATGAGCGAGTGACCAGGAGAAAGAATGAGCGATCGACCCTAGTTATTGAACATTGCACTTGTGTGAGTCAGTATGGAGCTTGTTCTATGTTATGAATGAACGACCGTGTGATTGAACCATGCATGAGAGACCTGTACATTGTGCGAACGACCAATGAATCTTGCTCTGAGCAACTGATCCCTATGTTTGTTTAAATTCAATCTATTAGTATACGTGTAATTTCTATGGATAAACATTTTCCTCTCGAAGTCTGTAATTTTAGTTTTCAAAGTTTACATGCTTCGAAATGTAACAAGATTTGATAGAGTAATTTTAGTTTTTAATAGGATAGTCACATTTATTAGAGTACGGGTTATACCTTTATATTTTACTCCTGGTCGGTCGCACATGAGCACAAATCAGGTCTGCACAAATGACCAGACCGCATACATCATTTACCGGTTGAGCAAGCCCATTGGGTCGGGCCTGCTCATTCATCTTCCTCTTTTTACATTGGTGTTTGGTCTTCATTTCCGCACACTGTTCATTTTACTGAAAGAAAACACGTCAATGGTGTGGTCGTATCTTCTTAAGAATCTCGCACCGAATTCTAGTTTTATTTCTGATTGATTTTAGCATCGTTGATCACTTCGGACTTTCATATTCATCAGCAAATCCGCCATAAAATCCTTTCGAGCCTACCAATACAACTTCTTCTAAATTTGAAGCTTCGTCGGAAATTAATCCGGCTGCAAAAGCCTAAATCCTCAAGTCGAATTGAAATAACCACCATAGATCTGAAGTGTTGCTATTCTGCATAGGTAATTAGCTTTTATTGAATTGGATTTGTAATGCTTACGGTTTCAGATCGAGTTGGATACTGAATGCCTTTTTGGATTTGTAATGGTTAGGAATTCGAGAATAGATTGGATTGGATTTGGTTTGAGGTTATGTATGATTGTTTCAGGAAATTGAAGCACACAAGATCCCTTGAATCTCTAATTTGTATTGAATGCACATTAGTTGCTCGACAAAATGTTTGAGACATGAAATCTTGTAACCATAAATTTGTTTGAGTAATTCATAACATATAACACCATATTTATTCATGAAAAACATGTGCCTTTGTTTCCGATGTTAACACATGCCTTGTCCTGCTTTGATGTTGTATCAATACTTTAGTATTTGGCATAAAGTTTGCATGCAGGATGGTCTCCATAAAATTCAGATTGTAACCGATGCTTTCAACTGTCTTTTGCTGTGTGCAAAGTTTTAGTTGAATTCTGGCACTTTGATGACTTGGAACCTTTTAATCTTGCAGTCCCCTAACATACTTTCTCGAACACTGTGGTTGTTCATGCTCGACTTTGCATGGGTCATTCCTGCTCGACTCCTATATGGGGTCGATCACGCACGACCTTGCCCTGGTCGGTCATGCACGACCAGGAATGGATTGAGCACACACGACCAGGCCAGAATGTCTTTTGCATGACCACTTGTTTGACCATGCATATCCACGATTGGATTGAGCATGCACGTCCAGGCCAGAATCCTTCATGTACGACCAGGCATGGGTCATGCGTGACCGACCTGGTCTGGATCGTTCATGCTCGACCTAGTTTGATCGACATGTTTGCATATCTTGGAGGCTTTCTTGCATTAAGGCCTCTACTGATTGTTGAATTTTTCTTGCAATGCTTAACTTGTAGTGACTAAAATATCTACATTTTTTTGAGCTCATAATTTGCTACTAATCGCTCTCATCAACAACATATTAGTTAAGAATTGATATGCAGGGTAACTTATGATTTTAGCTTGAATGGCATATTTATCTAAGATTGCTTTATTTAACTATTTATCGTTAGTTTGAACATTTTCTACACAAATATGGTCATTCTAGAGTTAATTGTCAATGATGCTCGGATTTAGTATAACAATGCATATTGATCGTGAAATCCGAGCTTCGTATTTGCAATAACTCATATAATTATGTATGCTATTCCCTTTTGAGTTTAGGAAGCTTGTGCCTACGATTTATTTTCAAAAATAACTATTTGTGTAGAGATGGTAACTAAACATCAGTCCCTTCGAAATCCTGAAGAAGCAACTATGTCTAGCAAGGATGGAAGTTCTGTCCAAGTGACTGAGACTACATCAACCATTATCCACGAAGCGAACATTAGTCAGGATTTCTCCCAACCCCGGCCTCTTGACATCATAAAACAACACTTCCTTTTGGTTCACATCAGCAGATGTGTGCTCAGTTTGGATTCTCGGAAGATGAAACTAAGTTTCCGGGAAAGGATGATTTGCCTAACTAACCACCCGCCCGGTATGTTACAGTCAATCGCCATATGCTTTTAAGTGGAGCAGCCCTTCCCTTTAATCCTTATTTGGAATTAGTTATGCGGCGCTTGACTATTGCCCCATACTAATTGCATCCCAATGGATATTATATTATAATGGGACGTTATGTACTTTTTATGAGTGTCAAACAACGAGTGCCTACATTTCAAGATATCAGCTTTTTATATGCCTTTAAAAAGAGGAAGACAGATCGTCCCTCTTTTGTCTTTATTGAAGGCAAGTATTTGACAATTATTATCGGCTTAGTGGAAAGTGTTAGGGGATTCTCGGATCAATACTCTTTATGTTCGATGCCTTGGTAAATTTATGGCCGATGGATTGAAGGGGTAACCACTCTTGCTTGAAGTTCTCTATTTTCTTTTTAAATATTGATTCTTAATCCCTTATTTTCTTTAGAGAAATTCCTTCCGATCAAGGTGTTGTTCTTGACCAAACCCTACTTGATTCTTTGAAAGCTGTCAATGAGACCAAGAGAAGCATATAGTTCTTGCTTACGGAAAGATTCCTCTGCCAATATTAATTACTTCACCCCTCACGGTCTGTTGAGACAAACCTAGCTAATAAGAAAAGTGTCACTGGCAAATCTTCCGCTAAAAGCTTCTTTGAAGAAATGTTCAGATCTTGGAAGTAGTAGCAAAACTTTGTCAAAATCTCTGTTGGCATCAATTACTGGAGAAGACATCCCACATCGTGAAGGTAAGGAAATTGTGGAAGGAGGAACTGTTGTAAGAGATGAAACAATCTCTGGGAAAGTTATCGAGAATCGCATTGCCCTAGTTACTTAAGAAGAGGGTTCTACGGGAACCTTCGAGAGCTTAGGTGATTTGGACACTGCTAAATATCTTAGTCAAGGTGACACCATAACTTCTGACCCAGCAATTCCAGCTACAAAGTCTAATGCAGAAAAATCTTGGGAACTTGCCCAATTGCCTGGGAAAACACTTAATTTAGACACTCCTCTAGAATTTGGTTCATTACTGGGTATGTATTAGAAAACATAGACGCCATAGGCTCTTTATGTTTTCCATAAATCTTATAGTTTATTTATGTGTACGTATTTTTCAACTTAAGTGCTGAAATTTTGCTTTGTTCTTTTTTTTAGATACCGAAATGAAGAACTCGTTATCGGATATCTTCTCTCAATAGATTAGTTTTGTTGATCCACAGAGTCTTTTATGATCTCGCCTTTCCCGTCACTTGGACCATTCTCAACCATCCTCGGGTCATAAGTCTCAGCACACTTCCGAGCTTTCATTGACTAACCACCGGAGAAAGGGAAAGCCCAATCACGTAGATGTACCAGACAGAGGTGATAAGGGAAAGGAGAAGCACTAGAAGAGGGGAGAGAGAGGAAGAGAAGTAGAGATGAATGAGGCGAGGATGAGATTCTGAAACGTCATAAATCAACCGAGTTCTCAGATCCTGATATCTCCATTCCTCCTAAACAACCCTTTGCCGCTTCTCAATTCATTGTCCTAACTTCTACTCAGATCCAGATGATTCTTAACAGGCCTCCTTATAAAATTCCGCCTGGAAATCTGAAGCTTAAGGATCGTTTTGGATGTTGGGACCTAAGAGAAATGTTCTTTGACTTGGATTTACATCCGAATGACAAACGGGATGTCATCGACGAGCCGGGCACTATAAAGAGTTACATGCATACCCAACTCGATACTACTAAGAGTCAACTTGAAACGCGGTTAGACATGGCCATAAGCAAAACTGAAACACGATTTGAGGCATTGAACAAATTTGGCTATGAATTTCAAAGGTTAAACACCAAATATCTTGAGCATATTGAAACTTGGGAAAACGACAAGGCTGGATTGGTCCTCATGATCAGGTCCCAAGAATCTGAAATTGCATCTTTAGAAGATGGGAATACCAGGGTAAATAGCTTGGAAACCGAAAATGAGAAACTTAAAAGAGAGCTTGAAGCTGCAAGAAAACAAGTTTAAGTAGCTCAATCTGCCCAAGAACTTGCTGAATCTCAATTGGCTTTGGAAAAGCGAGCTTCGGCTTCTTATTAGCAAGAGAAGGCAGTTCTTGAAGACAAGATTATTTCCCAGAGCAAAGCTCTTAAAGCTATGAAAGAAGATAAAAACAAACGACTAGTGCTCTTGAATAGGGCAAGGCTAAAGTTGATGATACTTTGATCCAATTTTATGTTTATAGCGTCATGAGTCGCAGAAGCTTAAGCTATTTGAAAGACGATTTCCCACAAACTCTGGCTCTTGTCTGGGAACAAGTGCTTGTATACTCTAATGGTTAGAAGAAAATGTCCTTCAAGAGACTCTCCTTGTAACACCCCGTATTTTTAACAACACTAAAAGAGGATAAATTAAATGATAATTAATTTAATATTAGGAATTAAGGGAAACGAACTATGTCATTGTGTCCGTCTTGAAATTCTGGGCAAGATAGACATTTGGTTTGCGTAAAACAGACACCGTATGAAGAAGTAATGAGGATTTTAAGTTTGTATATGCGTAGAAGAATTATATGTATACATATGAGTCAGATATGAGTCAGAACCTTACCCAGAATCGTTCAAAAATCAAAATAGCGTATGGCGGCAAATTTCCCGCTCTAGGGGGTCGACGCCCTTAAGGGGTGTCGACACCGGGGTCGACCCCTCTACATGGGTGTCGACACCAGGGTCGACCACCTTCAAGGGAGCTGACACCGCTAGGGCTGGCATGGCAGTCGGTTTCAGAGGTGTTAGCAGCTATAAATATGTGTCCATTTCTCTTGTTTTCTTCATTGGAAATCATGGAGGCCAAATGCTGCTGATGTCTGAACTGAGATGTATCATATCTTCTACAACAATCAACTTAAGAAAATCAGTTAGAGATTCAAGATCCATTCTTTCTCTATTTTCTAAACCAAACTCTATGAGTTCCTAGTTTCTTTTAGATTTAAATATTTAAAAGTAAACGTGATATGACTATAGTTTGGATTTGTTCACGTGCCTATGTTATATTGGATCCATTGTAAATTGCGAACATATGCCGTTCTGAATTGATTATAAATTGGATCTAATTCTCCATCTTGTCGGGTCTATTGTAACTTTTATGGCATTTTATGATGTGGATCTTGAACTTATTTGTGTTAGATCTGTTTCTAACTATTGGATCAAAATCTCTATCTTGTCGGATCTATTGTAATGTCTATGACATGCTATGATGTGGATATTGACCTTATTCATGTTTGATCTATTTTTAAATATTGGATCTGAATTATGTGGACATCTAAATTATTAATCAGGTCTAGTCTATCACCTTATGCTTATCATATTAGATCTAAACCAGTTGGACATTTTAATTGTTAATTTAGATCTTATTATGCTTATTATGACATCATAGTTATGTTAGAATTAGTTAACTGCCACAAGTTCATCAGATTTATGCTTCTATGTCCACCTTATCACCATGCTAATTTATGCTTATGCCAAAACAATCACCTTTGTCATATTCCCATCACTTTTCCCTTTTTATTTTTTATGACTAGGCTACTTTCTAGCCTAGATGCCGCCAAATATATGTTAATGCGTTAGTTAGGGAACAATGGAAAAAGGTTAGAATTGGCATAATTTAAATAATGTTTATATGAGTTGGACATATAATTCAAAAAGGGGAAATAGGGGCATAATCACCTATAAAGACATAGGTAAGAATTGGATAAGAATGAAATGTCTAATAATTACAATTAGAAATTGTAATTGCACTTATGACACGAGGTTAGGTTTCATTAGTGGTGGAAGTCTGCCCGGACCCGACCGGCATTTCCAGCAACCAATATTGTTGAATCTAGTGTGAGAGGTCTAAGTGCGCAAATACGAGACAGGTTATGACATGAGGTTCGGCCCAACCTGTGGAGAAAGTCTGCCCAGACCCGACCGACATATCCAGCATCCACAAGTTGCAGGCCTAATGTGGGACGTTTAGCCCATTATAAACCATAAATGACATCCACAAGTAGTATGAAAATGAACTAAGGTTAGGATTAAGTAAAACTGGTTGGACAGTGGGTGGGTTAAGTAAATATGAGGGGGTGGGTATTATTTATATATACGCCCACAAACTTAACCTAATAAGGTTATGTAATTAAAGACACCTAGTCGTATACATAACTAGTGGAATAATAAAGTTATGTAATTAGAGACACCTTTTAGGGTAAGAATAAATTGTAGAAATGATAGGGTTGTGTATTAAAGACACCTAGTGGTATACATAAACAAAGAAAACCTAGTGGGGGATACAAGACAAAGGGGAGAGATTGTATCATATTGCGTGGGATCCGTTTCATCCAGTAACCTGGTGTAGGTATCAAAACATGTACTCCGTACTAGGTCAAAGAAGGGGCACGCTTACTGGACTGATTGTAAGAGATCCAAACGTGAAGGACGATGTGGGCGGTACAAACCGACCGAGCCATTTGCGTGCACGAGATGGGCAGAAGGGGATAAGGCGACCGTGACACCTATAGATATGGGGTTGTGCATATCAGCGAGGGGTTGCCACTTTAGGATGTGATACATCCTATGGTGGGGCAAGCACAGAGTATCTACGCGGATTAGGGAGCCGATCGAGTAGGGTAGTAGTTAGGGTACACTTGGACGTACGCCTAAGTCTACCACCTTATATTGGAAGGGATCATCTCATTTTGGATATACTAGTATAGTGCAGAGTAATCATTTTATGGAAGAGTATACACCTTATCCTGTCTACATTGTCACACTTGTCTTTCATGTAGTAATCTATCGTATCTACTTTATATGCCTGTCATGCTACTTTTATTTATTTACTTGCTAAAAGTAACTAGACTTGCCATGCTTTATATCTGACCTTTTTATTTCTCCTTATTTCTTCCGTTTCCCCCTTCCCCACGGGTTTTCAAGGAGGAAATACTTAGGCTTGAACGTGATTCTGCTTACTTTTGCTAGAGCTGTTAATATGTATGGCTCAAACTTCTAACCTTGTTGGTATGGCTGTATTTTGTTTTTGGGGAATTTTATTTCTTTTATGTACTCTGATATTTTTGAAGTACAAGACAGTAACTTTTATGTTGTAACGGGCTTTTGTGTTTCAGACATGTGACGTTTTTTTACCACGCTATCTTATGATAAATAAAGTTTTTATTCCGCTGTTGTTATATATGTTTGTCTTGTAATATTTTCGTTATGTTTACCATAATGCTCTATGAAACTTAATGCTTTCCTTTTGTGAGTATCATTAACGGACGTGGGTGTCACATTTGGTATTAGAGCTGAAGGTTACCAGATAAGATAAAAAAATTTGAAAGCTGTTTTCAAAAAGGTTTTAAAAGAAAGCATTTTCAAAAAGAAAAGACTGTTTTGAAAAACATTCCCCAAAAAGCCACAAGTAATATCTTTCGATCCCTTGTCTGAATCACTTTCCTTTTCTTTTTCAGCATGTCTAGAGAACCCAACATTTCAGAGGGCATTACGATACCAGGATGGTTTCGTAGGTATCTAGAGGCCACAGCGCTTGCCGAAGGCCAAGGAAACGTTCCTCCCCCAGCTGCACATGTTGTTCCTCCTCCTTCTCCTCGTGTAGATAACTTCTCAACGATTTCTATGCTATAGGAGGGAAGCTGTTTCATGTAACCGAGATGTTTGTGGAAGCCAGGAACTGGCTCAAGGAAACCAAGGACAAGTGCGTAATCTTTGAAGTATAAGATCGAAGAATGATTCAGTTAGCTGCTTGGCTATTAAAGGATGAAGATTCATTTTGTTGGGAGGTAACCCAAGCAGGTCGTCCAGTGGAAACTTGGGATGACTTTAGACAGAGGTTTGAGATGAAATTCCTTTCCCACGCTGAGAAGAGCATGCAGATGGAGAGGTTCTTAGCCCTCAAACAAGGAAACTTGACGGTTAAAGAGTGTGTGAACAAATTTAACCAGCTGGCAAGATTTGGACTGGAACTTGTAGACACACCGCATAAGAAGGCTTTGCGGTTTTCTAAAGGGCTAAATGAACCCCTTCATGGGTTAGCCATGGCCCACATCCCAATGGGAGCCACCTTTGAAAGACTTGTTGATATGGCCTTGACGTATGTAGAGGAGAAAGGGGAAAAGAAGGAGGTTAAAGCTGAGGAAACAATGCAAAACAAGAAGACATGGCCCAAGAAAGGACAACAACAACAACAAAAGAAAGGAGGAAAGAATGACAAGGGTAAGGAGAAAAGGAAGTGTCACAGTTGTGGGAAAGAAGGTCACTTGATCAAAGACTGTAAAAGAAGGAAGAACACTTGCTTTAATTATGGAGAAGTCGGACACTTTGCTAGGGAGTGCCCAAGAAACAGGGATAAGGTCAAAGGGCAGGAACTTCTGTAGGGAAGGTGCATGCTCTTGCGATTATTGCTCCTGATAGAGGTAGAAAAATTTCTGTTGAAGGTTTAATTTCTCTTTCAAACCATCCTATTAGAACGCTTTTTGATTCTGGCGCTTCACATTCATTTATGTCTAGTACTATGGTCGAATCTCTGCACTTAATTACCAGTATGGTAGTGGATCCCATAGTTATTTGAAACCCCATTGGTGGTTCGACTCATTTATCTTTGATTTATCGGGGTTTGAAAATATATGTGTTAGGCATCGAGTTTGAGTGTGATGCGTATGTGCTCGGGTTTATGGATTATGGGTTGATTCTAGGAATGGATTGGCTTACCACGTATGGTGCCATTCTGGATTATGAGAAGAGGGTTGTTAGGCTTCTGACTTGTCATAGGAGGACCCTCGAGATTTCTTGTGACCAACAAGGGTCTGTTATGCTTAGCTTCCTAGAGTCTCTTGATGCATCCATAGAAGATTTGCAATCTATTCCAGTAGTCCGAGATTATTCCGATGTTTTTGAGAAGGTTCGAGGCTTACCTCGAAGGCGCGAGATCGACTTTCATATATATATCTGGTGGACAATTTAAAACCAGTTGCATTACCAATGCGCCATATGGCTCCAAGGGAAAGGAGGGAGATGAGTAAGCAAGTAGGGGAGCTACTTGAGAAAGGATTTATCAAACGAAGCATATCTGAATGGGGTGCTCCAGTTATATTCACAACTAAGGCAAATTGATCGCTTCGTTTGTGCGTGGACAATAGGGAATTGAACAAACTCACGAAGAAGAATAGGCATCCGCTCCCCAGGATCGATGATTTATTTGATTAGCTTGTTGGTGCCTCAGTATTTTCTCAGTTAGACTTGGCCACGTGATTTCATCAATTGAGGGTGGCTGAGGACAGCATAAACAAGACTACTTTTAGGACTCTGGATGGTTTCTTTAAATGGCTAGTTATGCCTTTTGGCCTGACAAATACACCCATCTATTTTGTTGATCTGATGAGTAAGGTGTTTCGGGACGTCCTAAATAAATTTGTCATAGTCTTTGTTGATGATATTTTTATCTTCTCCAAGAGCGAAGAAGAGCATGCCCAGCATTTGAGAGAAGTTTTAAAAACTCTCTGTGACCACCAACTTAAGGCAAAGTTCTCCAAATGCCAATTTTGGAGAAAGGAGGTGAGATTCTTAGGGCATGTAGTCTCCAAAGAAGGGATAGCTGTAGATCCCACGAAAGTAATTGCGGTGCAAGATTGGCAGATTTCTAAAAATGCAACAGAGGTGAGAAGCTTTCTTGGGTTGGCAAGTTATTATAGGAAGTTCATTAAGGACTTCGCAAAGATATCAGCCCCACTCACCAGGCTAGCGAAGGAGAACTTGGTATTTTCATGGGATATAGGTTGTGATGTTGCCTTCTAATGTTTAAAGAGCGCTCTTACAACAGCCCCAGTCTTGACTTTGCCCAATGGGAACAAAGCGTTTACAGTTTACACTGATGCATGTGGTACAGGGCTTGGTGCGGTTCTGATGCAAGAAGGAAAGGTAGTGTGTTATGGGGGTAGACAGTTGAGAGTTCATGAGAAGAACTACCCCACCCATGATCTAGAGCTAGCTGCCATAGTATTAACACTAAAGACACGACATCATTATTTACTTGGAGAGAAGTTTGAGTTATACACCAATCATAAATCTCTCAAGTATCTGTTCTCACAGAACAATCTTAATTTAAGGCAACAAAGGTGGATGGAGTTCTTAGCTTCTTGCGATTTTGAGATTGCTTATACCCCTGGCAAGGGTAATGTGGTGGCTGACACACTAAGTAGGCAGAGGATAGCCTTAAGTCCCCTGTTTTGTGGAGAGGAAGAGCTTGGAGTTCATATCAACCTTTGACTTTAGACCCTCCATCGAGATTTTGCCTTATTTGTTTGCATCGCTAGAGATACGACCAACTCTTATGGATCAGATAGGAGCTTCGCAGCAAGGTGACCCACAGATTTTAGACATCATAGATAAGCTCCTAAAAAGGGAGACTTCTAGTCATCTCGTCGGTATACCATAGACGAAAAAGGGTGGTTGTGATGAGATGGAAGCCTTTGTGTTCCTCAAACTGGAAGCTTGATAAAGACAGTCCTAGAAGAAGCCCACCATTCTAAGATGACTATTCATCCAGGCGCTGATAAGATGTACACAGACATGAAGAGGGTTTTCTTTTGGGCCGAGATGAAGAAAGATGTGGCAGAATTTGTTTCTTAATGTTTAGTCTGACAGCAAGTCAAGGCTGAGCAAAAGAAGCCCAGTGGTTTACTTCATCCTTTGGAGGTTCCTCAGTGGAAATGTGAGAGCGTCTCTATGGATTTCATAGATGATTTTCCTAGATCGAAGAAAGGAAACACCAGTATCTGGGTTGTGGTAGATAGACACACTAAGATCGCTGACCTTATTCTAGTTAAGATAAGAGGATGACATCATGATTAGCAGCAATCTATGTTCGAAAGATAGTTCGTCTTCATGGGGTACCTTATGGCATCGTGAGCGATCATGACCCCATCTTCACCAGTGAATTTTGGAGGAGCATGCAATAAGCAATAGGTACACTGTTGTGTTTGAGCACCGTTTATCATCCTCAGACCGATGGGAAGACTGAGAGGGTGAACAGAATCCTTGAAGATCTTTTGAGGCTGTGTATCCCAGACTTCGAAGGGACTTGGGAAGAGCACCTTCCTTTAGTAGAGTTTTCCTATAACAACAGTTATCAAGCTAGCATCCACATGGCACCCTTCAAAGCATTGCACGAACGACCCTGTAGATCACCAACCTGTTGGTGGGAATCTATAAAATGATTATTATTTTGACCAGATATGGTTAGAGAAACGTCTGAGAAGATTGACCTTATTCGACGGTGAATGAAGACAGCTCAAGATAGGCAGAAATCCTATGCAGACAAGAAAAGGACGGATATCGAAATCGAAGTGGGAGACTTAGTTTTTATCAAAGTGTCACCTCTGAGGAATGTTGTTTGTTTCAAATCGGTAGCGTAGTTGGCACCTAGGTTTGTGGGACCATTTCCCATAACCGAGATGATTGGCCAAATGACCTATAGATTAAAGCTTCCAAAAAAATTATCCGGTGTTCATGATGTTTTCCACGTTTATCATCTACGGAAGTATTTACATGACACCGCGGAAGTTGTTGAGCCAAGCATATGGGAAGAAGTGGAAGTAGAGCGAGAGGTGACAGTTAGACGAGTCCCTACCTGTATTCTTGGATCAGAGGTTAAGAAGCTACGCCATAAAGAGATCAAGCTGACAAAGGTTCAATAGGGAGATAACCCAAAGGATGCGACTTGGGGGACCGAAGACAAGATTCAGGCTTCATACCCCTTTCTTTTCGAGGGTATGTTCTTAACTCCTTTTCCAAAATTTTATTAGTGCTTGTTTCTATCATTTGAGTTTATCCTATCCATAGTATCTTCAACCTTTAGATAGGAACCCTATGGATGTAAACATGTGTTTGAGACATGTTATGTTTGATGGATGCAAGTGTTTGCTAGTGGCTGCTTGTGGATGCATATACACACACATTAGGCACTAGATCGGCTCAATCACTCTCATACTGCATATGGATGTGTGTGCATCTTCTTTTCTTTTATGGATGGAAATGTATGTATTAGCATATGGATGTTGCATTTGGATGGATGATTGTGCACCCATATAGAACTTACACGTTATAATAGGATTATATGATACATGTTGTATTCATGGCACTAACATACATTGCATTAAGGAGGTCAACTGGATCAATATACAGCCTGATCTTCGCATTAGTATTGGGACATATACACACACCTTTGCATATATTCATATAAGCATTAGAAATCTTTAAGGACAGTGGATGCCAGTGATTGATGGATGAGAAGATGGATGATGGATGGTAGGATATGCATTCTTCTCAACTCAGAGATTTCGGGGACGAAATACTTTGAATAGAGGGAACGTAACACCCCGTATTTTTAACAACACTAAAAGAGGACAAATTAAATAATATTTAATTTAATATTCAAAATTAAGGTAAATAGACTACGTCATTGCGTTCGTCTCAAAATTCTGGGCAAGATAGACATTTGGTTTGCGTAAAATGGACACCGTATAAAGAAGTTATGAGGATTTTAAGTTTGTATACACGTAGAAGAATTATATATATATATATATATATATATATATATATATATGAGTCAGATATGAGTAAGAACCTTATCCAGAATCGTTTAACAATCAAAATTGCGTATGGTGGCAAATTCCCCGCTCTAGGGGGTTGATCCCCCTAGGGGGTGCCAACACCGGGGTCGACCACCCTACAGGGGTGTTGATACCCCTAGGGCTGATGTGGCAGTTGGTTTCAGAGGTGCTGGCAGCTATAAATATGCGTCCATTTCTCTTGTTTACTTCATTGGAAATCATGGAGGCCAAATGCTGCCGGTGTCTGAACTGAGATGGATCCTATCTTCTACAACAATCAACTCAAGCAAATCAGTTAGAGATTCAAGATCCATTCTTCCTCTATTTTCGTAACCAAACTCTGTGTGTTCCTAGTTGCTTTTAGACTTCAATATTTAAAAGTAAACGTGATATGACTATAGTTTGAATTTGTTCGTGTGCTATGTTATACTGGATCCATTGTAAATTGCGAACATATGCAATTCTAAATTGATTATAAATTGGATCTGAATCTCTATCTTGTCAGATCTATTGTAACTTTTGTGGCATTTATGATGTGGATCTTGACCTTATCTATGTTAGATCTATTTCTAGCTATTGGATCTAAATCTCTGTCTTGTCAGATCAACTGTAATTTCTATGACATGTTATGATGTAGATCTTGACCTTATCCTTGTTCGATCTATTTTTAACTATTGGATTTGAATTAAGTGGACATCTAAATTATTAATCAGGTCTAGTTTATCACCTTATGCCTATCATATTAGATCTAAACCAGTTGGACATCTAAATTGTTAATTTAGATCTTATTAGGCTTGTTATGACATCATAGTTATGTTAGAATTAGTTAACTGCCACAAGTTCATC
Organism: Allium sativum; assembly: GCA_030737875.1. Lineage (NCBI taxonomy): Eukaryota > Viridiplantae > Streptophyta > Magnoliopsida > Asparagales > Amaryllidaceae > Allium > Allium sativum. Next base: position 348,108,978 of record CM060916.1, read on the forward strand.
AGATTTATGCTTATATGTCCACCTTATCACCATGCTAGTTTATGTTTGTGCCAAAACAATCACCTTTGTCATATTCCCATCACTTTTCCCTTTTTATTTTTTATGATTAGGCTACTTTCTAGCCTAGATGCCGCCAAATATATGCGAATGCATTAGTTAGGGAACGTGTCAAAAAGTTTAGAACTGGCATAATTTGAATAATGTTTATATGAATTGGACATATAATTCAAAAGGGGGAAATAGGGGCATAATCACCTATAAAGACATAGGTAAGAATTAGATAAGAATGAAATGTCTAATAATTACAATTAGAAATTGTAATTGCACTTATGACACGGGGTTAGGTTGCATTATTAGTGGAAGTCTACCCGAACCCGACCGGCATATCTAGCAACCACAATGTTGAACCTAATGCGAGAGGTTTAAGTGCGCAAATACGAGACGGGCTATGCCATGAGATTAGACCCAACATGCGGAAGAAGTCTGCCCGGACCCGACCGGCATATCCAGCATCCACAAGTTGCAGGCCTAATGTGGGAGGTCTAGCCAATTATAAACCATAAATGGGCATAGTAATAAATTGGACTACTTAACCTAATCCAATCCATAAGGGATTGTATGAATATGAACTAAGTTTAGGATTAAGTAAAATTGGTTGGATAGTGGGTGGGTTAAGTAAATCTGAGGGGATGGGTAATATTTACATATAAGACCACAAAATTAACCTAAAAAGGTTATGTAATAAAAAACACCTAGTGTTATGCATAACAGGTGGAAGTAATAAAGTTATGTAATTAAAGACACCTTTTAGGGTAAGCATAACTTGTAGAAATGGTAGGGTTATGTAATTAAAGATAACTAGTGATGTACATAGCCAAAGAAAACCTAGTGGGGGATACAAGACAAAGGGGAGAGCTTGTATCATATTGTGTGGGACCTATTTCATATAGTAACCCGTAGTAGGTATCAAAACATGTACTCCGTACTTGGTCGGAGAAAGGGCACACTGGACTGATTGTAAGAGATCCAAACATGGAGGCGACGCAAACCGACCGGGCCATGTGCGTGCATAAGCCGGGTGGAAGGGGATAAGATGACCGTGACACTTGTAGATATGGGGCTGTGCATATCAGCGAGGGGTTTCCAGTTTAGGACATGATACATCCTACGGTGGGGTCGGCACAGAGTATCTACGTGGATTAGGGAGCCGATCGATTTGGGTGGTAGTTAGGGTACACTTGGACGTATGCCTAAGTCTACCACCTTATAGTGGAAGGGTTCATCTCATTCTGGATACACTAGTATAGTGCAAAGTAATCATTTTACGGAAGCGTATACACCTTATCCTGTCCACCTTGTCACACCTGTCTTTTATGTAGTAATCTCTCTTACCCACTTTATATGCCTGTCATGCTAATTTTATTTATTTACTTGCTAATAGTAACTAGACTCGCCAGGCTTTATGTCTGACCCCTTTTTTCTCTTTCTTTCTTCCGTTCCCCCTCCCCCCAGGTTCTCAAGGAGGAAACACTCAGGCTTGACCGTGATTCTTGTTACTTCTGCTGGAGTTGTTGATATGTATGGCTCAAGCTCCTATCCTTGTTGTTATGGCTATATTTTTTTCGGGGAATTTTATTTCTTTTATGTACTCTGATATTTTTGAAGTACAAGACAGTAACTTTTATGCTGTAATAGGCTTTTGTGTTTCAGACATGTGACGTTTTTTTGGACTATGGTATCTTATGATAAATAAAGTTTTTTATTCCGTTGTTATTATATATGTCTGCCTTGTAATATTTCCGTTCTGTTTACTATAACGCTCCACGAATCTTAATGCATTCCCTTTGTAAGTGTTATTAACAGATGTGGGCTGTCACACTCCTAGAAGCAGAGGACCATGATGATTCGGCTAAGGACAGGAAGATACTGACAGATGAGAGAGCTCAATCCCTTGGGGAGAAAACCCCGGAAGCTACCGCTATTCATGCCACATCCCGCCCTGCCAATGCTGAGGCTTCAAGTTCTCAAACTCCTCCTGCGGGCCCTCCTACTATTCATACCGATGAGAATGTTAATGAAGTTCAACCTACTGAGGAGTATGTTGTTCAGGAAGGTACTATCAAGCAATGTACAGGGAATGGAGAGGAGAAAGATGACACCCATTTGAATGTAAATGATTATGAAGTTGAGCTTATAGGCTCGCAAACTCTAGGTAAAACCGATACTTATAAAACCATACCAGATTTGGATTATATTATTTCTTCACCTTCGTGCTCACTATTCATTTGTGATATGTTTACCTTCGTTACCTCTATCTCCTACTAATGCCACCACCATGCAAGATGCTACTACCTATTCGATCTTAGTGCCAACTAGCAATAGCCCGCATATCACTCCTCAGCCAGGTGATACATCATTAGTTACTAAATTTGATCTTGAAGTTGTTGCTTATGATTATAGTAACGATGAGGACGAAATTTGGGATACTAAGTATCTGTCTACTTTGAACGCAGGAGGAAGTTCACTGTGAACAAGCCAAGAATTATTAACCTATCTTCCCTTGAGAGTCCTCACGCAGACAAAGAAGCGAAAGATGGAAGCCAAACAGCTGATACACCTCCCCCTTCCTCCATCAAACAGTCTTTAAGATCTAGTGATGGGAAGAAGAAGAAGAAGAAGTAGTATTTGTGATTTTCATGCTTTGATTTCAGTCTATTTCCTTTCTTATGGTACATTCAGACCGATTGTATATGCGAGTGTCAGTCCTCACTTACTACTTTATACTTATGTTGTTGACTTTGTGACCCTGTGATTGACTTGTGACTCTATGATGAAATTGTGCTTTATTTTATTGTATGGAACAATGTTCTTGCTTTTTGTACTACTGCCTTTTATTCAGCTTTGTCGTAACTTTTATCTGCACACTGCACTTGCATTTTATACTTGTATCACAATACACTCGTATCACAAACACTTTGTCGACTATGAGATTGTAACGAACTTATGGTATGTAAAGTTAGCATTGTTGGTTTGCTTTCAATGCTATGGTTATTCCCCCATACCGAGGTTCGACACAATCTCGTTAGGATGGGAATAAAGAATGTTTCTAAATTCTCTTGGTTGTAGCTAGAATGTTGGAAGCTTTTGTTTCATTAATTAAGGCTTTGACTTTGTTATTGGATTTTGAGCTTCTCGGCTTACCTAGCGATGGAATTCAGTTTAGTTGGTTATTCATCCACTTTCCCTATGTCCCTGCTTGAGAGGTCTTGTATTTATAATGTATTCAATCGTATTTCTCGCTAACCTAGTCCAGGCCCTTTGGAGATTAGATTTGAATACATGCCCCCGGAAAGGTCTTGGTTTTTGTGCCTCTGAAGAGGTCTTTTACTCGATATCTTTCACATCCGAGATGATCGGATGCTACGTAGATAATTGAATTCCTCTAGGGAGGTCTTTCTAAATCCATTATTCGTTGTGACTGAGTAATCCAGACACTTGTCGAATTTATTGGATGCCCATGGAAAGGTCTTGGGTTTTGAGTTTAATCCAATTTTGTGTCATGTCCGTCCTGATTAACTCAGACTTGTGGAGATTGTATTGGATACCCCATTTCGGCCAGGATCTCTGTCAATGATGGTCCTTCCAGCTTGTTGTCGGTCCTCCCGGCCCAGGAGTGGTACTTCCAGTCTAGGTTTTGTCTGTCCTTCCGACATGGTGCTGGACCTTCCAGCTTGGGTTGTCGGTCCTTCGAGCCTAGGACTAGTACTTCCAGCCTAGGTTCTGTCGATCCTTCCAACATGGTGCCGGTCCTTCTAGCTTGGGTTGAATCGTCCCATGAGGCAGACGACAGTTCTTTTATCGAGGGTTATCTCGATTATAGAACTGAGGTCCTGAACCTTTCAGTTTTTTGTTTGTTGGCTTGGTTGGGCTGCTCCTACCTTTGCATCGTTTTTTGAGTTTGATACTAATCATTCTGCCGGACGCTTATCTTGATAGGTGACTGTAGTTAGGGATTTGGCATCTTAAACCTCCTTCTTTAGGAAGTGTTTTCTGTGATGAAAGGTACAGATTTACGACTTGGTGCCCATTTGCTGCTCTTTTCACCATTTGACTCTGGATAGCTTGTTCCTTTTAGATTTGCAAGCTGGCGTGTTTCATCATCTTGTTTAATTTGCATGATGCTTTTGGCACTCAATGTTTGAGCTGTCCCAATCAGGATATGCATAGGAAGCTTCCAGGTTTGGTTGTCTTGTGAATGAGTTATAGCGTCTCTGCTCATGACAAAATTTAATTATTGATGCGTCTAATTTTGATATAATCAACATGTTTTTTTATTTGAATACTTCAAAGTATTCATTATTTTATTTAATTAAATTTGAATTTTTTTATTAATATTTTTTGTTAAATTTAGTAATTTTAGTAAAAGTATTTGCGGTTCAAATCGTTCATTTGAATAAATTGAAACCCTTCTTATTGGATGATCATGATACTTCCCAAAGACCAAAATTCTTGATCAACAAAGGAGCAATATTACCATTTTTGTTACAAAATTTAGAAAAAGAGGGTAATGTCCCATATTTCCAGCGATATAATAATTAATGTATTTAATTATTTATATTGTGATTTAGAAAATTAAATGGTGGTTTAATTAAATAACTTAGAATATTTAATTAAATTAAAAATTAAATAATATATTTAATTACGAAATAATCGGAATTAGCTGAAATGGCAATATGGTGTGAATTGGGAAATTCAAAATATATAATTCAGTTTAAAATTTGAATTACGATAACAAATATATTTAATTAACGATAGTTGAACGTATAAATTTTATTATAATTATTATAGAGCACGAAATGGCGTGGCAGTTCGTAATTTGGCGATTCGAACTTTAAACTAATATACAGAAGCCGTTTTAAATTGAATTTCTGTGAAACAAGAAACGTTAGGAGCTGGTGAAGTATATTTTTCTAGTGGAAGAGAAAAATCGGAATTTCGTCGTGTAGATTTTGAGTTATGTCCAAATCAAATTTTAGAAAAGTTGCTATGGAACTCCTTTATAATTTATCGATTTATTTATATTTTAAAAAGGAATTTTTAATATAAATCGAATATCGATGTAACCCTGGATTTGGAATATCGAGTCATAAATCCCATATGGAGTTGTATGATATCGTATGTGAATATATACGATAATATATATTTATTGATATTTAATTTAATTATATTTAAATATATTTATATAATTAAAAGGGTTATTTAGAGCTTTAAAAATATCCATATTTGCAAATGACCTCGGTTTTTGACGAAACTAATTTTGTTGGGTCCGCAATGGCGAGCTGTAGCTGCATGTCAATTTCCATGATTTTTGAATATCGTGTGTAATCACACGGATTTTTAGAAGGCAAAAACAGATGTAAAATAATAAAAATAAAATATTCCAAGCCTATATAAAAACCTTAACCAAAAGTTATAGCCAAAAGCAAGGTCCACATTTATCTCTTCTCAACCACCGTTCTTTGTGGCCTAAAAACAAAGTCGTGGCTCCACAACGCATCAAAATAGAAGTTTATAAATCAAAATCAAATTCATCCTTCCACAAAAAAATTCGAAACTCAGATAAATACATTCCCAAGACCAAGAGCTTCAATTCGATACCATAATATCTGGGTGTGACGCGAGTTCTGGGTTTCTCGAAGGGCAACAGTAGACCTAGGGTTAAGGTAATCTCGTAATCGAAGTAGTAACTCACCAAATCGAGTTCGTATTTGGGTTTGATGGTCGAAACCGCACTGGTGCACAAAATTTAAGGTTGTGCTGTGGAGATTGATTTCGCGAGTTTATTGTAGGGGCGGCGAGCTCCTGGAGTTGCGATCCATTAAAGGGTTGCGGGTTGATGCTTTTTGGTAGGTGGGAGGAGACTTCGGAGGGAAGTTTAATGGTGTGATGGGTTTGGAAAATCATGAAGTAGAAGTGGAGACGGAGATCGAAATTGGTAGGAGAAACAGGAGGAGGGCGGCCTGTTCTTCGATCAGGAAAAAAAGGCATTGCGGTTTGGGTTTTAAACCGTATGGATGGGCCAAGGAATATGGTAATGGCCCAATTATAAAAAGATAGTTAAGTTTATTTTATATTTAAATAGTATTCATACTTAGAAAATGTATAACTTTATCTTACATTGTCAGAATTTCGAGCGGCCGGGTCCACTGGGATCGTATGGACGGTGGCTACACCGTGGGACTGGCGGGAAGTGAACTGGAACTCGTTACAATTTATAGCGAAATAAATTGTCCCTCTGAATCAACTGACGTAAATCGTTATTTAACAGTTAACACGAAATATGAGTAAAACTCACCAACTCTGAACTATTATATTTTTATAACGTATTCTTAGAACTGATAGTTATCTGTTGATTGCTGTGTTTTAACTATTTGGTTGATTTGCTTATGTATTGGTTGAAATTATAGATAACGATATTTACATATATATCGTTAATCAAATATCGATTCTGTTTATCAGAATATTTCATATCAAAGTGAAATCGATGTTATTATATTATTTAACATCTGTGGATGCAGGGAAATAGATTGGAGAAATCCAACTTGATTCCTTAATATTTTTTGTTTTTGTTTTTCATATATTGTGTATATGATGTGATATATAATCTGTTGTTGATTATGTGTGTCTGAATGATATTGATCACCATTGTTTGGTATTTTAAATACCGTAAGGAATACCAGGATGTAAAAGGGAAATTTCAAAGTTTATTTTGAAAATAAATTATTTATATAAAATCAATGGATTTTATATATTAAAGGTAAAGGATTTTATAAAAGGAAATAATTAAAATAATCAAAGAGTTATAAAGGAAAATATTTGTAAAACAAATATAAAGGAAAATATTTGTAAAACAAATTAAAAGGGAAATATTTGTAAAACAAAAAGAAAGTGGAATATTTGTAAACCATTTACAAATAAAATAGAAAGAGAAATATTTGTAAACCATTTACAAATAGAGTAGAAAAAGGAATATATGTAAAATAATTACAGGTAGAAATAAAAAGGAAAACATTTGTAAAATATTTACAAACAGAATTTAAAAGGAAATATTTGTAAAACATTTACAAATAGATTAAATGGAAATATTTATTTATAGAGTAAATAAAGTTATAAAAGGAATATTTATTTGGTAAATAAATAGAATTATATAAAGGAAATATTTATATGAAATAAATATGGACAAGAGAAAAAGGAAGTATTTGTAATCGAATAGAGTTAGTCGAAAAGAGTTATCAAATATACTTTATTTGAATAAGAGTTAGTCGTTTAGAGTTAACCAGTTAGAGTTAACTAGTTAGAGTTAATCGATTAGAGTTAATCGACTATAGTTAAATCGAATTAGAGTTATCCAAATAGAGTTAATCGAGTTAGAGTTAGTCGAATATTAGTTATTCGAATAAAGAGTTAACTAGATAGAGTTAATTAAACATAGTTAATTAAATTAGGATTAATTGAATATTAGTTATTCAATTTGAATTGATCAAATATAGTTATTTGAGCTGGAGTTAGTCAAACAAAGTTATTCAGGATGAGTTGCCATTTCGTACGATTGCTAGCGTAATTTGAAGGGCTGCAGATAGCCTACGGTGGTCGGATGTTTCCTGAGGGAATCATGCATAACCATTGTGATCGCTGCGATCTAAAGTCAAGCAAATGGAGTTAAATCGAATATTAGTTTTTGTAAATAAAGTTAAAATAGACATAGTTATTCGAATATTAGTTATTCGATAGGAGTTAGTCTAGTTGAGTTAAATAAGTCGAGTTAGTCAACTTAGAGTTAATCGATCAGAGTTAATCTATTAGAGTTAACCAGACAGAGTTAATCAAAGAGAGTTAATCGATTAGAGTTAGAGTTAATCGATTAGAAGTAGAGTTAGTCGAATATTAATTATTCGAATAGAGTTAATTGAATTAGAGTTAATTAAATTAGAGTTAGTCGAATCAGAGTTAGTCAGATTAGAGATAATCGAATATAGTTTATTTGAAGAAAAAAGGAGATAATCGAATATAGTTTATTCGAAGAAAAAGGAGATAATCGAATATAGTTTATTCGAAGAAAAAGGAGATAATCGAATATAGTTTATTCAAAGAAAAAGGAGATATCGAATATAGTTTATTCGAAAGGAGTTATCGAATATTAGTTATTCGAAGTAAGTTAATCGAATATAGTTTATTCGAATTAGAGAAAATCGAATATAAGTTATTCGACGGGAGTTAATCGAATATTAGTTATTCAAGGAGAGTTAATCGAATATAGTTTATTTGAAGGAGATATTATCTAATATAAGTTATTCGAAGGAGAGTTAATAAAATAGAGATTACTCGAAAGGGAGTTATACGTCGAATTCGATTATATCGAATTCGGGAAAGTATTATTTACTTTCCGGTTTTAAATCAAGATTTATTTATTTATAAATAAATAAATTAGAGTAGGTTAATTATTCAAAGTAAGAAATAAAAAGTTAGATGTTAAGTAAGATATTTCAGAAGTAGGGTTTATAACGTTAGCGTTATAATAAATGTTTTTCATAAAAGAAGTGGATTCATAATCTGAATCCGAGAATTTGTGCAAGCAAATGATTGTAGAAATTGGAGCGGTGAGCTTTATCTATTGCAAGATTAAGAATGTTGTTCAGTTAAGGTCTGAGAGGTAATTATACCCCAACTTGATTGACTTCCTTACTTAACTAAGAAATAGTTGCGGTTCGATGGCGAGATTTAGTTAGAAATACAGTTAAGTAATAAGTGATTAATGGATTGAGCGGTCATAACGATGTTTTACACATCGTTAGTTTGAAATCTATATAAATGAGTTTTGGAAATGTTTTCCAAATACAGAATCAGAGATATTTTCTAAATTTAGAAAATAAGGAAATATGAATGAATATATATATATATATGGTTGATGATTTGATTAATAATTTCATTTGGAAATTAGATCGTTGTGTGTACACGGACATTTTTCATTTGATAGTTAAATCACCGACTATCAAAGTTTGACCATTTTAACGTTGTTAATATAGAGAGACCAGTTGGATTATTATCCGAAGAACCACTCCGTATTGGCATAAGCGTTGCAAACCAAGTATGCTGAATATATTGAAGACGGAGTAAAGCGCAAGGGCTATTGTATAAATCCTAGGTAGAGATTGCCTAGGATGAATGTACGGAATAGTGCCTTCGGTTTGTCCAGCCCCAGGACAAATCTATAGGGAAGAATGTCTGACAGAGTATATCTAAAGGATCGCGTAAGTTGATCTCTTTAAAAATAGTTATGTTTGGTGGCGGAGGAATTCATTTCTCTTAGCTTAATACCCGTGGTATTTTTAGGGAAATCAATTTGTGATTTGGCGGGTATGACGATGTGGTATTCCAAGTAAATGAAGATATGATATGTAAAAAAAAGATAAGCGTAGCTTCTAGCCTCACAACCGGGAAATGACAAAAATCGGGCAGGCAGCATGGCTATGTAGGTCGCAGCTATTAGGGTGTATAATCACCTGATCTAGAATTTCATTTACTTCTATAATCTATTGTCGATGCTGTCCCATTCGGGAAACGGTTGCTGATCCCAACCGTTGGTGATATACATTCGATACACTCAAGAGAAATGAGTGGTCGGTCATGTGTGGCCGGGTTGCAAGATGTTCTTTTTGAACCCAGTGTATTCCTCTAGACGTACACTATCAGAAGGTGGTTCCATACCTTGTCATAGTTGGAAATCCATTATCCAATAAGTGTTCGCGGTTTTGATTGTATACTATATATGTAGAACGTGAGATGAAAGGTTTCTGTTATATGATTATTATATTGTGATTGATTGACACTAATATAATATCCAAAGAATTTTGATATAAAGATCATTTTGGATTCTCATAAGGAAAAACCCATTCCGTTATACGGCGTGGTCATATGAGATATCGTTTTATTGCTCAAACTATTTTAAACTGTTTTACTTACACCAGTCCCATGACTGACCAAGAGTTTATTTTGTTTTGTTTTCCCTAAACTCTTAGGTGCCCAATTTTGTACGGGCAATCAAGTAGTCAGGATTTTACAGATATACTTGAAGAGCTTGGAGCAGGAGGCTTCAGGATTATATAGCTATTATTATTTCCGCTGTGTTGTAAGTGTTATACCCTGATAATGTTACTGTGTACATATACTAATTTTATTTTAAAGATATGTTTTCTATTATATGGGGTTCGCTCCACTGTGAGATTCGTGTTACTCTGATGTTGTATCTTCTTCTTCTTCTATTCTAAGTTTCTATCTTATCTATTCTCACCCTCTAATTTCTTTCATGGACTATCTGGTATTTTCGATGCTTGAATGGTCGACATTGAGTTTATGTCGAGTACTCAAGATCACAAAACCCCCGGGTTATTACAAAGAGAAAGGATCTTTTTCTTTAAATATACTAGAAAAAAGAACGAATAGTACTCAAAATCCTCTGTTTTCGATTATCTAATAAATCATTTAATGAAAGTAGACTATCTTACCATTAATTTTACAACTTCCATGATCTCTTCCCGAACCAAACATGAATCTTTCGATTCTTTTGGAGTTAAATTCAACTCTCTCAATTCCCGAGCAATCGCGCCAAAAACTCGAGTTACTTTTGGATTTCCTTCTTCATCAATGACAACCGCTGCATTGTCATCATATCGTATTATCATACCATTGTCACGTCTGAGCTCTTGACATGTACATACAATTATAGCTCTTATGAATCTGATCTTTCTAGAGGCATATTGGGCACTACACCTTTAATTACAACAACAATAACTAAGAACATTGAAAATTTGTCCGAGAGAAGAGTAAGAAAAGAGTAAGAACACAGCAGTACCTTGCCAAAAAAAGGGGTAAGGTACCACCAATTTCTTACTTTTTCATGTCTACAATTTAGTTCATTTGATTACTACAGGGATGAACCCAACCCAGAAAATTCATTGGTAGAGTGGAAGGAATTAGGAAATGAAGTATCCGCTGGAAACGAATGGGAATATAGAAAAATTCGAAGAAGAAAGGATTTTTTGGTTAGACGCATGGAATTAGCTAAATATTTTATCCGAACAAATGTAGAACCCGAATTGATGGTTTTATGTCTATTACCAGTCCTTCCTCCTAAGTTGAGACAAATCATTCAGATAGATGGGGGTAAACTAATGAGTTCAGATATTTGAAGAGGTTCATATACGAAGTGTCTTGAAATAATACCCGGAGCAGGAGATTCAATTAATCGAGATTCAAAAGCAGAAATTTCACGTCTTCCATCAATAGGTTTAGCCAGAGCATTTATAACATGAACCAAATAAGCCTTGCAAACAAAGTGGAATGATGGAAATATCACCATTCCTCGGTTGAGTGTACTTGAAAGGTCGAGGAGAATGTTGCTCAAACTCAAAAGTTTGAAAAAGTCAGTCATTAACAACCACTGATGAAGGATTCCTCGATAAGTTAAGGATTAGTAATCCTTTATAGAAATCGAACGGATTCGGTCTTATACATATGCGAGGAAGGTAATCAAAAAAGAAAGAAGATGAATTTACATTTTAAATCTTGGCATTCTATATCCAATAGAATATCTCGATCTAAGTACGGAGGTAAGAATAAATACAATACTGATGAATGGAAAAAGGAGAAAATCCTTTAGCTAGATAAGGGGCGGATGTAACCAAGTGGATCAAGGCATTGGATTGTGAATCCACCACGCGCGGGTTCAGTTCCTGTTGTTCGCCCATCACGTTATTTCAAATTCAAAAAAATTCTATTTTCAATATTCCTATTTATAGCGACGAAGAATTAAACTATCACAATATTTTTTCCTTTTCCAACTTCTTCTTCCAAGTGCAGGATAACCCCAAGGAGTTATGGGTTTTTTCTACCAATTGGGGATTTCCCTTCCCTATCGCGGAACGAATAGGATATTTCTTTGGGAACATTTTTAAACAACCCCGGCAACAACAATACCTAAGGTCCGGTCAAATAAGTTCTCAAAGATGAATCTTTGGCAAGAACAAAGACCTCGGCTCAGGGTAACCAAACAAACATAACATGCATGCGATGAGGTCTTCCCATCAACTCCCGGGGATCTATCTATCAGTCGATCTACCTAAATGCCCTCTAGTTTCTCATTGAGGTCGAACCTAGACCTGTGCTCGAGAGATAGCTGTCCATACAATGATAAGAGATGTATGGATTCTCGAGAAGAGAGGAGCCGCGGTGGTCCCCCACGGACTGCCCGAATCCCTTTACCAATTAACCAATTTCTCGATGCTGGCCAATTCTGTTCCACTTAATCCCCTTTTCATGGCCATATATCTTTACGGCTAAGGAATGAGAAATCTTTCCCCTGTTCTAAGTTTCCATTTTTTCAGATATGAAAGTAAGAAAAAATCAATTGAAAAAAAATAGTTTTAATTGAAAGTTCTTACTTAATTCATAAGTCTTTATATATAGTAAAAAAAAGAATTAGAAAGGTAGAAAAAAACTTTATTTTCATTTTTTATTTCGGGGACAACAACTATTGAAATATTATCTACACAAGGAAAAGCACTCGCCATTCGTTGGTTATTAGGGGCATCCCGAAAACGCCTGGGTCGAAATATGACTTTCAAATTAAATTCCAAATTAGTAGATGCTACCAAAGGGAGTGGCGATGCCATATGCCAAAAAGAAGAGACTCATAGAATGGCAGAGGCAAATAGAGCTATATGATTCATGCAAGCAAATAGACCTTATTCATGACTTTTCATATGTACATAGCTCAAATGTAGTACTTGCAAATATTTACAACTTTTACAAAAGGTTTAAACAATGTATTATAGAAAGTAACAGTGAAGGTGCTCACTATTCCAAGCCATAGGAATCTGGATTCCATATGTGGTGGACAACTTGAAGGTGCCATCTCGGGGTTTCTATCTTATAACATAAGGTCCTTCCCAATTTGGCCCGAATACCCCAGTTCCAATCATTACTTTTTCAGTACAAGGTCTCCGATCTCGAAAGTCTTGTGTCTGACTTTTGAATTGAAATGTCCGGCTACCCTTCTTTGATGTGCAGCAACCTTGAGTTCTGCTTCAATCCTCTTTTCTTCAAGCTGATCGAGGGCTTCAAGCTGTAACTTCTCATTTTCCTCCTGGTTGAAATGAATCCTTATGTGAGTGGGAACCTCCAACTCTACGGGAATCGTAGCTTCAGAACCAAAAGCCAAGGGAAAGGGAGTATGCCCAGTTGTAGTTTTATGAGTTGTGCAGTATGCCCATAGTGCAAGCGGAAGCTCATCTACCCAACCACCTTTGGATTTCTCTAATCACTTATTTATGGTTGACTTTATGATTTTGTTAACCGCTTCTACCACTATAACAAATATACCATATTACAACGGTGCAAAAACATTGTAAAAGGTTTTTACAACGGTGGAGCCACCGTCGTGTATTAAGAAGTTGTAATATACTTATATCTTTTACAACGTTTCTGCACCGTTGCAACACCGTTGTGAAATATCCATATTACAACAGTGCAAAAACGTTGTAAAAGGTTTTTACAACGGTGGAGCCACCGTCGTGTATTAAGAAGTTGTAATATACTTATATCTTTTACAACTTTTCTGCACCATTGTAGCACCGTTGTGAAATAGGGAATTTTTCAACTGTAATAAATTTTATTACTACTCTTTCACACCATTGTAAAATGATTTATTACAACTTTTTTTGCTGTTGTTACTTATATACACCTTACTAATATAAAAAATTCATATATATATATATATATTAATACTAATATAATTCATATTTCAATGCAACAAATATAAACATACGGAATCATTCATATATATTAATTAACATAATATTCGATCAACATACACATAGTACATCACCAACTAAACCATCACAAAAAACATAACCGTTCCAAATACATACATCGATCTAACACATAAGAAAGATAGAAGCTTTGTCCACAAAAGATACATAAGCATACCCTATGAAAGCACTCTAACTGAAGGCAACGTAATTTTTACAGCTTCTCCAATGGTAGACATTTCGGAATTCAGCTTCCACAAGAAAGCATCAGGATCCACCGCCACATCAATCCAAACTTTCCAATCTTGCGGTCCACGGAGAGACTACAAAAAAAAATTCATTAGAGGTGCAAGCTCATATATATTGTCATTGTGACGAAAGTATGAAGGAGAAGGAAACTATAGTGATTTGTAAATCGAAGATGAAAAGGTTGACATGCTGAAAAAGATATTGCTGAAAAGAAAATTAAATAAGGGAAAAGATATTGCCGAAAAGAGTGAAGAGATTTTGGACTGGACTAATGAAATAACTCTAAATAAATTACGTTAAAACCAAACCATCATGTTTGTATTCGACATGCGCTAGCTGAATGTAAAATGAAGCAGATAACTATGTCAGCTATTATCAGAAGTGGAAAACATCGATTACCAAGTTAGCCTTTTGGATGCATTTTGTCGGGAGCCCATTGGCAACCAATGTATGAATAATTTACACCTTGTGGCGTAGATTTCAAGCATGTCGATATACATACTGATCATGGAAATTGATGCTCTATATTTTACAGTACAGTAATTATCACTTTGCTTTAATAGGATATTAATCACGTTTTTAAGTGCTTCAAGTAAAAATGAAATCAACATTGGCTAGAACTAACCTATAAAGTGTTTCATAAACGAGAGGAACTGAAATAATGTAGTGTGGTTGATACCGCTTCAAATCATCCTTGTAACAAAACACCCAAAAAAGTAGAGCTGTTATTAATATATATGTTTATCACTTAGAATTTCAATCAAAAGTGATTGGAAAATTTATCAAAATGCATTTATCGTGATCAATAAAAATTAACCTTTTAGAATGAGTACCTTTAGCTTTTCCACATTGGTGTATACTTGCTCGATGCCACAAGTGAAAATAAAATATTCACAAGCACGCTCGTATGCATGCCAAGGAGGAAGCATACTTAAAAATCAATCTCCAGCTACTGCAGGCACTATGTCCCAAAGGTTCTTTGTCTATGGAAATAAAATAAGGGAAATGATAAATTATATAGACCACATATAACATTTAGACATGTCAGAGGGAGAATATGCAGACAATGAATGTACACTAAATTGTTAGTGTTAAAAAAATGTATTATATATTTGAGAAACAAGACAAAAATGAATATTAGCTCGATGTCACAAATTATACAAGGGATAAGAGATAAAACCTAAAAGAAATATTTATTCAACCTGATGCAAGAGACTTTGATGTGTAAGAATTATGCCTTTCGGTGAACCGTTCGTGCCGCTTGTACACATAAGCGTTGCAATGTCATCAAGATTGATTGTACCATAAACTAAACGTTGACCTGCAAAATATAGGAGTACTTCATAGTTGGGTTTTGCTTATAACTCCGTATGACCAAAATGAACATTAGTAGGTAGCTTTATAAATAAATGTCTACTGTAGAAATATCATCATTGAAAGATTAAGTCCCCGATTGGTCTTCCATTTTTAGTTTTATGTTTCTGCCCAAGCAAAAGTACGCACCGCACATGTATTTTTGGATAAAAACCAATTATAAAAATGATGCTAACATACCTAATAGAAAACAAGAAAACTGAACCTCAAAAACTTTAGCAAAAAACCATCCGAGACAAAATTCCAGAGCCTTCTTTGCGTAGTACGAAACTCAAGTGAACTTCAAACCAAAGAACTAGCTGTCGATCAAAGTCGTTTGAAGATCTGGACCGCGCCGAGCCGCTCCGATAGATGGAGATCAAAGCCTCTCCGATAGATCTGGACCGAAACAGATCTAAGAGAAATCACGCTCGAGAAAGCAAGAAGAGCAACTAGGTAGAGTAATAGGACCAGGAAAAGCTTGGAGAGGTTTGAAGAGAAGAATCAATTTAAGTAGAGGAGCAAAGCGGATTTGATCATTTGCAAAGCGGATTTAAGTAGAATCAATTTAAGTAGAGGAGCAAAGCGGATTTAAGTAGAATCAATTTAAGTAGTTGAGACGTAATTTTTTTCCAGAGGAATGAAGAAATTGGGGATCGATGTTAGCGAAGAGCAAGAGAGGTCGGACCACATACGAGGAGAAATACGAAAGTGAGAAGCTTTGGAGCCAAAATTTCGGTCTCCCGTCCAACTTTCATCATTTGCGTTAAGAGGGTAACAAATTTTTGTTTTTTTTATTGTTTTTTTTTTGCACGGAAAAGCCAATTTTTTATTGGTTATAAATGAAGTTTCATCTAAATTTATAAAATCAAAATGTAATAATTCAGAATTAACAAGAAGAAAATAGATCGTTGGAAATAAGTTTTTATAATTTTCTAATAAAAACATTTTAATTACTAATTATCAAAAATTAATTGCTAAATAGTAGATATTTCTTCTTGATTATTACTTTTTAATTATTAATATTAATGGTTAGTTCTTAATTATTTATTATTAAAAATTAATTATTAAACTCGGAATGATCTTGAGAAATTATGAAAAAAAAACTTTTTTATTTAACTATAAGTTGTTATTAATATTTAATAGGTTTCTAATACAAGAAATAGAAAAAAGTGTTACTAAAAATAAGTTTAAACAACTTTCTAATTTAACTATTAATTATCAGAAATTAATTAGTATATATTAGTTATTACAACAGACAAAAAAGAAAAGTTGTGATATATGTGTTTATTACAACAATGATTTTTTCACAGTTGTAAAAAATATTTATTACAACAGTGCGTTTTGCACAGTTGTAAAAAATCATTTATTACAACTGTGCTTTTTGCACTGTTGTAAAATTAAAGTTGTAATATGGTGTTTTTGTTGTAGTGTACTTTCCCTTTTGCCTGCGGTTGGGCAACTGCTGCAAAGCTTTTCTAGATTTTATATTTGACACAGAAGCTTTGGAACTCTTCGCTTTCGAATTGGGTTCCATTGTCTGTAATTATCTTCTGTGGCACTATGAACCTGCAAATGATGTTTTTCAGGACAAATTTAATAAATTTCTTTGAGGTTATGTTTGTCAATGGTTTTGCCTTAACCCATTTAGTGAAGTAATCAACGACGATAATGGCATATTTGAATCCAGACGTTGCTGTGGGACGTTCTTTTATAAGATCAATGCCCTAGACGGCAAAAGGCCATGGACTGACCATTTGACTTATCACTGTGGATGTTGGAATCTTCGCCTATCTTTGACATTCGTCACATTTTCTGGTGTATGCTGCGGAGTCTCAATTTACATCTCGCTAGAAATAACCATATCGCAGAATTTTCTTGGCTAATGTTTGACCACCAGTATGGCCTCCGCATTCGCCTTCGTGCAATTCCATCATGATTGCCTATGATTCCTCCTTTTTAACATATCGAAGCAGAGGCATAGAGAATCCTCGCTTGTAGAGCCGTCTATCTTGAATGAGGTACATAGGAGCCTTCCATAGGATCCTCCTTCGATTCTTAGCTTGTGTTGAGAGTGCACCAGTCAGGAGATATTCTTTGATTGGTGCTCCGTGCTAGGACTAGAGACGACTTCCATTGGAACCAATCCTATCAGTTGTGCATCTCTTGTGCTTGCATACTTTGCTAGTGAATCCGCTTTGGTGTTTCCTTCTCTAGCAATGTGAGATATGGTGTAATATTCAAAGCTTTCTAGTAGCTCCCAAGCCTTGGATAGATAAGCTGGCAAGTTACCCATTTTGGCCTGGAACTCTTTCCGAACTTGACACACCACCAATTGCGAATCCCTGAAAATTTGTAAAGTCTTTAGCTGTAATTCTCTTGCCAACCTTATTCCTTCAAGGAGGACTTCATACTCAGCTTCATTATTTATTGATGGAAACTTTAGCCTTAGTGCATAGCAGATGGATCTTCCTTCAGGAGTTTCTAGGATCACTCCTGCCCCTGAACAATAGTCGTTTGATGCTCCATCAACAAATAGTTTCCACTGAATGTTTGCTGCGATGACAGGTTCCTCTTTCCAGTCTCCTCGATCAGTGAACTCTGCGATAAAATCTGCAAGTGCCTATCCATTCACTAGTACAAAATTCGTTTATTGCTTTGCCTATTTACTTCAGTTGTGCTTGAAACAGATGCAAGTACTATTATTTGCTTCCGACACACCATTACAACAGAAGCAATTAGTACAATATAAGAATCACAAAATACAAATATTGGAATTTTCTTCCATTGTCGTTGCAATGGAAGAAAATATAATATTTTGCTTCTGATCAATGTACGAATAAAATGCTTTTATTTGCACCGGTTCCCATAAGAGACGCAAATGACCATGCCGCTTCTTTTTCCCCCATATCCAAATTATGTTGCCCAAACTCCGTTCTTACCGCCTTATCCACAAAAACAGAAAAGGAAAAAAGGAACAATTTTCAGTTCACAGCGAATTAGCCAATATATTTCTCTCCGCCTATTCCATTGAAGTCTTCAGAAACCAATAGTCCATCATTTTCTTCTCTCCGCGTTGTAGATTCGCTAATTTGGATCGTTCATGAGTCGTCACTCGATCGATTGCCAATTATCCGTCAATTTTTAGCTTTTGCTTCAGGTATTTAATCTCCGTGTTCTTATTAGTCGATAAGCGATTTTTGCCTTGATTTTGATTTCTTGCTTTGTTTTATTTCCATTACGATTGATTCTTTATTTATTTTCTCATGTGAAATGACGCTATAGATTTTAAAAATTATAAAAGGCATTTTCAATACTATTGAGTTATATTAATTTAAAATCAGAATTTTATTGTTTTTTACACTATTTTGAATGTCTTTTCTAATGACATTTTCAATACTATTGAAGCTCGTTTAGAAGTTATTAGAAAATAAATTATATTTTTTATATCTTTATTATGCTTTTAGAAACGCTGATATAGTTTTTTTTAATCGTTATACTGCTTTCAGAAATGATGATATAGTTTCAAAATAACTAGCATAAAGATGAATTTATTATACTTGCGTATGTTTATAGTGCTTTCAAAATTATGATCCAGGTTCAAAAAATTGCCTGGCATGAAGATGAATGTTACAGTTTCAGAAATTATGTTTATAGTGCTCGAGCACCATGACTTTATTTTTAACGTAAGGAGGGGATATACAAAAATAAAATGAAGTTAGAGAACGAGATATTAGGAAGTGCAAAAGTGGAATGAAAGTTAGAGATTATAACCTATTTTACACAAAATGTCTCCATTCTTTGAGATGACCCAAGTTGAAAGATTTTCGTTTGTTTCATACACTGCTAATTGGTTGACTATATATCTGCTGCTAGCTCAGAAAAGAGGATTTTTGAATAAATTTATCAAAAAAAAAAAAAAAAAAAAACACTACATTCAGATTTCTATTTGTGTTGCTTTATACTTATTATGTCCAATGCCATCTAATCATGCATTATATATGGCTATATATATGCAGGACTAATTGTTCTGTATAAAAGATATCGTCCTTCTGTTATATGCAACAAAGTCATAAATGTTTTAACAGTTTATTACATGCTTTTGCACAGTTGCTAACTGAAACTTGGTGCCAGAGGTGATGTACCAGTCTGATTTTTGGGTACTTTGCTTATTACAGAATTATCTGCTAAAGGCTATTTTGTATAGTAAAGGTCTATTGTTCTGAAATAATTTTTATTCTATTTAATATTTTAGGATCTCTTTCTACTACCACCAAATTTATTCTTCCATTCAAGTATTCAAAATTATCAGATTCTTGCTTGCAGACGATGACGTTGCCAATAGAGCAGTAATAAGACAGCTACTTAAGAAATTAGGCTGCCATGTCACTTCAGTCTCCTTGGGTATGCAGTGTTTATGCTCAATAGCACATCCGGACGTTTCAACTCATTGTATTGGATTTGAACATGAATAAAATGGACGGGTTTGAAGTTGCTGGCAAGATCCGCAAAACTAATATTGGGGATTGGCCTGCTATTATTGCATTGACTGCAAGTGCAGAAGATGGTATTTTAGAGAGGTGCTTGCAGTTGGGTATGAGTGCATTGATCCGCAAATCCGTTATGATGCATAAGTTGAGAGGTAAGCTTATAAGTTTTGCAGAATACATAACATTGGATAAGAGAGGCATTTTAATTATTTTATTATTATTTTTTCCTATTGGGTTTTTGGTCATTCATTGTTGTACATCTCAAATGCAGCAGTAGTTTCGACACTGAATTTTGATTTAGTTTTACATTCAGAAACTGTAATTTATTGTACGCATGGCTACGTAGGCTGTTGCCAGTTAAGGATTTTGGTAGTGTAAACAAGGATCTTGATATTTACTGTAAAAATGGATTTTGGTTGTATGGGTGAACAATCTATGACGTTTTTGGTTTATGTTTAAAATCATTTTTATTTATACAAGACTTCAGTGTATTTTATGATTGAATCATGTATATTTTGGTGTTGGCTAAAGTGCAGCCTTTGTAAATGCATAATTGTTCTAAAACAGGTTTTATTTCATGTATATAGTTGGTGATGATCTCACTGGAAGTAAAAGAAATTACTATCAACAAAAAGATTGAGGCCCTGTATTAGGTCCTCCGTTTTCGTATACTGAAAACCTACCGTTCCCATATACGTATCATGTTCATAAGTTGGAGCTTTATGTAATTACAGGACAATTTATTTGAATGCGAGTATTTTTGAGTGGTTTGTATAAGCTTAGGGTATAAGGCAGGTCCAATCATAAGTGGAGATAATATGTGATTAGGGCTGTTATGGTAATGGTAACCACTACCGATGGATGAGAATCATTACCGTACCAGTACTGCTGGTAAGTCAAAAATAACTACCGATAATTTACCATTACCGATGGTAAGATATTCATTGGTATACTGATAAACTGGTATACCATTGGCTGGTAATGGGAAATTTACCAGTACAACGAACATTCAAATTTTGTTGTACTAAAATTTGAAAGAAAGCAATCATCTTGTTTTTTTATTATTACTCTATGATATTTATATTAGTATTATGACATATTTTAGTTGACATCTAAGTATTTCTTAATCCATCACAACTTATTTACAATAATATGAGATAATAACATTTATAAACTCAGGCACTGAGCCTTACAAAACTTAAAAAGAAACATCTTCATAAATAATACTATAAAATCTTCTTAAAAACCACGACGTATCGTTAAAAGTGTCTATGGTTAAGCTTTGATCTAATAGTGAAAAATAAATTTAATATGATTGGTAAATTTACCGTTACCACTCGTTTTGACTTTTCTTTACCGTTATATTTACCGTTAACAATGGTAAATTTACCGTTATCATAACAATAACATTGGTAAATCAAAGCGGCTCATTTTTTTTTACCAATTACTTGGTATTGGTATGCTACTGGTAAATTTACCATTACCATAACAACCATAAGTGATGTTGTTTTTAAATGTCAATATATAGACTTAAATTTGCCAAACTGTCAATTGTTTATCCCCGTTAGCCATCGATAAAATCATCTGCTGTTAGCAGCATCATTGTTGGATACTCACTAAACCAAAGTTGATTAAGGGATATTTGGGTTGGGCTTAGTGGAAAGTTGAGTTCACTTAGGGTAACGATTTTCTAACCAAGGGAAAAAGATATTGTGTGCAAGTTATAGTGAGTGGTTGTTAGGCCCAACATGTTAAGTCATTGTACTTCTAAAACACCATCAGAACTCACAATGTCCAATAAATATAAATCAATAAAGAAATCAGTACCCTCGATTTGAACCACACGTTTTTGCAGATGCCTTCACAGTCCAATCATTCACCATTTTCAAAGGCAACAAAAAATAGTCGAGGACGCTCCCTGTGAAATCCTAGTTAATGCGCAATCCGTGGATGCAAGAGTTATCCGAACTTCCTGAATCAACCAAGATGAAATTTTTTTGGCAGTTGTTAATGTTTTTTAGCAATTGAATTGATGAGGAGTTATCAGATATTAGGAGGTCGTGAAATGTTCTTTTTGTTGGTCCGCCGATAGGTGGATATTGTTTTGGCTGCTCGACTAAGGTAAGATCTTTTATTTGTTTGGAGGTAAGAGAAATTGCTCCGTTTGAAAAAAATGCTATTAAGCTTTTACGTTGGACAAGGGTAGATTACATGCCTGTTTATTGGTCTAAATTTAAGTTTACTGGGTTGCCCCCTGATACGTACATAATTTAGATGATTGTAAGGAGCTATAATCATTGTCATTTTATAATAGTTGTACAAAAATGAGTTTGCACTGCAACTTGGTTTGCAATTGAGTTGCACTGCAAACTCGGTTGTAAATTTAGTTTGCATTGTTGCAAACTCGATTTGCAATTCTGTTTGCAAACTTTGTTTGCAACAATAAGTTCATATTGGTGATGTTCGGGATGTTATGGTAATGGTAACCGCTACCGATACATGAGAACCATTACTGTACCAGTACTGCTGGTAAGTCAAAAATAGCTACCGATAATTTACCGTTATCAATGGTAAATTATTCATTGGTATACCGATAAACTGCTATACCGTTGGCTGGTAATGAGAAATTTACCAGTATAACAAACATTCAAATTTTGTTACACTAAAATTTGAAAAAAAAAGTAGTTATCTTGTTTTTTATTATTACTCTACGATATTTATATTAGTATTACGACATGTTTTAGTTGACATCTAAGTATTTCTTAATCCAGCACAGCTTATTTACAATAATATGAGATAATAACATTTATAATCTCAAACTTTGAGCCTAACATAACTTAAAAAGAATCATCATCACAAATAATACTACAAAATCTTCTTAAAAACCAAGACATATCACTAAAAGTGTCTATGGTTAAGGTTTGATCTAATAGTGAAAAATAAATTTAATATAATTGGTAAATTTACCGCTACCACTGGTTTTTGACTTTTCTTTACCGCTATATTTGCCATTAACAATGGTAAATTTACCGATAACATTGGTAAACCAAAGTGGCTCAATTTTTTTTACCAATTACTTGGTATTGGTATGGTACTGGTAAATTTACTATTACCATAACAGCCATAAGTGATGTTGTTTTTAAATGTCAATATATAGACTTAAATTTGCCAAATTGTCAATTGTTTACCCCCTGTTAGCCATCGATAAAATCATCTGCTGTTAGCAGCATCATTGTTGGATACTCACTAAAATGTCCATTTTTCTTTGCTTTCCAGGTACTGCACTATGACAGATTATAACCAACAATCGGAGAGCAAC
Organism: Allium sativum; assembly: GCA_030737875.1. Taxonomy (NCBI): domain Eukaryota; kingdom Viridiplantae; phylum Streptophyta; class Magnoliopsida; order Asparagales; family Amaryllidaceae; genus Allium; species Allium sativum. The sequence goes on from CM060916.1 coordinate 348,132,254, forward strand.
ATGTTTGAAGAAACTCATAAGAAACTATATTCACATAGGCTTGATTTGTTTATGAAAGTTTGCTTTTTAAGTAAGAGCTGCATGTTGTAAGTACCACACTCCATCTTAAAACTGTGATTTTGTAATTAGTAAGTCGTAGTTTTTAGTTTGTACTTGATACTTTCCTGTGTTAAGGCTAGATCATTAGTGGTATTACTGAATTATTTTGCTTTTTGTTTTTTGTTATTTGTTGCTCTTAAATGTATGGATTATAAGACTATCAATGAAATTATTACATTCAAATGTCCAATTTATATTGTTATATAGTCTGATTATATTGTTAACTTAGGCTTGATATGTTTATGAAAATTTGCTTTTCAAGTAAGAGCTGCATGTTGTAAGTACCACACTCCATCTTAAAACTATGATTTTGTAATTAGTAAGTTGTAGTTTTTAGTTTGCACTTAATACTTTCTTGTGTTAAGACCAGATCATTAGTGGTATTACTGAATTATTTTGTTTTTTGTTATTTGTTGCTCTTAAGTGTATGGTTTATAACACTATCAATGAAATTATTACACTCAATTGTCCAATTTATATTGTTATATAGTCTGATTATATAATTGCAAGAGATAATTAATTGTGATATATATTCATTGCTCGTTTGAGAATTATAGTGATTTGGAAGTAAGTAATTTTTTTTTGCCAAAAATAGTTTTTTGCTTCTGATGTAAGCATAATAGAAGCAACAAGTAGGGCTTTTTAAATCTCATTGCCAATTTTTGCATCAACAGCTGAGAACGGAAGCAAAAGGGATGTTTCTGTGGTTTCAATTGTGTACCAGAAGCAACAAATTTGAATCTATTTGTGCATTTCTCATTTGCTTCAGATGTTGAACCGAAGCAAAAAGGAGGAGGAAACCAAAGCTAAAAGATTTTTCTGCTTTGATTTTCCAGTCGGAGCAACACAATTTGGCTTATTGCATCGTCTGCGGTTGCTTCAGTTGTAGAACCAAAGCAACTGGGGTTAAACAATAGAAGCAACATGTCAGATTTGTGCTCTCCGAGAATGGTATATAACATCATACTGACTGAGCACGATATTCCATTTCAGCAACCTACTGGAAGTTTCCGGGCAGAACAAGACTTGCTTCAAAGGCTGATCGATGAGGACCTTAATAGGATGAGCCTGAAAGTAGGGCCGGAGTTTCTTCGAAGCAATAGGTGAGCTTTTCCAACTTTGGGTGATTCAACTCTGCCCAGTTAACCTTTTGCTAATTTAATAGACGGACCTCTGAACTTTCGAATCCTATTTCATCAAGGCTGCACTTAGAGCATGAGCGGACACTGCCAAGTATAAGAACAAGTCTTCCCCGTCATTGGCCTTGGAAAACATCAAAGGTGTTGCCATGTGCTGGATCAGATCCTCAAAAGCTTTCTGGCATTCTGGAGTCCACTGTATATCTTTCTTTCCTTTCCTAAGGGCATCGAAGAAAGGAAGGCATGTGTTCGTTGCTCTTGATATGAAGAGATTCAAAGATGCAATTTTTCCGTTTAAGCATTGGAGTTCACTCTTGGTCCTTGGAGTGCGCATTTCCCTCAAGGTTGATGTCTGAGCTGGATTGGCCTCTATGCCCTGGGCAATGACCATGAATCCCAGGAGTTTTCCTGAAGCGACTCTGAAAGAGCACTTTAGAGGGTTCAACTTCATACCGTACCGGCGTAGAATATCAAACATTAGGGCTAGATTTTCCAAATGATCAACAACCCTTTTTGATTTCACCAACATATCATCGACATAGACCTCCATTGCTCTACCGATTTGTGCTTTAAACATGGTGTTCACAAGCCGCTGGTAAGTTGCCCCCGCATTTTTTAAGCTGAATGACATCACTTTGTAGTAGTATAGGGCAAGATCAGTTACAAAGCTTGTGTCTTCTTGATATGGTCCATACATCATGGTCTGATTGTAGCTTGAATACGCATCCATAAAAGACAGCAACTCATGCCTAGCTATAGAATCCACTAGCTGATCTATTCTGGGGAGAGGGAAGCTACCCTTTGGACACGCTTTATGAAGATTTGAGTAGTCTATGCAAACTCGCCATTTGCCATTTGCTTTTTTCACGAGCACAGGGTTGGAGACCCAGTTTGGATAGGTAGACTCCCTGATGAAGTTATTTTCCATTAACCTGTCGACTTCCTTCTTTAGAGCGCTCGATCTTTCCGGTCCCTGGGTTCTCCTTTACTGCTTGACAGATGGAACACGTGGATCGATATTAAGCTTATGAACTGCAACATTCGGAGATATGCCACACATGTCAGAATGGATCCATGTGAACATATCTTAGTTAGCTTTCAAAAAGACAATCAACTGACTCTTCAATTCTGGGTTCAATTGAGATCCTATATTCAGCGCACGGTTTGGATCTTTCGGATTAACAACAATAGGAATCGTGAGCTCAGCTGGAGCCGCTATTTCGTCACCTACACTAGCTTTTCTAGGGCCCGTTTCTTTTTATGCCCCGCTGTGTTCTCCGGTGCAGGGACCCTGCTCTAATTTCTGTAAAAGGAGGTTGTGAATACGGAGCGGAGCCTCCGCACTCTTTCTTGTCTCCTTCTTCCGGGCCTGGCACAACTCTGTCATGTAGCAATCCCTTGCGGTAGCTTGATCTCCTATAATTACACCAACTCCATTTTCAGTTAGAAACTTCATGGTTAAGCACCATGGAGCTAGTGCAATTTTAAAGCCTATCAGAGTTGGCCTCCCCAGGAATGCATTATAAGCGGAAAGTTCGTCCTCCAGGAAAAAATTCTGCATCATGGATACTTTGCGGTCTCCATCTGCCAATTCTACAAGAAAATCAATTACACCAATAGGCTGTCCAGTGAATCCATTAATCTTGGTTGGACACGCCCGCACATCTGCCATGGACCGCTTCATTTTTTGGGCGGAATTTATGAAAAGCACATTAACGAAGATCCCATATCAACTAGGACTCTTCTCACAATTGCTGGACCAAGTACTATGATCACCATGGGATCAACCGTTGTTGTAGGCAGTCCATCAAAATCTCTATCCCTGAACACCACATCTTCAGCTGAAGTTTTGGGCATCTTCATTGGAAGTGCGTTGCTCAAGATCAGGCACCTTTCTTCTTCTGAAGCGTCCTTTAGCTCATTATCATATTTCTCCATGTCCCCCCAGCTTCTTCCGGCTGGGTGAGGACCTCTACCAATCGTATTGATTATTGGTCTCGAGTCAGCAGGAGACTGAGCCTTCCTTCCAGGTCCTGGTTGACTGGTAGCATTACTCTGACCCTGGGCTGCTTGAGCACCTAGGGGATTTCTTACATATTGCTGAAGCTTGTTCTTTCTAATGAGCTCCTCAATCAAACTCTTCAAGTGTCTACATTTGTTCGTATTGTTCCCTGGCTGATTGTGAAAGCGACAGAATTTGCCAGAATTAGCATGTTGCTCTGTAATTTTCTGTGGTTTTAATTCAGGAAAGATGCCTGAATCCTTCATAATGGAATAGATATTCTCCGGGGTTTCATTCAAGGGAGTCAACTCTGAATGCTTGAAGAACCACATCTTCTTATATGATTTGTTATACTTCCCCTTGTTCCCCCTTTTCTGCCTAGAGTTATTCTATGGATCAGCTTGGGCCTCACTACCTTTCCCTTCACCGGTAGCACTACTTTCTGCAGCATTTCGAACAATGGGAGAATCATCTTCGATACTCATTTATTCTTCAGATTTTCTATAGAATTTTTCAAAGTTTTGGGTTTCTTCATTTTAAGCCACCTCCCAAACTATGACTTTTCGTCAGTAGCACCCTTCAGCGCTGCCAATACGTACTAAGGTTTTGGATCTAAGATTTCAGCTGCCACAGCGTGGAACATTGTAAGAAAAGCCTTGACCATTTCCCTAGGCAGTTGCTCCATTTCGTTAAGCAACAACACATCCCTTAGTTTGGTAGTTTGTAGTCGAAACTGGTCTTGGAACCTTCTTTCCAAATCAGCTAATTAATCGACACATTTAGGTAGTATTCTAGTGAACCATAGATAAGCTACCCCTTCCAAGCACACGGGGAAGTATAAGAACTTAATCTCATTAGTGGCCTTAGCTCAATTAGTGTGTTGATCATACTTGGACAAGAAGATGTTTGGGTCTTCGGTCCCACCATAGGGTGCTATTGTCGTGGTTGTGAATTTATTAAGGAATTTTGCTTGACGAATTATTTCTGTGAACGAGTTCTTGCTTGGCGAAACTCCCATTCCCTCTCATCATCTTGACGGGCCATGTTCTCTTTCATTATTCGTTGGATCATGCTCATCACCGGTTCGTTCCACGGAGCAGGCATTAATCCTTTTACCGGAATGATCACGGTTCAAGTTCCATTGCCCTGCACACCCCTTGGAAGGTGCCTCTTTGGTGGGACTAGTGGCACTTCGAGTTGTACATTTCTCGACATGCTGTAGTGCTTTGACATTAGAGTCCTCAACGCCGACCTCCTCCTTGTCTTCTACTAAAAGTGGGAACGACTAGGATCTTAGGCAGAAGAGTCCTCTTTTTCATCAACATTGACCATGGCCTTCGGAGGCGGGGGATTGACTTAAGCATTAAGCAAAGCATCAAGCTTTTCCATCATCATCTTGGTCGTAGCATCTATTTATTCATTCAAGCCGGTTACCACCACGTTCAATTTCTCTTGTGTTAGAGCCGGTCTCGAGGACTCTCCAACCTCTCGGTTCAAGGTCTATGGTGAAACTGCATCATTATCAACATTTCCATTACTTGTAGTAACTTTAGCTGATTTGCTATTTTTCTTTGAAGCGGCCATGATTTCTGACAACTTTTTGAACTTCGAAGCAAATTCTTCAACAGGCCCACTTTTTAGGCTTTCAGAGCCTATTGTAGCAAGTAGGCTTTAGCGCAACACACCAACAAACCGCATCAAGGCTCTTAACCTTGTGGTCGTGGGTTCGATCCCCATGATGGAGGGCCAAAAATGTTGATATCACATTCGGTATCAACACCCCAAAAATGCAATCAATACTTTAAAGTATGAACAATTACAAGATCATGAGTAGAAAGACGAGGAAAAGTAATGTGCACACAAATTTTAAAGTGGTTCGGCTCTGAAAGAAGCCTACATCCACAGTGAGGGAAGTTTCCCTTATGATTATGCCGGTTATAAAGTACATTGATCTCAATTTCATATACATCTTCTCTCTTTTACAATAGATTCTATCTCTTACACATAGATGGCACTTAGATTCATGCAAATCGACGAAGAAATGGTAAGATCAGCAGAGAAATGGTAAGATCAGTGAACAAATGGTGAAATATCTTCGAATGCATGCAGGATGGAGGAGGATCTTTGATCTCTTGGTCTCTTATATGAGCTCAATGGAAGCCATGACCGATTAGATGGTAGATCTTTGAATGGTGATGACGAGTGAAGGAAGGATTGCTTAGAAACGGCAGTAGGAAAGATCTGGCAGCACTTCATGATCGCAAAGAATCGATCCACCAAAAATGTGGAAGCCATGGACTATTTATAGGGGAGCTTAAATGAAGAAGTGGGATGAAATCCATATATGCAGGTTCCTGGTCGAGCGTGCAGTACTTATAGACATGCCACTATGCTAGCTGTTTCCAGCTGTTGCTAGTTGTCAAGACCGATTGCCCAGATGAATGTACGATCGACCAGTAAGTGTGCGACCGACCAGAAATTAGCATAAGTCCTTCTCTGCTCAACCAGTAGATGGTGTTTGAACGATGTAGTGGTGTTCGTCCAGGGGATGAACGATCGACCAGGGTTGTAATGTGCGAGCGGGCAGAGGATGTACGAGCCACCCCTTGGTATCTTGGGTTACTTGTCCATGAGATATGCATGACCGACTAAGGCAGTACGTGCGAACGACCAGGAGAAAGAGTGAGCAATCCATCCTAGTGTTTGATCATTGCACATGTGTCAGTTAGTATGAAGCTTGTTCTATGTTATTGAACAAATGACCGTGTGATTGGACCATGCACAAGCGATCTATACATCGTGCGAACGATCGGTGAATCATGCTCTGAGCGACTGTCCCCTATGTTTGTTTAAATTCAATCTATTAGTATGCATGTAAATTTTATGGATAAACATGTCTCAGCATAAGCGAGTGGTTGTCGACGTGTGTTCGCGCTTGCGCTTGCATATTTCCATATGGTTTTGTGTGATACAATCACGGTTTGGAAATAAGACATGAGGAGGGATCCTGACACAAAGGTATGTATGAGTGGACAGGTACACATGTGCTTTTATTGCTTATATATATACGTATATATATATGTACATATGTGTGTATATATACACAAAAATTATAAATATAAATATATATATATATATATTATTTTTACATATACATCGCATCCTCGTAGGATGCAGCGGATCGCATCCTAGTGGAATGCGGCGGTGCATCACATCCTGATGGGGTGCATGACGAAACAAATGGGCCAAGGCCCCCCTCCCTCTGTAAAAGCCGAAGCTCCTTCCCATTCTCACACTTTTTCTGCATCCTCTTTCCGCATCAAGCTAATTTTAGGTATTAATGGTGGACGATGGAAGAAGGGATGGATTAGGGGGAGAAGAGAGGGGAGGCGCACTACCTCCTTGACCGCATAGAGGCCCATATCGCTTGTGATGCGATTTCTAGAATCATGGTAATGCAATTTCGCATCACCTTGGTGATGCAGTTTTGGATCGCATCCTTGCGATGCAATATCACATCAGTTTGGTGATGCAGTTCCGCATTACTTGTGACGCGAGCTCTCACATCGCTTGTGATGCGATATCGCATCACTTTGGTGATGTGATTCCGCATCGCTTGCGATGCGAGCTTTCACATCATTGTGATGCGATATTACATCACTTTGGTGATGCAATTTCGCATTGCTTATGATGCGAGCTCTTGCATCTTTGTGATGCGATGCCGCATTACTTGACTGAAGCATTCTGGTATTGTCACGGCGACGCAATTTCATGTTGTTTGTGATGCGACTTTGCATCATTTGCAATGTGATTTCATGTCTCTCTAGTGATGAGAGGTCTCATGCTGACTAGGTGATACAAAGAGCCATCTCCCACCTTGCACCTGCGACTATTCGTGATTAGACGGGATTCAAACTTTGCACATAGGACTTAGAGAATATAGCCCGGACCGTGGACGATTTAAACCTTTTTGACTATAATTTGTTTCCCGATGCTCATCATGATGTAGACGCGGCTCAGCACGAGTTTAAGGACATCGTTCGATGACGACGATGGTTACTGTCATAAAGCAACAGTGATCATCGTCGTTCCACACTACGCTGCACATTTACACATTATTTTACACCAATGTGAGGGGTATAGGTTTTACACATGATGTCTAATGCAACTATATTGAAGTATAGCTAGCAATGGAGAAACAATCCCAAACACAACAACACCCGGAAGCTGAAGCTTCTCAACACTCACCACCCAGTCTGGCTCAACTAACAACACCAGTCCTGGGGACAACAAACTTGAGACTTCTACGGAGTAATCCTCTTCCCAGTCCATAGATTCGCCGAAAGCACCCGACCGCGTCACATAGCAAATGGGCCATATCTCGATCGAACAGCCAGCACAGGGAGGCGCTACTGTAGTTGAGGAGAGGTCCGAGGAGGACATTGATATAGAGACGAGTGACGTACCTGAGGCTCCTGATGCAATGACAGGCGCCTTTATTATTGACAATCCACCAGACTCAGGATGTTCGAGTGTGGACGAGCCTGCCCTGAGGCGCATTTTCGCAAGATTCAAACTACCGTGGCCCCACGTTCGAGTTCCCCAAGAGGAAGACTGAGGACACGCTCAACCAGAAGGATATACCGCATGGAATAAGTACATGTGCATGGCGGGGTGTGTGCCACCGTATTATGACTTTATTCATGACATGCTGAGTTACTTCCTCTTGGCGCCTATACAGCTTCATCCAAACGGATATGCATTCCTCCTCGGTACCTGTCATTTGTTTAACGAGTATCTAAATGAGGAATCCGCTAGAGAGGACATCCAGTTCTTGTTTCAGAACAAGAGGAGACCCAAGACTGCGCCTTCCTTTTACTTCTCAAAAGCAATACACAATGCCCGGTTCATTGAAAGGTCGTGGACAAGGCTTAGGTTGTTATAATCCAAGGGGTTTTTCGTTCGTTTTCCCCCGGGCTTTGCGAGGCGATGGATGAAGGGAAGTAAGTATCTATGTTTTTACTAATTCGATGTTGGTCGAATTATGAACTCGGTGTTGACATCGGTTTTCTACAACTGGAATCCTGCCGGCGCTAAAGGGTGACGAATACCAAGGGTGCATAACGCGTTTGAAAGCTATTCCAAGGGAATTTCACTCGACAAAGAAGATTTTGGATGAGGAGGCCCTTCATCGGACATGCTTGCTTCCGCGAAGCCGGAGAATGCTCCTATCGGCTACACTAGGAAAGGGGTGCAAAGTCCCCGAGAAGGAAGAGAGCCTCGGGGTCGTAAGCGGAAAGCTCCTCCCATCGTGATTAAACGTCCTAAGGCTGTAAAGTTTCAAGAGGGTACCAGTGCGAGAAGTGCTCATGTTAAGGAAACGGTTGGTGGAGGAGATGGTTCACCGTCTACTCATGTCCCATCTACTGATGTTGATGTTAGGGAATGTAGAATGGATTGTTAAGGCAAAACAAACACTAGAGGGGGTGAATAGTGCTTGTGAGAATTTAAACAAAATCTAAAACTTATGTGAACTACAGGATGAATCAAACACCATAAACACAATTACAGACATAGATTCAAACACAGATACAAAATAAACAGAAATAAAGTTGCAGAAAAGAAAAGAACACACTTGATTTTATACTAGTTCGGATTGCTCCTACGTCCAGTCCGGCACAATGCTGGATTGCACAGAGTTTTATTACTATTCCAATAGTCAAGTACAACCCCCTTGATTTCACGACTACAAGGGATACCACCGATTACTACTTCCCTGATTTCTCGGCTACAAGGAAACACCTATTCCTACTTGATTTCTCGGCTACAAGGATACACCGATTCCTACTTCCTTAATTTCTCGGCTACAATGATACACCGATTCCTCTTTTACTCAACCCAAACAATTACAAACAGCGCTAGAACTCTTCAATAGCATTTGATTCAGAGAGAGATGAGAAGGAAGTGTAAAGAGAAGAAGTTTGATCAAAACAGAATTGAATTCGGTAGAGTATAAGTGTAGAAATCATAAAAATGATTTAAAATGATTATATAATGAAAGAGGATGAAGGTAGAGAAGAAGATTTGTTTAAATATTCGATTTTAACCCCTTTCTATAGTGCATGAAAGGTTGTAACGTTTCTGAAACGTTTCAAATAGTGAAAAGTCACTTCCTTTCAAGATTGAAAAAGTGACAGCTATATGTCGACATGGTGTTTTTGGTTTATCGACATACCCTAGTGTATTTTTGAATTTTAAAACATTTTTTCTCCATTCTTTTCAATAACATTCCCATTTTCGTCAAATAAAGCCTCTCTTACGCACTCAACATTATCATCTTCGTCCGTAATCGTTGGTTGAGTCTCTTGATTTTCTTTCTCCTCCATCACTTCTTCTTCCTCTTCTGCTTCTTCCTATGGTTCTTCTTTTGGTTCTTCCTCTTCTTCCATGGCTTGGCTATCATCGTCGATGATAATCAGATTCACCTTGTTATCCATTATTAATTTCAGTAGGCTTCTTATCCCTTTCCCTTGCCTATTCTGCTCCTAACTCATTCTAATCTGAAGTACTTGTACCTCATCCATCATTTGCAAAGCATTCTCCATTTTTTCTTCGATTTTGATAACCCTAGACAGCATAAATCATTGAAACAAACCCTCGGATGGTCCAGTGTATGAATCAGAGTTAATTTGAGTATTTGGATTAGTGGAGGCCATTGTATTTTTTAATTTAGAGTCTTTACAGAGAATAAGAATGAAAATGAAGAAGAAAAGTCGAAAAAAAGTTTAAATAGTTGAAATAACTAACTTTTGGTAGGAATTAAATTTAAAATTTTTTTGGTAGTTATATATCGACATACCAAAAACTCTATGTTGACATAGTCTTATTTTAAATTTCATTATTTTGATTTCTTATTTTATATTTAATTATTCTAACTCACTTAATGAAAATATGCCTAATTCTCTCCTAAGTTTTGTGAATGTTGCTTCATTTAATGGTTGAGTTAATATATCTGCAATTTGTTTATCCGTTTCTATAAATTCAAGTGAAATCTTTTCTTTACTTACATTATCTCTTAGAAAAGTTTGTCTCACATCTATATGTTTAGTTCTCGAATGATGAGTTGGAGTTTTAGAAATACTTTTAGCACTACTATTATCGCAGTATATAGGTGATTTATTTATACTTGAACCAAAATCGTTTAAAGTTTGTTGCAGATACATTAATTATGAACAAGCCAAAGCAGCATATATATATATTCTGCTTCAATTGTTGACAAAGATACAATATTTTACTTTTTACTAAACCATGATCCAAGGGAACGTCCTAGGAAGTGACATGTTCCACTAGTACTTTTACGATCGGATTTGCATCCTGCATAGTCAGCGTCACAGTACGAAACTAAATCGAATGAATCATTCTTATGATAAAATAGTCCAAAATCTGATGTATGGTTTACATACCTCAGAATTCGTTTTACGGTTTTTAAATGTGTTTCCTTAGGTTGTGATTGGTATCTTGCACAAATACATATACTATGCATTATATCTGGTCTACTAGCGATGATATATAATTAAGATCCTATCATTCCTCTATATAGTTTTTGATCAACATCTGTTGATGTATCATTCTTACTTATAGCAATATTAGTTGCCATAGGTGTTGGTCTACCATTTGTTGTTGTTAGATTATATTTATTAACTAAGTCCCTTGCATATTTTTCTTGATTAATAAATATTCCATTCTTTAATTGTCGAATTTGTAAACCTAAAAAAAGAATGATAATTCTCCTATATGGCTCATTTCAAATTCTTTAGTCATAATATTTGAAAATTCTTTGCTCATTTTTTCATTTGTTGAAGCAAAGATTATATCATCAACATATATTTGTACTGGTTGTATATCTCTGTTATTCTTTTAATTTTCCTATTTCAAAGTTTGATTGTCACAAATAATTTATAATCTATCATACCAAGCTATAGGAGCCGGTTTTAGTCCGTATAACGCTTTCTTTAGCTTATATACGTGATCTGGTAATTTTTTATTTTCAAATAGGGGTGGTTGCTCTACATATACGTCTTCTTTGACAAATCCATTTAGAAAAGCACTTTTGACATCCATTTGATATAATTTGAAATTATTATACTTTGCAAAACTAGTAAAATTCTAATAGCCTCTAGTCTTTCTACGGGGGGAAAGTTTCATCGTAATCTATTCCTTCTTCCTTAGGATAATCCTGTGCTACTAGTCGTGCCTTATTTCGTACTACCTCACCGTGTTCATTCATTTTATTTTTATAGACCCATTTGATTCCTATTATTGTTTTATCCTCTGGTCTAGGAACAAGTTCCCATACTTCATTCCTAGTAAACTGATTCGGTTCTTCTTGCATAGCAAGTATCCATGAATCATCGGAATAAGCTTCCTTTGGATTTTTGGGATCAATAGTTGATGTAAATGCAGTATTACTCATACTATTTGAAATACCCCACCTCCGTTAAGGTCACTCACAAAGGGAATGCATTAACTTCAGTGAAGTATTATAGGGAAAAAATACATATAGTTTACAAGACAAACATACAAATAGTGGAAAAACTAGAATTATTTCATAAGTAGCCTGGTTTAGTCAAAATGTTACAACCATTGTCTCGAAACCCAACTTCCAAATCATTACAATAACCTCTGTCTTAATTCAAAACTACAAATACATTAAGAACACAAAACAGTAGTAAAGCAACATATATCCCTAATAAAAGTGTAACCACAGCCATAGCCCAAGAAAAGAGAATCCAAGCAATACATCTACTCTCTTCAGGCTGGAAAAGGGTCTGAACTAAGCTGAAGTATTTCCTCCCTTTGGAACTAGGGGGGGGGGGACGAAAGAAAAGAAGATGAAAGAAAATAGGTCAGACATAAAGCCTGGTAAGCCCAGTGATTTCCAGCATGTAAACAAGAAAAAGGATCATGACATGAATAAACCGAATATAAGATAATACCATAGTAACAAGATAACATAAGGCAAGATAAAATGAATATGCTATCGCAAACATTTCTATTTCTCTGCACCTACTAACAATTGTTTCAACTAGTCTCAAATGTTCATAATAAAAGGATCCCTTTATCGATCAGCTTCTACACGCATGTATTTATTACTTGTGTCATTTGGCCCCGCTTGTTTGTAGATACCTGTGCTGGTCCCACCATAGGGTGTATCAATCCCTATGATGGCGACTTGACACAATTCAAGATGCACAATGTATAACTATTGATGCCCAGTGCCTGATTTTTCCAATCTAGAGTACGTGCACGCCCATACTCCGTCGGAACCTACACTGACGCAACACCCACTGCTATTTTGACCACTTATAATCAGCCTAGTAATCGTGTCCCACCCTGCCTAGTTCAGGGTACTGTGATACATCTATGTGGGTTACTGCTGAAATGGGTCCCCGTTACTAGGGTTTTCGGACCAACATGTTATAATGGCTAAGTGTACTCAATTTAAACCTAACCCCACCCATTTATTTAATTAACATGTTGCATTGGTTAAGTATTGCCTATGTTAACTTAACCCTACCATTCTTAGCGTGTCTATTCATTAATTCATTCATTAATGCACCAACCTCTTACATTAGAACTGTTGTTTTTGGTTGCTGGATGTGCCGGGTGGTTCTGGGCAGACTTCTACCGCAAACTCATTCTAACCACGGGTTTTGGGGCTTAATGCGCTAACCTCTCACATTAGATTTGTTGTTGCGGTCGCTGGATGTACCGGGCAGTTCCGGGCAGCCTTACACCGCAACTCAATCTAACCTTGGGTTAGGCATGTTCATCTTTTAGCCAAATTACATATTTACCATACATGTCCAAGTTTATATGTCAATTATCCACAAATTTAGTCAATTCAAGTTATGTCTCATTTACTTGTTGTGTCCAAAATTACTCCAATAATTTATACCCAATTCTCCGCGTTACAATCGCACGTACAACAAGATTCAAGCTAGGTTTCCAAATGAACCAAGTATTCAAAAAATAAAACGAAAAGGGGAATAGAGAAGAAATGCAAGAATTGACATAGGAGAATAAGCATGTAAAGGTGTACCAAACACAAGAATCATGGTTCCAATAAATTTGCTGTACATTAACAATAAATATGAGCAAACTGAGCAAGTTACATCATAGGCATAGATGTTCGATAGAACTGAACATAAAAGAATCACTAATTTGATGTACAACAAGATAGATTCAATTGTATCACTATTAACAGTCTCATAGGCATAGGTAAACTCAGATTTGACAAAAGAATAAGAATGAATCAGAATTGGTTATCATTACAATTAGGCATAGTTCTAGATTCGATTCATTACAGCCATGATTTCTATTATGTGTTCAAATCTGAATAACAAATGAACTTACAGTGATAGGATTAGAAAGAGAATTATTTGACGTTGTAGCGATTCTAATATCTCTTTGTTGATTGAATTGGAAAACCTTTACTATAATTTGAAGCTCTCCAATTTGATTTGTAGTTTGAAGAAGAAGGAGGCTAGGCTAGTTTAGAGACGCACAACATTGTGGCATCATAGAATAGGATTATGAGGTTAGGGTTTAAGTTTATGTGTGCTTATATAGATGTTTAGGATTAATTAGAGCCTTTAGATCAACATAGTATCCATCCAAACCATCCAGTCCAAGAAAATGCGTCGTCAGGCCAATCAGAAGTCGCCACGTAGCCCTAAAACTCGGAAAATTGTCACTGTCCAGAATAGTCAGGAGGGTCGACCCCTACGGGGGGTCGACACCTATTTCGACACCTCGACACCTGTGTCGACACCCCTCAAGGGGGTCACACCCTCTGGCGGGAATTTTCCCGCCCACTTCTTTTCGCTGGTTTGAATTTCGAATTTTGATTTATTAATTATTTATTTAATTCTGATTTAAACTTAAATCTTCTAACCTACATAACTTCTTCATACTGTATCCGTTTTACACATACTCGGACTCTATCTCAAGCAGAATTCCGAGATGAACGCAATGGCGTTACCCATTTTACTTAATTCTCACTTTTAAAATTAAGAATTCTTTAATTTGTTATTTTAATATTCATAGAAAATACGGGGTGTTACATTCTTCCCTCCTTAAAGAATTTCGTCCCCGAAATCTGTGAGTTAAGAAAAATTTATCCTAACATCCAACATCCATTTACTCAACCATCAATCACAAGCATCCATTGTCCTTAAAAATATTTCTAATGCTTTCATGATTATATGCATAATGTGTGTATATGTCCGTATCTAATGCAAAATCAGGCAGTCAACTGATTCAGTTGACCTCCTTAATGCGAATTATGTCAGTTCCATGAGTCCATCATGTATGCAATTATTCCTAATCATACTTTATAGCTTCTACATGAGTGCACAATCATTCATACAAATGCAGCATCCATGTGATAACACATTAAGTTTCAATCCATATACAAATACATATATGCATATGCAATATGAAAGTGAATGAGCCGATCTAGTACGTAATGTGTGTGTATATGAATCCACGAGCTACCACTGGCAACCACTTGCAACTATCAATCATAACATGTTTCAAACATATGTTTACATTCATTGGTTTCTACTTAAGGATCAAGAATAGGACCGAGGAGATGTACTTAAAAGATAGATATAAGAATGCATAATATTATGGAAAAAGAGATCAACGATGTACCCTAAAAAAGAGAAGGGTAGGCTGCGCGTATTTTGTCTTCGGTCTCCCAAGTCACTTCTTCCTCAGCGCCACTCATTATACTTTAACTAGCTTGACCCCACGATTGCGTAGCTTTTTAACTTCTGTTCCCAAGATACAAGTGGGAACTCTTCTCACCATCGCTTCTCATTCCTCTTCTACTTCCTCTAGTATGCTTGGCTCTACAACTTCCGCAGACTCATGTAAACACTTTCGTAGATGAGAAACATGAAAAACATTATGAATTCCAACCAATCTTTCAGGTAGCTCTACTCTATAAGCCATCGTCCCAATCCTCTCAATGATAGGAAATGGCCCTACAAATCTTGGTGCTAATTTTCCTATGGATCCAAAGCGAACGACATTCTTCAAAGGAGATACTTTAAAGAAAACCTTGTCCCCAACCTTAAACTCAACGTCGGCCCTTCTTTTATCTGCGTAGGACTTCTGTCTATCTTGTGCGGTCTTCATTCGTCTTCGTATCAAGTCCACCCTCTCTGAAGTTTCTATGATCATGTCGGACCCAAGTAAGAGCTTGTCTGTAAATTCCCACCAACAAGTTGGTGATCACATAGTCTTCCATACAAAGCCTCAAAGGGTGCCATGCCTATGGTGGCTTGGTTACTATTGTTGTAGGCGAACTCCACCAAAGAAAGATGATCTTCCCGCGTTCCACCAAAATCAAGAATGCACAATCCTAAAAGATCTTCTAATACTCTGTTCACCCTTTTAGTCTGACCATCGGTTTGAGGGCGATAGGCAGTGCTTAAGCATAGCTATGTGCCTACAGCCTCTTGCAAACTCTTCCAAAACTCACTCGTAAAGATAAGATCTCGATCACTTACTATGCTAGAGGGTTATCCCATGCAGTCGAACTACTTCTTCAAGATAAATGGATGCTAATGATGAGGCAGTCCTCCTACTCTTAACATGTATAAAGTGAGCTCTTTTTGTGAGCTTGTCAACTATTACCTAAATATTGGTATTGCCCCTTCTTAACCTAGGCAACCCATCTATAAAGTCCATCGAAATGCTATCCCATTTCCATTGTGGGACCTCTAGAGGATGAAGCAGACCACCAGGCTTCTTCTACTCCGCCTTGACTTGTTGGCATATCAAGCACTTAGAGACGAATTCAGCTACATCCCTCTTTATGCCATTCCAAAAGAGAACCCTTTTTATGTCTTTATACATCTTGTCTCCATCTGGGTGTATGGTCAACTTAAAATGGTGTGCTTCTTCGAGAACTGTCTTCACCAAATCCTTTGCTTGTGGGCAGATAGTTTTCTATCCATTTCAACCAACCCTTGCCATCTTTGGAGTATCTATTAAGGTGACTAGAAGTCTCACCTCTAATTAACTTATCCATCACATCAACTATCTGAGGGTCTTCACGTTGCGCGGTTCCTATTGAGTCCAAAAGCGTAGGCCGCACCTCTAGCGATGCTAACAAACCAAGTACAAACACAAAGAAGGGTCTAAAGTCAAAGGTTGCTATGTACTCCAAGTTTTGCCTTTCTACAAAGAGGGGACTTAAGGTCGTCCTTTTCCAACTTAAGGCGTCTGCTACCACATTACCTTTGCCAAGGGTATAAGCAATCTCAAAGTCGTATGAGGCAAAAAATTCAATCCACCTTTGTTGTCTTAAGTTAAGATCTTTTTGTGCGAAAAGATATTTTAATGATTTATGGTCAGTAAATAATTCAAACCTTTCTCCTAGTAGGTAATGACGCAACGACTTAAGAGCGAAAACAATGGAAGCTAATTCCAAATCATGAGTTGGGTAGTTCTTTTCATGTACCTTCAATTGCCTTCCTCCATAAGAAACTACCTTACCTTCTTGCATCAAGACAGCGCCTAATCCCGTGCTGCATGGATCGGTGTATACTGTAAACATCTTACTTCCATCGAGCAATGTCAGAACTGGATTTGTTGTTAGGTCCCTCTTCAATCGTTGGAAAGCAACATCACAGTCCAAAACCCAAGCAAAAGTTAGGTTCTTCTACGTCAATCTAGTAAGTGGTGCTGAGATCTTCGCAAAATCTTTAATGAACTTTCTGTAATAGACCGCTAATCTGAGAAAACTTCGTACTTCGGTTGCATTCCTTGGAATCTTCCAATATTGCACCGCCACTACTTTTGCGGGATCCATAGCTATCCCCTCTTTGGACAACACATGTCCAAGAAACCTTAATTCTTCTCTCCAAAAATTGCATTCGCAGAATTTTTCTTTCAGCCGATACGCTCGAAGAGTATCCATAACTTCCCTTAAATGAAAGCATGTTCTTTCACACTTTTTAAGAAAATAAAAATGTCGTCCACGAAAACTACTACAAATTTATTAAGGAACTCCCTAAACACCCTACTCATCAAGTCTACGAAACTGGCGGGTGCATTTTTCAAACCAAAAGGCATGACAAACCATTCGAAGAAACCATCCGGAGTCCTGAACGCAGTCTTATCTGTACTGTCTTCAGCCACTCTTAGCTGATGAAATCCGGTAGCCAGATCCAGTTATGAGAAAATTGATGCACCTACGAGCTGGTCGAACAAGTCATCTATTCTTGGAAGTGGGTGCCATTCTTCTTGGTCAGCTTGTTTAGCTCCCTATAATCCAAGCATAAGCAAAATGAACCATCCGCTTTGGTTGCGAATACTACTGGAGCACCCCATTCAGAAATACTCCACCTTATGAACACCTTTTTGAGCAACTATTTAACTTACTTGCTGAGCTCCTTACTTTCCCTTGGAGCCATGTGTCTAACGGTAAAGCAACTGGTTTTGCATTGTTAACAAGGTATATGCGGAAATCTATCTCTCGCTTTAGAGGTAAACCCTTCACTTCTTCAATGACATCGGAGTACTCACGGACAACTCTAAAAGATTGCAAATTTTCAACAGATGCATCAAGAAATTCTAGGTAGCTAAGCATAACAGAATTCATAGGATTATAAGAGATTTAGAGAGTATTACCGTGGCGAGTCATAAGTCTAATCACTCACTTTTCACAATCGAAGATGGCACCATTATTAGATAACCAATCCATGCCTAGAATCAACCCATAGCCCGTGAAACCCAAAACGTAAGCATTACATCTAAACCCAACGCTTAGTATAGAAATTTCCAAATTCAAACAAATCATTGATAAATAAGCCGAACCGCCAATTGGATTTGAAACAACCATGGGATCCTCAACTATACTGGTATCTAGGTGCGGAGATTCAACTAAAGCAGTAGA
The DNA here is from genome assembly GCA_030737875.1 of Allium sativum. Lineage (NCBI taxonomy): Eukaryota > Viridiplantae > Streptophyta > Magnoliopsida > Asparagales > Amaryllidaceae > Allium > Allium sativum. Next base: position 348,150,468 of record CM060916.1, read on the forward strand.
TATAAAAGAGTTCGATGTGCCAAAATCAAAAAGAATACGAACAGGATGATCAGAAAGATAAACTAAACTCTCAACAGAAATATTTCTACCTCTTTCTTGCATAGGTAATGTAAGAGCGTGAATCTGCCCTCCAAAAGTAGATCCTGTCCTCTGCCCTTGCCCTTGCCTTCTTGGGCAATCCTTAGCCATATGTCCTGCCTCGCCACACTGAAAGCAACCACCCATCTTCCTCTTCTTCTTTCTGCAGTCCTTAACCAGATGTCCAGGTATGCCATAAAAATTACACTTCCTCTTGTCACGGGGTTTGTTATTCTTACCGCCCTTCTTGGAATCCGTCTTCTTATTCTAGGATCCCTTCACTTTCTTGTCTAGAGGTTCTTCCATCTTCCCCTCTTTCTTCCCATCCTTGCTTTCCTCGTGCAATAGTGCCATGTCCACCAGTCTTTCATAAGTCGCTCCCATAGGTATATGGGACATAGTTAGGTCGTGTAGTAGCTCATTTAACCCTTTAGCAAAACAGAGAGCCTTTTTATGTGGAGTGTTTACCAACTCCTTTCCGAATGTAGCCAACTGGTTGAACTTGTTGACGTATTCCTTACCTATAGGCTTCCCTGTTTGAGTGCTAAGAACTTCTGCATCTGCAGGCTTTGTTCAGCTTGCAAGAGGAACTTCATTTCAAACCTCATTCTGAAATCCTCCCAAGTCTCAACTAGTCTCTCTACATTAATAAATTCCCGCCAGAAAGAGGATTCGTCCTTAAGTAACCATACAGCCAACTGTATCTTCTGCCTATCGTCCACTTCGAAGATAAAAAACAAATCTTCTGTTTCCTTGAACCAGTTTCTCGCTTCCATGAAAGATTCATTGCCATTAAAGTTCTTTCCGCCCATAGCTCGAAAGTCTCTACATATCTTCGAGAAAGCATTCATATGCGGAGGAGGAGGAGGACGAGGAGGAGGAGGAGGAACGATAGGTACAGCTGGAGGAACGTTTCCTGGGCCTTCGGCGGGTGCCGTGGCCTCCAAATACCTATGGAACCATCCGGGTCTTGTGACTCCCTCTGGATGATTAAGATCCCCAGACATGCTGAAACGAAAAGAAAAGAGTCAAAACAAAGGATAGAAAGATTGTGCATATGGCTTTGGGGAATATGCCTTTAAAATAAAACAACACTTTTCTTGAAAATGCTTCCTTAAAACTTGCTTTAAAAAAAATTAGTTTCAAAAACTTTTATCTGATCTAGTAACCATTAGCTCTAATACCAAGTGAAATAACCCACCTTCGTTAAGGTCACTCATAAAGGGAATGCATTAACTTCGGTGAAGCGTTATAGGTAAAAGATACAGATAGTTTACAAGATAGACATACAAACAGCGGAAAAAATTGAATTATTTCATAAGCAGCGTGGTTTAGTCAAAATGTTACAACCATTGTCTCAAAACCCAACTTCCAAATCATTATAATAAAACTTCTGTCTTGATTCAAAACTCCAAAAAAAAAAAAAAAAGAAGCATAAAACAGTAGTAAAGCAACATAAATCCCCAATAAAAGTGTAACCACAGTCAGAGCCCAGGAAAAGAGAATCCAAACAATACATCTAATCTCTTCAAGAAGGAAACGGGCCTGAACTAAGCTGAAGTATTCCCTCCCTGAGGACCTAGGGGTGAATGGAAGAAAAGAAGACGAAAGAAAAGGGGTCTGACATAAAGCCTGGTAAGCCCAGTGATTTTTAGCATGCAAATAAGAAAAAGGATCATGACATGAATAAATTGGATATAAGACAATACCATAGTAACAAGACAACATAAGGCAAGATAAACTGAATATGCTATCGTACCCATTTCTATTTCTTTGCACCTACTAACAATTGTTTCAACTAACCTCATGTGTTCGTAATAAAATGATTTATCAAACAGATTCTACTCGCATGTATTTATTACTTGTGTCGCTCGGCCCCGCTTGTTTATAGATACCTGTGCTGGTCCCACTATGGGGTGTATCAATCCCTATGATGGCGACCTGACACAATTCAAGATGCACAGTATATAACCACTGATGCCCAATGACTGATTTTTCCACTATAGAGTACGTGCGCGCCCATACTCTGTCGGAACCTACACTAATGCAACACCCACCGCTATTTTGACCGCTTATTATCAGCCCAGTAATCGTGCCAACCCTGCCTAGTTCAGGGTACCATGATACATCTATGTGGGTTACTGCTGAAATGGGTCCCCGTTACTAGGGTTTCCTAACCAACATGTTATAACGGTTAAATGTTCTCAATTTGACCTAACCTCACCCATTTGTTTAATTAACATGTTGGATTGGTTAATTGTTTCCTATTTTAACTTAACCCTACCATTCTTAGCATGTCTGTTCATTAATTCATTCATTAATACACCAACCTCTCACATTAGAACTGTTGTTTGCGGTTGATGGATGTACCGGGCGGTTCCGGGCAGACTTCTACCGCAAACTCATTCTAACCTTGGGTTTTGGGGCTTAATGCGCTAACCATTCACATTAGATTTGTTACTGCGGTTGCTGGATGTGCCGGGCGGTTCCGGACTGCCTTACACTGCAATTAATCTAACCTCGGGTTAGGCATGTTCATCTTTTAGCCAAATTACATATTTACCATACATGTTCAAATTTATATGTCAATTATTCACAAGCGTAGTCAATTCAAGTTATGTCTCATTTACTTGTTATGTCCAAAATTACTCCAATAAGTTATACCAAATTCCCCGCATTATAATCGCACGTACAACAAGATTCAAACTAGGTTTCCAAATTAACCTAGTATTCATAAAATAAAACAAAAAGGGGAATAGAGAAGAAACACAAGAATTGACATAAGAGAATAAGCATGTAAAGGTGTACCAAACAGAGGAATCATGGTTCCAATAGATTTTTTGCGCATTAACAATAAATATGAGCAAACTGAGCAAGTTACATCATAGGCATAGAGATTAGATAGAACTAAACATAAAAGAATCGCCAATTTGATGTACAACAAGATAGAATCAATTGTATCACTAGTAACAGTCTCTTAGGCATAAGTAATCTCAGATTTGACAAAAGAATAATAATGAACCAGAATTGGTTATCATTGCAATTAGGCATAGTTCTAGACTCGATTCATTATAGTCATGATTTCTATTATGTGTTCAAATCTGAATAATAACGGAACTTATAGTGATAGGATTAGAAAGATAGAATTATTTGATGTTGTAGCGATTCTAATCTCTCTTTGTTGATTGAAGTGGAAAACCTTACTTTAATTTGAAGCTCTCCAATTTGATTTCTAGTTTGGAGAAGAAGGAGGCTAGGTTAGTTTAGAGATGTACAGTATGGTGGCATTATAGAATAGGGTTACGAGGTTAGGGTTTAGGTTTATGTGTGCTTATATAGATGTGTAGGATTAATTAGAGCCTTTAGATCAACATAGGATCCATCCAAACCATCCAGTCCAAGAAAATGCGTCATCAAGCCAATCAGAAGTCGCCATGTAGCCCTAAAACTTAGAAAATCGTCACTGTCCAGAACAGTTAGCAGGGGTCGACCACTACAGGGGGGTCGACACCTATGTTGACACCCCTATAGGGGGTCGACACCTACGTCGACACTGCTCAAGGGGGTTAACACCCTCTAGCGGGAATTTTCCCGCCCACTTCTTTTCGCTGGTTTGAATTTCGAATTTTGATTTATTAATTAATTATTTAATTCTGATTTAAACATAAATATTCTAACCTCCATAACTTCTTCATACTGTATCCGTTTTACGCAAACTCAGACTCTATCTCAAGAAGAATTCCAAGACGAATGCAATGATGCTACCCATTTTACTTAATTCCCACTTTTAAAATTAAGCATTCTTTAATTCGTTATTTTAATATTCACAGAAAATACGGGGTGTTACAGTATTTAATTGATTATGGGTTCTAACAACGGATTCAATATCTCATAAGATATTTTCTACAGGATGGTCTTTAAGTAATCTAATTCTTTTATTTGGTTGATTATCTTCATAATTAATTTCATTTTCATAATCGTCTTTATTTTTTTGAGTTATATTTTTATATTTTTCATCGAAGCATACGTTTAATGTTTCTTCTATAATGTTGGTTCGGGTATTGAAGACTCTATAAGCCTTGCTACTTTCTGAAAAACCAATAAATATTCCTTTATCGGATTTTGAATCAAATTTGTCTAAATTATCTTTTGTATTCAGTGTAAAACATTTACTTCCAAATTTTAAAATATGATACTCTTGGTTTCTTGTTATACAAAAGTTCATATGGTGTTTTTTGAGTTAAAGTTCTAACTGAAATTGTATTAATAATACACCAAGCTGTTGCATCTGCCTCAACCCAAAAATTCCTTGGTAAATTACTATTGGATAACATAGTTCTTGCACATTCTTGTATCGTTCTATTTTTACATTCAACTACTCTGTTTTGCTGAGGAGTTCTTGGAATTGAAAAATTATGGGCTATTCCCTTTTTATTACAATATTTTTCAAAATTCTCATTTTCGAATTCTTCACCATAATCACTACGTATTATTTTAATTTTTAGTGATAATAAATTTTGAATCCTTTTAGAAAAAGTTTTAAACTGATCGAAAGCATCACTTTTATTTTTAAGGAACAAAGTCCAAGTAAATCTAGAAAAACATCAACTATTACATACAAATATCTGTTATGATTTATTGATTGAACTTGGGATGGAACAAATAATCCCATGTTTATTAACTCTAATGGTTTTGAAGTAGTAATTTCTTCTTTTGATTTAAATGAACTCTTCTTTAATTTTTCGAACTGACAAGCATCGCATACATTATTAACTTTAAATTTCATTTTGGGTAATCCTCTAACTGAATCTAATTTAGAAATTCTAGAAATATGTTTGAAATTTGTATGACCGAATCTCTTATGCCAGATCCAAGGATCACTTGTGTTGACCATAATACATAAATTATCGCTAGAGATTTACATACTTAATATATAGATATTTTTCTTTTTATCTCCTTCGAATATAACTTTTGAATTCCTATCTTCTATAAAACATTTATTCTTTTCAAAATTTATTTTATAACCTTTATCGCAAAGTTGACTTATACTTAGCAAGTTGTGTTTTAAATTCCTAACTAATAAAACATCAGAAACAGTAGGAGTTTCAGAATTACCAACATTACCGATTCCAATGATGTATCATTTAGAATTATCTATGAAGTTCACCATACCACCATCTTCATACCAGATTATTGAGTAGTTCTAGATTCCCCATCATATGCATCGAACAGCCACTATCCAGTATCCATTTGTCCTTTTTCATTTCCACCATCTGCTTTTCAGAATTTGAATTTTCAACAGCCATAGATCTCATCCTTTTCTGATTTGAACAATATTTCAGTAGATCACATGCTTCTTTAACATTATTATATATAGACTCTTTCAACATTGATGCAATGCATGAATTGACATTAGCATTATCAGAGATTCCAAAATTTCCCATTTTACCAAAATTTCAAAAATCAGATTATGAACTTTTTGAAAGACCTTGCTCCGATACCAATTGTTAACAATGCGGAATGGATAATTAAGGAGAAACAAACACTAGTGGGGGTGAATAGTGTTTGTGACAATTTAAACGAAATCTAAAACTTATGTGAACTACGGGATGAATCAGACAACACAAACACAGTTACAGACACAGATTCAAACGTAGATACAAAATAAACAGAAATAAAGATGCAGAAAAGGAAAGAATACAGCAGATTTTATACTGGTTCAGATTGCTACTACGTCCAGCCCCACACAAAGCTGGATTGCATAGAGTTTTATTATTATTCAAATAGTCAAGTACAACCTCCCTGATTTCACAGCCATAAGGGATACCACTGATTACTAATTACCTGATTTCTCGGCTACAAGGAAACAATGATTCCTACTTCCTTGATTTCTCGGCTACAAGGATACACCGATTCCTACTTCCTTGATTTCTCGGCTATTAGATACACTGTTTCCGCTTTTACTCAACCCAAACAATTACAAACAGCCCTAGAACTCTTCAATAGCACTTGATTCAGAGAGAGATGAGAAGAGAGTGTAGAGAGAAGAAATTTGATCAAAACAGAATTGAATTGGGTAGAGTATAAGTGTAGAAATCATAAAAATGATTAAGAATAATTATATAATGAAAGAGGATGAAAGTGGAGAACAAGATATGTTTAAAAATTCTATTTTGACCTCTTCTTATAGTGTATGAAACGATGTTACATTTCTGAAATGTTTCAAATAGTGAAAAGACACTTCCTTTCAAAATTTAAAAAGTGACAGTTATATGTCGACATGGTGTTTTTGGCATGTCGACATACCCTAGTGTATTTTCGAATTTTAAAACATTTTTCAAGTGTTTTAATATAAAAATAATTCTAGAAATTCTTGAATCAAAATATTGTATTGTAAATTGATAGAAAAAAGTAGAAAATCGTATGAAAACATAAATTTAAACTATATAATTATATTTATAAAATTATAAGGTTTTAAACTATATAAATATAAAGTATAAGAATATAAATGTATAAAAATTAAGTTTGAAAAACAAAGAAGAATAAGAAATGAAAAATAGAAAAGAAAGAAAATAAAATGCAGAGGATCGAGGATAGAATTAAAAATCAGAATATGAAAATTAGAACTAGAATTTGAACCTGGAGTGCTATTTAGAGTCTTAAAAAATCAAGACTCTATAACTATATTAATTTTGAACTCTTGATCTTGAAATTTTTCTGAACTTTGAATCTGTATCATCTTTAAAACTACACATTCTTCAATAATAATTCTTGCATATATATATATATATATATATTCTATACAAAAAGTGTTAGCATATATTTTATAATGAATGATAATTGAGATATGGTTGTTTTCATCAAAACTCAATTCTCCATTAGTTGAGGCTAGAGAGGAAGTATTAGCGAGGTCGGTTCCCCCGTTAACCACTTCCGGGACCGCCGCATCGTTGGAGATCGCGAATCAATTCAAAGGATTGGACGATGTTTTGAATGAAATTCCACCATCTTGGCCTAGTGGCACAAGTTATGGAAGCTTAACTTTACTGGTTGGGGAGATAAATCCTCCGAGCGAGTCTCAATCTGATCTATGGAAAGTTCACTTTGGGCACACATTCATAAACATTGCATAGTACAACATTTGCTCATGTGCACGAAGTGGTTTGGTCTGACCTTTGACTTTGGTTTGTGTAGGTGAAATGGTTCGCGGAAGTGAAGATGGTAGGTTCCGAGGCCATGGATCGAGGGACCGAAGATCACAAAAGAGCTCGGTTTTGAGTGGTTTTAAGAAAGGGGCCAAGACGCCCGGTCCTCTTCGTGGTCGCGGTGGAGATCATCGATATCAAAAACATTCGAAATCCCTACCATTGCTTTGATCATCGGGAGCAGAATGAAGGCTCGAGACCGTGGGAGCCCGACCACAGGCTTCGATGTTTTTCCTTCCTACCCCTCAGGTGGAAACCGTCCATAAATCTACCAGTCATGCTGTATAGCCAATAGATCGCAGGCCACCGCGGATGGACATGTCAAGGGGAGGAACGGAGGCCCCACAACAAACCAACATGGAGAATATTTCCCTCTTAAAGGAGCAGTTCCCAAAGAATTACTTTGTGGAGTTGATGTTTGTATCGGAGCTTCACCCAATTCCTTGCAACGACGCTACTTTTGTATGGAAGAAAGTATACCATGTTTACCATCAGACTGGGGAGTTCGAAAGGTATGTATGGTATCTTTCTGACCTAATTCAGGCCAAGAATGTTGGGATCTAGAACCGGGGTTTGACCATCGATGGTAAGCGGACGACTGTTCGAAATCTGGAAAAAGAGATAGGTCCTTATGTCATAGGAGCTTTTTGTACTCGTAGTGCCTCATTTGGAAGCTAATTTTTGTTGTTGGCACAGCGAAGCTGAAGGAGGCACATGATCAGCTAAAAAGGGAGGCGGAGCATGAAGCTTTGAGTTTCAAGGATACAGCGGCTTTGCTAATAATTAAGAATACGACCCTCAAAAAAGATAATGCCGAACCGGAAAATGTCAACGCCGAATTGGAGAAGGACAAAGAAAGGTTTCCTAATGTCAGAAGGATAACGAGGCCCTGAGGAAGGAGAATGTGTGGTTGGGTGTTGAGAATGTAAAAGCTTAGAGGCTAATGCAGGAGAATGTTGATCTGAAAAGGCAGCTTGAGGAGGCTAAAAGAGATAAGGAGAAGGCCGAGGAAACGGCTCGAGATGCGTTGGGCCAGTTGGATGGATGAGGATCGAGCATGAGAGAGAGGTAAAGGGGCTCAAGATTGCAGCTGAGGACGCCGCGGCCCAAGCGGAATTGGATTTGGAGCCATATATATGGGATATGTATGTTAAAGTGATCAAGTACCGCGATCTTTCATAGGTTAATGATTACTCCAAGGTGTTGGCCAAGGTGTGGGACATGTTGTTGGACTTTGATGCCCACTGTAGGGGGTGGATTCCATAGATGAAGTTAATTTCATGTTTTATCACTTGAAAGAGGTAGAACACTTGAAGCTACATGAGGGAAGAGAACTGCAGAGGAACGGGCTGCCGCAAAATGAAAAACCATGGACATTGACAGTTTGGTGGTGGCCCATAAATTCGGTGGTGGTATTTCTTCCGAGCAGCCCGTTAGTTCTTCTGCTCCAACAGTTAGCTTGCACGACGCTCACCCTATCGTGCCTGAATACAATCCATATCAACTAGGGCTCGGACTTGAGAGTTAGACCAAGACAATGGGCAAGAGCTTGGTGTCTGTCAGAATTGCACCATAGGTGTCGGTAGGTAAAGTCACACCTTCCTTATGTACCCAAAGATTTAAGTGTGCAGGAACTAAGCCGATCGATAGGCCTTTTTTTGGATGTGCAAGGCCCTTCAGAGCTGAAATGACCGAGAGTTTGGACCCGGCTCAGTTTGGATAGCCCGAGATTGGAATGGAGGGCTTCATGGGTCATCTGGCAAAGGAGTTGAAATGAATATCATGTTTTTTGATGAGGATCTGGCACTCTTTGGCTTCTTTATGGTATGAGATGGGAAAGAAGGCCGTGTAACGGTGACCACCCGAAGTGAGTGATCATACAATGCGAGGGATGTTCGAAGAGCAGTAGGCCGGGTTACGGGCCAAAGCCGAAGAACAAGAGCAAAAAAAATTGACCGACGAGTTAGCCCAGCAAATGACTTTGGTGTATGTTAGGATGAAGGTCGAACAAGATGTGCGGCCAAGGTCCAAAGAGAGAATGAGGTTGCCGCAAGGGAACAGGCGGACCGTAAGGAAAGAGCCGATGTTGAGGCCGCTAGTAAGAATACCGCAGAGACATACAAATAACTGCTGGAGGAAAAGGCCAAAAAACTCAAGGATGGGAGGACATGCAAGAAAAAAGTGGCCGCGAGGGCCGATCCAAAGTGGAAGGAGGGCAGGTCGTCCATTCTTGTGCTTTCAAGCAAGGTTGTTCCTCCGCCTTTGAGGGAAATCTCGCCTGATGATGAGATCACAAGGATCAGCAATGACGAGAAGGAGATCCCACTAGCCTCTCTTTTCCCTTCCTAAGAGTGTAGTTTGAAGAAGTGGAGGAAGAGGGGTGATGATCTGTCAATCAGAGACTCGAGCAAAAAGAAAAAGAAAGGAGAGAAAGAGACCGAGGAGGTAGAGGAGGGCGAGTTGCCCATGTCACCATAGAGTTTGTCTTTCACTTATGTAGGCCGATAGTATACGCGAGTACGGCCCTCGCCTTTTGGCTTTTGGAGGCATGGTGTGGTTTTCATGTACACCCTGTCGTTAGAAAGGAAAGGTATCAGTTTATGTAGTCTAATTTAGTAATGTGAATGAAAGCAATAGTTAGCCTTTCTTATACCGCATTTTTGTTAAGTGTTTAAATGTTCGTTTAAGGCTTTCTAGCGTCTTGCACTTACATAAGCGTACTTATTATTACACCCGACCAAATGTGATTGAAGGCTCCGCACCAAGGGTTTCCCCCGGTCGTGTGGAGGCCGTGCGCTGGCTCCATTCTTGGGCCCTCCGTTAGTCTAGAATCCCGAGCCGCACAAAACCCAGGTCAGGTTCCCTCTCTCTTAGACCTCCAGGAGGTCGTTGTTCCTAAGTCGTGAGGAGGCGTGGACGTTGCGATTTGTCTGACTTTTGGCTCTCCCATCATTCCTTCGAGTTTAAAGCGTGAGGGCATCGTTCATTCGCTAAAGGGAGCCTGGATCTAGACCCGGTGGGTCGTATTGCGGCCGAGGGGATGTCCTCAAGCACGAAGACTCAGGAGCGAAATGATTTATACTCGGTCTCAGCATTGGGCCGAGGTTCGAGTGGTACCCGAATCCAGAGCCTAACGGGTCGGATGGAGCCGCAAGATGGTCGGTTTCACACTTACATGGCTGATGGGTTGCTCCCAAGTCCAGAGACTGGGTGGATGTACGATTTATACTCGGTCTTGTCGCCGATTTAGGACTAGAGTGGTGTTATTTATACTCGGTCTCATCATTGAATTGGGACTCGAGTGGGCTTATTTATACTCAGTTTCATCGTTGATTCGAGTCTCAAGTGGGGTTATTTACTCTTAGTCTCATCGTTGATTCGAGACTCGAGTGGGGTTATTTTTACTTAGTTTCGTCGTTTATTCGTGACTCGAGTGGTGGTAACGGCTCTCATGCTCGGGGTGCCGATTCGATGGTCTGTGTGTTTGCGTATGCAAGCTAGTTATGATGGTTAATCAGACATATCATGCGGTAAGTAAACACATCAAGGGCACAGAGAAACAACACTACCTTTACTAATAACTTTGTTAGTAATAACCTTACAATGCCTTGAATTTAAAGAAAACAAAATATTGTTGAAAAGTGGAAAAACTGTATACTAAGTTATGTGAAGTAGTGTCGAATATGTTTGCTATTCCAAGCCCTCGGCGCCATCAATGGTTGCTAGCTTGAAGGTTCCATCTCCGAGTCTTCATTGTGTGATGTACGGACCCTCCCATCGAGGACTTAGGCTAGTCGATGTGGGAAAGATCCTCTTCAATATGAGATCGCCTACATTGAGGTCCTTGGGGTAGACCCTAGAGTTGAATTATCGGGAGACTCGTTGGCATTGAGCGACAACTCTAAGCTTAGCTCGTTTCTCTTTTCTTCGAGTAGGTCAAGCAACTCCAAGAGGAGATCCTGGTTGGTCTTTAGATCATAGTAAGTGACTCAATGTGATTCGAGCTTTAGCTCAATAGCGATGACGACTTCAGATCCATGCAAGAGTGAAAGGGGCGTGATCGATGGCTAACTTATAGGTGTTCTGGTTGGCCCATAGAGCAAGAGGAAGTTATTCAGCCCACAAGCCTCCGGCCTTTTCTAGACGCTTCTTGATGATGGATTTGATTACTTTGTTGACAGCCCCTACTTGCACATTGGCTTGAGGATGAGCCACCAATGAGAATCTCTTCTTGATTTTGTGGAATCGGCACAGTGTTTTGAATTCGACACTCTCGAACTGGGTTCCGTTGTCAAAAATTATAGGCTAGGGAACTCCATACTGAGTGATGATGTTACGGACAATGAAGTTGATTACCTTCTTAGTGGTGATTGTGGCGAGGGCCTCAGCCTAAAGTAATCCACTACGACGATAGCACGGTGTGCCAGCACTGGCTATTGGAAGAGTTCCGATGATTTCAATCCCCACATGGGGAATAGTCAAGGACTGACCGTTTGTGTTACCTCATTAGGTGGGGCTCTTGGAACGTTGGAAAATATCTGGCATTTTTGCACTCGCGGGCAAAGACCTCCGCGTCTTGGACGAGTATTAGCCAGAAATAACCGTGCCTGCGAACCTTCTTTGATAGAGTTTTCCCTCGGTGAGGTCGTCACACCCTCCTTCATGTACGTCTAGCAACACGCGCCCATCATCGTTGTGGGCTAAGCACCGGAGTAACGGAATAGTGAATCCCCTGCGATAATGCACCCCGTCCAGAATGATGTAGCGAGATTATTTTTGAGTGAGTGCTCGTTTGTTTTTGCGGCGCTCGGGGAGGATTCCATATTGTAACTAGTTGCTGATTGGCATCATCCATGACTCGGGCTCGGGCTCGGGCTCTGTTGTTGCCACCAAATCAGTATGCATCTAATCGATTCTCGGAGAATCGAATATTTCGACGGGGGCATGCCCCATAAGATATGCATCCCCGGAACTTGCCAGTTTGGATAAGTCGGGTGTGCCTCAGGAGTGATGAGCACGATTCGGGCACTGGAACACTGGTCATTAGAGGATCTGTTGATCTTAAAATTGGAATCAACACAAAAGATGTGACAAAGCATTTCACCAAATTGGTAAGGAAAAAAAAAGTGAGTCCACAATCATAAACATCTCAAAAGCATAAAAGAAATAACACAGAATTTTTATACTGGTTCGATCCAAAGAGGATCGACATCCACTTTCATAAGAGATTTCATTATCAATATGTTGATTTCAAGATTTACTTCTTACAACGAATTTATCACTCTTTCCCCCATAGATCTTGTTCGGATAAACTAAGGATCTTCACTTGATTTTGGAGAACAACTGTTTAGAATAGCTAAAGAAAAATTTCGGTAGCACTCATGATCTCCAAAGCCCCTCCTAAAATGAAGGAATGTGGGGGGTATTTATAGGTGAAGTTCATACCAGGTGGCAGTTACGTAAATACTGTGCTTTTTTAGGTCGTAAGCGGGCTTGACTAGATGTTACACGATCCAAAGTAAGGCGGTATGTGCTAAACAAGGCAGAGCTTTCAAACTCGTTCCATTTGAAGGTAGTGCGAGCTAAAGGACGCAGAACGGGCGTGGTTGAGACATTGCGGGCTTGGATATAGTGGAACGACCCAAACATGCTTGGATCGGGCTAAACCAGAATGATGTGGTTTAGGCCCTAATGAAACGGGCTAAAACATTTAGCGAGCTAGCGGTCCAAGAGCCCTGCGAGCTAGCCTCTGAGCAGATCAAGATACCTCGATGACTTAAGACGTTCAAATAAGTCTGAGCTTTGTGAACATCACATATTATTTGAATGACCTAAGATGCCATAACGACCTAGAAAACTTATGTGAGTTAATCAACTCATCGAGCTAGAGAAGACACGACGGCCCAAAGGGCCTAACGACCTAAAATCATAAATTAACCAAAACGTGTTCATAGTTTTCTAGAACATATTTTATTGGTTAACATTTGCCCCTCAAAGTTCATATTTATTAAAAATAATACAGGCTTCGAACCAGGCTAAATTAGCATTCAATTTAAGATTTAAGTTGTTTAGGCCTTTAGACCGTGCGAGCCCTTAAAGTATTTCATTCCTAGGCCGCCCAGGTGCTTAGGTCGTGGTAAGATTTTAAGTCGTCATGGATTCTGGGTCGCACATTAATGAGTGCCCATTGGTATTCTTCTTGGGATTAGATCGTTGCGCGGCTCTTCAAGCTCGGTTTAATTGTTTAACTCCACCCACATTCCTTCATTAGATCCTCATTCTCTTAAAAACCCCTCTTAAGCTAAAAACCCTCAACAATGGCAGCCAATATCAATTAAATCCACCGATTCACATCATCATCGAAGCAATTGAAGTTCAAATAATCTCTTAGTCTTGTAATCAAGTTCGAAGCTCCCCATCACTAACAACCAGATGCGACTTAGTGCTTTTACTTGTCGTGTATATATGTACATTTTGAGTTGAACTTGATATTCTTAGACTTTGTGAGATTATTGTTTGGTACAATGTCAATCGTGCGTTTGATGACAACGTTGATGCATTTAGTGACCTTGAGATTGCCTGTTTGTGATGATTTTTAGCTTAACTTTCACATACAAATTCGCACAATTAGGTCGTGGCTCTAACTGCTAAGAATCACGTACCATAGAATAATAATCTTGCCCAGTTTTCTGACATCCTTAATTTGCAACATCATGCCTTACTGTTCCTGTCAATAGTCGACGCGTCTCTATTAATTGTACATCTTAGGTCGTATTTTGTAATGACTCGCGTTGATTAGGTTGCTGTAACCACTTTCAAGCTTTAGTTCCCAATCGCACTCCGAGTCGTTGTGATAACTCAAGGTTTTAGGTTGTCATTTCAATCCTAACCATTGGGTCTCTGAGCCCTTGCAGTTTTGGGTTATTCATGACCTAAAAACTTGAAGTTAAAAGGCATCTTGTGGAAGCAGACTGTTATAACGACCTAAAGCTTCTTGGTTGTGCAAAACGACCTAAAGTCTGATACCATACGTAATGACCTAAGATTCTAAGGCTGGTAGGAATGATCTGAAATCTCATGAGTAAGCTGCCTTCTGATTCATTGTTTTCCTCTTAACATTGCTATTTTCACAGGATGTCTAAAAGAACTGAAGGAACCTCAAGTGAGGATGTAGCTCGCAAGCATCGCAGGATGGAAAAACTCCCGATGTCGGAGACTGAAGCTATTCCTGTTACCCCAAATTTGGTCGAGCTAAAAGCCATCATAGACAAGCATAGTCATGCTTCCAAATCACACACCTCTAAGCTTGTTGAACGCTATGAAGGCTGGTGTCTTCAAGGAGTGACCTTTGACCAGTTTAGCTTGGATATATATCCGTCTGACAATCGCGCTGTCTCCAAACATTTGGACATCGTGAGGAATCATTTACTGGAGCAACTCGACGCTATCAGGACTTGGATGGACAAGCGCCTTGATGAAATTGGTCAATATTACACGCGAAAACTAGGAGCCTGGAACACCTTCGCTTGTGAGCTTCAAAGGTTGAATAGGGAGAACATTGAGCTCATCACCACCATGGAGAAGGACAAGGCCACGCTCATTAAAGCCTTTAGGTCTAAGGATGAGATCATTGCTGAACTATCAAGTCCCGGTGGCAAGGCAGAGGTGACTGGTACTTCTCCTCCCGCTCAAGGTGGGGAATGATATTTTGCGTCCAATGTCTCTGTATTGGACTTATGATGTAGTAACAAAACTGTACTTTGCCTGACGCACTTCAGACCTTTGTCAAAAATTATTTGCTATGGCAACCTTTTGATTTTGAATTCGTCTGTCTCGTGCTTCCTATTCTGTCAGCTTAGGTTGAATGTAGGTCCTGGATGTTATCACTCTAATGACTCATATGAGTGTATTCGTCACTTTTCGCATTTGAGATCTGAAATGCTATGAAAGTGAATTTTTCTTTATTCTTCACATCTGACATTTCAGATGCTGCGCGAGTAGTTCGACACTTTTCGCATCTGAGATTTCAGATGCTACGTAAGTGAATTTTTCTTTATTCTTCACATTTGACTTTCAAACGCAACGCGAATAGTTCAACACTTTTCGCATATGAGATTTCAGATGCTACGTAAGTGAATTTTTCTTTATTCTTCACATCTGACATTACAGATGCTATGCGAATAGTTCAAGACTTTTCGCATCTGAGATTTCAGATGCTACGTAAGTGAATTTTTCTTTATTCTTCACATCTGACATTCCAGATGCTACGCGAATAGTTCGACACTTTTCGCATTTGAGATTTCAGATGCTACGTAAGTGAATTTTTCTTTATTCTTCACATCTGACATTTCAGATGCTACGCGAATAATTTGAAACATTTCGCATCTGAGATTTCAGATGCTAGGTAAGTGAATTTTTCTTTATTCTTCACATCTGTCATTTCAGATGCTATGCGAATAGTTCGACACTTTTCGCATCTTAGATTTCAGATGCTCATAAGTGTGATGAATTGATTGTTTTACCACTTCACAGGGTGGCAATTAGTCCCTTTACCATATGCTTGACCCAGCAAGTTATTCTGGTTTAGGGGCTGAGACTTTAAACTCCTCACTTAGGGAGGTGCCCACTTTGATGAATGTTTCAGTTTTTCATCTATTTCTCGTGGCATTTGCTCACTGTTTGAATCTTTGCGACTTTTTCGTTTACTTTTCAAGGTAGGGTTTTCCCAATTTTTTTTTTTTTGCATTCGTGCATGTTGGGAATTCACAGCATTTAGCCCTTGAACCAACATTGTCGGAGTCGCTATGATATAGGAGTTATCACTCGATAGTTAACTTGCAATATGACATCAACTTTTTTACAAAAGTTTCGATTTAGCATGTAACTTCGCAAGCGAGAGACTCATTCAAAAACACATGCTCTTCGTCGCAGAACTTAAGTTCAGTGTGTTGCCTGCAGATTATTACAGACGGTTTTACAATAAGTTTTGAATGCAACAAAAAGTAAAATGTGAGGCAAAGCATGAACTAAGGCAATAGGTAGAGCATAAAGTAAGGCTATAGCGATGTTGATGGCTCATTCCAAGTAATCCAAGTTGGAGCACCCTCAACAACTATTAGTTGATAATCGGTCTTGGATTGGCTTGGATAGAAGCCGCATTGCTCGGACCAGACTAATCATTTGATTCTCCAGGCCCCTGTGGAATTGCAGAAGGATTCAAAGCCTGCGGACTCTTTACATATTGCTTCTACCTATTTTTCCTGATCAATTCCTCAATGAAGTTCTTTAAGTGTCAGCATTTGTTAATGTTGTAACCAGATTGGTTGTGAAACCTGCATAATTTTCCCGAGTTTGCTGCTTTGTTGCTTATCCTCATTGTGTTTGGCTTCGCATAATCCTCTGAAATTTTAGTTTCCATATAGATGTTTTAAGGAGTGTCGTTCAAAGGAGTTAGCTCTGACGAATTGAAAAGGCAAGACTTCTTAGCAGCCTTATTGTCGTTTCATCCATTGATTCGCTTCTATCCCTAAATACTCTTTTGGTTGGATTGCATGGTTGCACTTGCGGGAGCCTCAAGAAGTGGGTTACCGTCAATAAGGGGAACATGATTATCGTCTATCCTCATGTATTCTTCTGCTTTTTTATATAACTTATCGAGCGTGGTTGGTTCTTTCATCTTTATCCACCTTTCGAATTCACTCGTTTTGTCTATAACATCGAGTAGAGCCATGAGGACTATGCGCGGCTCTGGATCCCTCACTTCAGATAAGGCGATGTTGAATCTACTAAAAGGATTTGACAGTTTCCCTTGACCTCTATTTCCTGGCTGAGAGTGCTATAGCGTCCTTGGCTTTGGTAGAATATAAGCGGAACTGCTCTTTGAACTTTTTGGTCAGATCGAAAAACCGATCGCTAGATTTAGGAGGGAGCTTTGTGAACCAGAGCGATGTAGCTCCTTCCAGGTAGAGAGGGAAATACATGTATCTCATCTCATTCGTTGCCTTAACCTCACTCAAATGCCACTCATATTTGAACAAAAAGTATTTCGGGTCAACAATGTCGTTATACGGAGGCAGAGTTGGTGGGTTGAACTTCTTTGGACATTCTGCTTTGAGGGTTCTTTCGGTGAATGGAGTCCTATCAGGACAAAAGTCCCATTCCCTTTCATCATCTTTACTAGCTTGATTCTTTTTCATAGCCCGTTCTATCATATCCGAGATGTATTCTTCGGTACTATGATGATCTGCGAAGCTGAGCTCTTTACCAAATGTTCGTCCAGTGATACGGTTGTGATTAAAGAGCTTGGGTGCTTTTCCTTCTCGTCAGGATGGTGCCCCTGCGATAGGGTTAGAACTTTCGGGCATTCATTTTAGAATGACTCTTAGCTTTTGATATCGATTCTTCGATATTAGCTTCATCTCGGTCACTTGCCCCATCATAACCGTCTTCCATATTGTTGTTACGGTTATGATCGGAAGTGGGCAACTTGTCATTCCCTTCGAGATCTACGTGCACTTTCGGAGGAATCGAATTTGATCGAGTGTTAAGGATGGCATCAAGTTTTTCCATCATTATTTTAGTAGAGGCATCCGTCCGGTTGTTGACGTTGGCAATGGCGACTTTTAATTCGTTTCTGGTGACACCGGCCTAGCTTTTTGAATTTTCGCCCACTTCAAAGCGGTTTGGCGTATCTTCATTGTCAACATCATCGGCTTCTAACATGGTTTTTCTAGTCGTCTTATTAGATTTGTCCACAACATTGAAGAAGGATCCGGCTTAGAATCTCAACGGCAAGGCGCGAGAAGAGGTAACAGTTGTGAACACGGCCCCACGGTCGGTGCTAAATGTTGATCTTAAAATTGGAATCAACACCAAAGATGTGACAAAGCACTTCACCAAATTGGTAAGGAACAAAGTGAGGCCACAATCATAAGCATCTCAAAAGCATAAAATAAATAACATAGAATTTTTATAGTGGTTCGATCCAATGAGGATCGACATCCACTTTCATAAGAGATTTCATTATCAATATGTTGATCATAATATTTACTTCCGTCTTACAACAAATTTATCACTTTTCCCCTATAGATGTTGATCGGATTCACCAAGGATCTTCACATGATTTTGGAGAATAAGTGTTTTGAATAACTGAAGAAAAATTTCGGCAGCACTTCGTGAGCACCAAAGCCCCCCCCCCCAAATGAAGGAATGTGGGGGGGGGGTATTTATAGGTGAAGTTCAGACCAGGTTGCAGTTATGTAAATACCGTGCTTTTGTTTTAGGTCATAAGCGGGCTTGAGTAGATGTTACACGATCCAAAGTAAGGCGGTATGTGCTAAACAAGGCGGAGCGGTCCAACTCGTTCCATTCGAAGGTACAGCAAGCTAAAGGACGCGGAGCGGGCTTGGATAAAGTGGAATGACCCAAACATGCTTGGATCAGGCTAAACCAGAATGATGCGGTTTAGGCCTTAATGAAATAGGCTAAAACCTTTATCGAGCTAGCAGTCCAAGAGCCCTGCGAGCTAGCCTCTGAGTGGACCAAGATGCCTCGACGACTTAAGATGTTTAAACAAGTTAGAGCTTTGTGAACATCACATATTATTTGAACGACCTAAGATGCCATAATGACCTGGAACACTTATGTGAGTTAATGAACTCATCGAGCTACAGAGGACACGAAAGCCCAAAGGGCCTAACGACCTAAAATCATAAATTAACCAAAACATGCTCATAGTTTTCTAGAACATATTTTATGGGTTAATAGGATCCGTCCACATAGAGTTCCCAATGGGGTTCTGGAGTTTCGGTATCCATCAGAGGAGGGTCTTCGTGATGGTGAACTCCACGATGAAATCGGCTAGGGCTTGTCCGCGGTTGGCTCGGCGAGGGATAAAAGTGATCTCGAGCAGGCTTAGCTCAATATTCCACTTTAGAAGTCGCCCAGACGCCTCAAGTCGCTGTAGGACCCGTTATAGCGGCTGGTCGGTGAAAACTTTGATAGGATGAGATTAGAAATAAGGTCATCGCTTTTGTGAAGAGATCAACAGGCAGTAGGCCAACTTCTCAAGCTTAAGACAGTTCTTTTCTTCCCCCGTCATTCTTTTGCTAATGTATTAAACAGGTCGCTAGGCATGATCTTTGATGCGCACGAGCTCTGAGCTAACAACTGCAAGGAAACATCGAAATAAATAAATAAGTCTTCGTGATCTATGGATTTGGACAGGATAGGTGGTCAGTCTAAGTGATTTAGAAGATCTTGCAATGCAGCAACGCATTTTGGTGTCCACGATAAATTGCGCTTCCCCTTTATGAGCAAGTCGGAAACGGAAATGCACATGTCAATTGCTTTCGATATGAATCGACTCAGGGTGGCGACCTTCCCATCTAAACTCTGAACATCCTTAATGCTCCGAGGGGTCCGGATGTCTTGGATAGCTTTGATTTAATTTGGATTGGCTTTGATGCCTAGCGAATTGACAATGAGACCTAAGAATTTTCCCGACGCAATGCCAAAAGAGCCTTTCAAAGGATTAAGTTTCATGCCATATTGGCGGAGGACACCGAACATTTCAGAGAGGTCACGGATGTGGTCTTTTGATATTCTCGATTTAATGAGAATATCATCCACATATACCACCGTGGATCTCCCAATCTGACCCTTCAATATGAAGTTGAATAGTCGTTGGTAGGTCATTCCCGCACTCTTAAGACCAAATGGCATGACGAGATAGTAGTAGAGCCCGAGGTTGGTTATGAAAGAGGTGTGGTCTTGGTCCAGGAGTTACATCGGGATCTGATTGTAGCCTGAGTAGGCATCCATAAAAGACAAGTTCCGGTATACGACGTTTGAATCAATGAGCTGGTCGATCTTAGGAGTTGGGAAACTGTCCTTTGAATATGCCTTGCTTGAATCGGAGAAGTTGACACATGTTCGCCACTTGCTGTTTGTCTTTTTGATCAGGACAAGGTCGGAAACCAATTCGAGGTAGAAGGCTTCTCTGATAAAGCCATTGATGAGTAGCCTTTCCACCTCTTCTTTGAGGACAGACGATATTTTGGTTCCCAAGATTCGACGTTTCTGTTTGACTGGGAACCGCCGGGTGTTGATGGGGAGCCTATGGCAAGCAACTCCTAGATCGATGCCACACATGTCAGAGTGTGTCCAAGCGAATACATTGAGGATGGCCCGTGATAACTCCACGAGCTCTTCCTTTATTGCGAGATGGAGTTGCGATCCAACATTCAAGAGCTTGGGTTTTTGAGGATGATCGAAACATCCACCATTGGTTCTACCGGGGTAGCCCTCTCAAAATTAGGCTCTTCATCATCCCTTGGATCAAGATCATCAGAAAGACGGTAGTGGCACCAAAGCCAAGACTCAGACGGCTTTGATTTCTACGCAGAGATAGTCTTGACGCAAGAAGGCAGAGGCACGTTCTTGCCCTTGCCCTTATTGTGCGCGTTCCTTCACTCTAAGAGGTAGCAATCTCTGGTTGTGGCTTGGTCACCTTTGACTGTGTAGATCCCATTCTCTATTGGGAATTTCATCAGTAGAGACCATGGTGATATGCAAACTCAAAATTCTGCGAGGAATGGTCATCCTAGGAAAGCATTGTACAGAAAGATGACGTCAATGACCATAAAGTTGAGGATGCGGACCTGGCTCAGATCCCTTTCTCCAAGTTCTACGGGAAGGTCTATAATACCGACAGGCTGGTTTGTGGATCCATTGAAGCCGTGGATCATTTCATGGTAGGGCTTCAAGTCTTTGGCCTCTAATTTCATCTGGTCGTAGGCCGCCTCGAATATGATATTAACCGAGCTTACTGAATCAATAAGAATCCTTCAAACGAAAGCTAGGCCAATTTGAGCATAGATGACAAAGGGATCTATAGTTGGGATTTTGATTCCCATGGATTCCCTCTCTCGTAAGACGATATCATCCCACATTGTCTTCTGAAGTTTAGCGCGGACTGATTCGTCCTAGGCAGAACAAGCTTCATACGTGGCATGGTAGATAGAGTTGGCATATTCTTTCATTTTTCGGAACCTGACATGTGTCGGGTGAGGCCCACCACTGATAGCGTTGATCATGATGCCACGTTACTTGTGATTGGACGACCCTAGCGCCACATTAGCAGGAGCAGGAAGAGCAGGCATCGAAGGACCAGTAGCCTTCTTAGGAGGAGAAGGATCATGAACATTCTTCTCTAGGCGTTTCTCGCTGATGAGTTTTTCGATTGTGTCCTTGAGATGGCGACAATAATTGGTATCACGCCCGTATATGTCGTGGAACCTGTAGTATTTACCGAAGTTCTTCTCACGGTCAGTCGATTCCCGCGTATTGGGCTTTTTATATTAGAGCATATTACAGGTATCTAGGTAGATGGTCTCCATGTCTCGATTTAACGGAGTATAATTCCTACAATTTTGATAATGATCGTGCTTCTTGCAATCGGGCGAAGTCTTTTTGTTGTTGCGACCGCCTTGCTTGCCGGTGGTTAACTTCAGCTTGTAGGGTGCTTCCCCTTTTCCCTTGTCGAAGAAGTCCTCGATATGTTTTCCTTTGGAACTGTCGTTGACAGTGCTAGTGTGTGGGTTGTTGGGGATGATTAACCCATGAGGCCCTGTTGCGTTTTTCTTCTTCCTGGAACAGGAATTGCCCCGCCTTTTCATATAATGCCTCCATGGCCTTGGGTTGCTTTCTGTCGATCTAGGCACCGAACTCGGAAGCAGGGAGAACTCCTTTCGCAAGATGGAAGAATACAGTGCGAGAATCGTAATCATCGACCTCGGCGAGGGCGGTATTTAATTGCTCCAGATAGCTTTTGAGAGATTCTACAGGGCCGTGGTACAGGTTGGAGAGAGTGAGGGCATTCTTCGGGCTTGACACGTGCATTCTGAACTCTCTGACCAATTCTGTGGCCATCTATCCGAAGGTGTTGATGGAATGGATTGGAAGGCGAGAAAACCAGAGAAAAGCTGTGCCGGAAAGGAAGACCGAAAAACACATGCGTTTAACTACGTCGATGGCACGACTGGAGTCTATCAGCCATTCATAGAGGTTTTGGAAAGCACATGAATCAGTCGTTCCATCATAGGATGCCATTTGTGGAAAATTGAAGCGTCAACGCCACTCGGCTTCATGTATGATCCTAGTGAAAGGGTTACACCTTAGGTGGATTTTCCACTAGTTGTTGGTGCTTCCCCGCATATCCCTCATGGTCCGTCGGACCATGTCCGGGAGATATGCTGGATGGACATCTTCAAGTGAAACCCACTGGTTTCGGCGAACTTCGTGACTTCCATTTCTTAGGCGTCTTCTGTGGTGTACATCTGAATGATCTCCTTCCATATTGTCGACATCGATTGTCTGGTTCCGATATGCTTGATGAGGCAGAGCGAGATGCAATTCATTCTGACCTTGAGGGGCTTGGTACTGCTGAGCTGTTGGGAGAGTGGGCGCCAAGTTTTAAGCGGCGACAGTTGGGTTCTACTGAGGAAGGGCAATTAATCGGACCTAGTTCATCATTGATGATCAGTCAAGATAGGTCACGGTGATGTGTGCCCCCACTATAGGTGGCAATGGTTCTGTCACCATTCCCGTTGCCGTTATTATGACCATTAGTGGAGCGTTAGAGCGGACAACGACATTATTGTTAAGGCTAAATTTCCTTCGTTTATGCTTTGACTCACTTGAAGTTGATGCATTAGGTCAATGTTGTCTCAACGCTTGGTTGAGTTCAAGAGCCGCGTTTTCATACTTCTTATTCAGCATGTAAATCTGTGCTTGAATTACAGGGGATTCGATGTCCACAGGAGGATGGACGTCCATCACGGTCGCAGTATCCGCTAGTTGACGTTGCTTGGATGTTTCAGCCTCGGCTGCAGTAAAGGAGTCGATCTGCGTTTTCTTTGTTTGCTTAACCATCGTAAGCAGACTTAGCGACAGGTTAGATAAGGAACCTAAAGCACATCGGAGTCGAGATGTTAATATGCAATAAAGAAGAGAGTCTTGGTTCCCAATGAAAGCACCCGAATGTAGATGTCAAAAAATGTCGCTAAAACCCAAGATTCTTAATTACTTAAGACTGCGGTTTCACAAAAGGAAAATAAGTGCGAAAGAGCAAAAAAAACAGTAAATGGCACTTGAGATTTATAGTGGTTCGGTCCCGTGACGGGCCTACATCTACTTTGGAAGATCTGATGATATTTTATTGACAACAATGATTTACAAGCTATAAGCCCCTTCCAGGTATTTAATTGCAATCATTTTCATGTAATTTGAAGTCGTAGTCATCATGTGTGATTGTATGGAAAAAGTAGATTTTGTCCTTCTTCCTTAAAGTGAAGATGCCATTAGAGAGGTCCCTTGGAGCTCTGGGAAAATGTCAAATTAGCAATTTTATAACCCGTGTAACCAATGAACTTGTGGACATTTATAGTGGAGTGGATAGGTGGGAGTTGGTAGGATCCGGGGACCACTTAGCAGGAAATCGCATCACAGGGCGGCATACTTTAGAAACCCGCATCACCCAAGGAAAAAGGGGAGAATTGCATCCCCAAGTGGGATCCGATGTAGTTGAACGGGTGGAGCCCCATGCCTTATGTGCATAGGGCCATCGCATCCCTAGGTTGTGATGATGCCGCATCAGGGAGATGCGATGACATCGCATCCAAGGGATGCGATATCATCGCATCTGGGAGATGCGATGTCATCACATCCTAGGGATGCAATGACATTGCTCCTGGTAGGTGCGATGACATCACACCAATGAGATGCAATATCATCGCATCCATCGCATCAGAGGGATGCAATGCGAGTAAAACGATGGCCGAGTGCGGCGACTTTGGTGTAGTGATATGAGTTGTGTGGTGATGTGAGTTGTTGGGGGATATGAGGAAAGTTAGAGTGAGGCGAGTAGGTGCGAGGCGAGTTGGATTGAGGCAAGTTGGGGTGATGCAATGTGGGCCTTATGAGAAGTTGTGAAGCTATTGCTTGCTCAACTTCTTCTCGGCTTGAATCTTCAACAACTTGGCAACACTTCGAGCTTTAATACCACATGATGTGTTGAGTCGAGTAGGTCTTATGTACTTTTGGAAATCAGACAAAAATACTGGATAACAGGAACACTTAGGATACACACACTCAAAAGCACTGCATAACACAACACTTGGTTCATACATGCATCATGTTCAATTTTTACTCGAAGTTTGCTTTGTGCAGACACCATGACTCGTAAAGGTCACAATGGAGACAATCCCGACGGTTGAAAAGAAGTGTTATGGGCAACTTCCTCAAAAGTGCACCGTTTTAAACAAAGAAGAAACCAATAAGTCAAAAAGTACTCGTCACCATTGAGAATATTCCCTGCACTCGGCGTCTTTGCCAGTGAGCACGAGGCCAACGGACGTTGTAAGGGGAACAGAGATAGTAAGCATAAAGCAGTAGGAAACGATGGCCCCACCTTCTTATAGACCAATCTCCCCATCGAGACGATAATCATAGGCATAGTAAGGCTAGGCGAAGGATCAGGGACTAGAGGAATTGTAACACCCCGCCTCCGCTAGGGTCACTCGCAAAGGAATGCACTAGCTTTAGAGGGGCATTATTGGTAAACATGCACAGAAATATCACAAGACAGAACATATAAAATAGCGGAAGTAAAATCGAACTTTCATAAACATCAATAATTAAGGTCTAAAGCCTTTTACATCAGAGTACATCAAAACCTGTCTTGCAGTAGTAAAGAAGCATAAAGACTTTTTCATAAAATATTCCCCAAGTAAAAACAGTAAAGTAGCAATAGCCAAGAAAAGTCCAAGCCATCCATGATGACCTTCAAGCAGAAGAAGTCCGAACTAAACAACAGTATTTCCTCCCTGTAACCTGGGGGGGAAACGGAAGAAAAGAGGCGAAACAAAACGGGTCAGTCAAAAAGACTGAGTAAGCCCTATCTACTATCAGCATAAAAACTAGTAAAGTTAACTGACATGAGAAACTGAGATGAACATAAGCATGATGACAAGATAGATAAGCTAAATCAAAATAACATGATGAACTACTGAACTCAGATAAACTAAGGTATCATGATAAATTACGATGTCAAGATAAAACAAGGTATCTCATCGTCAGGTTCCTATCAAGTATAATATCCCCAAGATATCTATTACGTTTAACGTCCCATGGTATCTATCCTGTATTTTAGCTCTGCAACTACCGTACTAGTATCCCCACCGTATCATGTGTTAACCATGAATGACCCTTACTCAAAAGTCGTGTAATGGTCTATGTCAACCTAATATATCGCATATATAGGTTACTCAACTCGTATATTTTATTCCATGTAAATGTTCAGTCCCTTGCCGTAGACCATACGGGCTTTCCCATGAGATTCTATACTACTATTACATAGTTCCATGATCCTTAAGATCGTTTTGGATTGTCACCCTATATCTAACTAGGGTCTTTCAACATGAATCATTGTTTGTACAACTAGGACTTATGCTACCTAGGACTACTAGGGATTATGCTTACCTATTGCACGTTTTCGTATCTCGGTTTTGGTTCAACCACCTAGGGCCACTAGGATTTACGCTAACCGTCAACCGCGCCCTTTTTCCCACGCATTCATCGTGAATCGCTTTTCCATGACTGTATGCACATGTATCACATCGTGCCATCCGAGTCCTGTCACAGGGCAAATCAAGCAATACAGGATTCGGTCGGGAGCTTTCGATTTATCTGTCGATGCAGATGCTAAGGTCTGTTTTTCTTATACGTGGCTATGGTCCTACGAGACCACTCCCTCAACTAGTGAAAGACAAGACAGGATAAATCCTGTATGAGAACACAACACTGGCCAACCCACATCCAAGCCTTACCGCACCCATAATTAGATAGCAATTATGGTCTTTTGGGTGTTCTCTGCCTTTCCGTACGTACACGCTTGACCAAAGATGGTAGGTAGCCTGATGAAATGCTATCTAGGGTACGACCATGTATCGTCGACTATCCCCTATCCATCCCCGTCTTTAGGTCGCTCGTATAGCAACCAAGGCATACTCTTGGTTCTTCTAACGCAGACCTTAACCTCTCATGAGCCTAGTATGATCACCTGGCAGCTCACAGAGGGATACCAAGAATATCCTCACGTTCCCCGAAGCCGCTGCTTCGTTACCCAGTTCGCTGGAGCCTTTATCTAAATCAGATACTTGCTCCTACTCGTATACTTAAACGATGACCTACCGTATCAGGTTACTCATCTATCTATGAACTGGTCTAAATTTCCTTGACTAAGAATCCTTAGTTATTCTTCAACTAAGGTTTACCACTTAGCCTTATTCCCGTTATCCTTGTAAACTACGGTTATCCACCTAATCCTCAGAACTGGGGTTTACATAATGGATTAAGTGTCACTTAAGTTCATGACTGAACCCGTCTACAAATAATGTCAAAATTGGCTAAGTATCCAAGTTCAAGACTTAACCCTACAAACCATGCTCAAGTTGGTTAAGTATATATTAACTTGACCCTATCAAATTACTGAGTCAAATCGGTCAAGCGTATTTAAGCGATTCGTGACTTAGCCTTATCATGTTTTCACGTTAGATTGGTTAAGTATAGGTTAACTTAACCTCAATAAATTAACGAGTTAGATTGGTTAAGTATAGGTCACTTAACCACATCAATTCATCATGTTCGATTAGTTTAGTGTTTAACTTAACCCCATTAAACTGCCAAGTGGGATTAATTAAGTCTAGGCTAACTTAACCCCATCCGATTTCAATGTTTAGACTAGTTGAGTCTAATCTTAACCCCATCCATTAACTGTATTTTTCGGTTAAGTGTCATTTAGAAAACTTACTTAACCTTACCAAATTATCGTGTTGGATTGATTAAGTGTTGGTTAACTTAACCCCGTCCACTAGTCGTATAAAAATGGTTAAGTGTCATTAGGCAAATCAAGTTACTTAACCTACCCAACCTTGTCATGTTTTGTTAAGTATCATTAGCCTAATCAAATTACTTAACCCATTTGTCCATGTCATATTTGGTTAAGAGTCATTAATCAAATTAACTTAACCCTATCATGTGGCATTAATTACTTAATGCACCTTAACCTCTCACATTAGACTTTGTTGTGGTTACTAGTTAAGCCGGTCGGTTCCGGGTAGCTTTACACCACTACTTGGTCTAACCTCGGGTTCAAGCACAACATGACCAACTTCTCATATTGGGTCCTATTGTTTGCAACTACTAGTTAGGCCGGTCGGTTCCGGGTAGTTTTACGTTGCAAACTCAACCCAACCTCGAGTTGGCCACACTTATATTATCTAAGTGTCATGTCCATTATGTTTCCAACACATATTACAAGTTTTCAAGGATTTGGGTAGACCTAACTCAATAGGTAAATTCCCAACGGGTAGACCTAACTTAATAGGTAAATTCCCAATCTTATGTTTTCAAGCATACTTACATGTCAACTTCCATGTTATATTTCAAGTCATGTTTTCAAGTATAAACACAAGTCATATTTAACGTTACATGTTGTCATGTTTATACCCATTTACCCAAATCATGTTCATGTCATTATGTTTTCCCATAATGTGACCCCAACGCTTTTAAACTCGCATAATGGATTCAAAGAAGGAACTTGTCAAAGGCATGACAAAAGGGGGTATAAAGCCACTAGTTGAACATGGTGGCAAATGAGACATAATGTGTTCATTAACTTGCATGTTACATTCTTAAGCCTCAAAAACATGCATAAACCCAAACTTGGCACACAAGCAAATCATGGTGACAAAAGACATGGAATGATGACTAGTAACTCGCATATATCATCATATAAGGGTTATGACTTCATATGCAAGTTGACATAAAGGTTATGAGGGTTCTCATGTTGCATAATGCAACATTTCAACATAAAGGTTGTAGCTTTTAGCCCACAAGATCAAGATAATGACTTCATAAACTTGCATGACATGATAGCATGTATCATACTCAATGATCAAACCCAAACTTGCAACATGAACATTTAACTTCATAGTTAATATCTAAGAGTAGGGAAAGGGCTTACATTGCTATGAAGGCACAAAAGATATGGCAAAGCCCTTATGCAATCAACTAGACCCAAAATGCAAGCTCTAACATAAAAACCCTTGAGCCAAAATGATCAAAACCCTTGCTTTATGATGCAAATATAGAAACTTGACTTGAATGCAAGCTAATGACACTCATACAAGATTGAAAACACTTGTATGCATGGAAAATCTCTCATAGAAACAATTTAGAAATTTTATGAAGAGAGTGGAGGCCATGAGAGGTAAAATTTTGCCATAGTTTAGTTGCATGAATGAATAATGAGGATTTAGGAGAGGGTTAGGGGCATATTTATAGATTAGGCAAGTGTTTTAGGCCATAGGATTAAACCCTAGTTGCAATCTCAGCCCTTAAAACCGAATCTGGCCCCCAAACTCAACACAAACCCAAAATGGTGCACCAGGCTGAACTGCCCGGCTGGACCAAGTCGACAGCCAAGTCGACAGGGCTGTCGACTTGGGTCCAACCAAGTCGACTCCCAAGTCGACAGGGCTGTCGACTTGGGCGCTCTGGCGGGAATTTTCCCGCCTGGCCCAAACTGGCCCAAATTTTCAAATTCAAACTTGAATTTGAAATCTGTTTTTACTTTGAAATTTTCTGAAAACTTCGTTGGGCCTTAATCGGGTCATACGGACTCCGATTTTCGAAAACTCGGACTCTATTTCGCGTATTTTTCCGAGACGAACGCAATGGCATAGCCCGTTTTACTTGATTTAGAATTTAAAAATTAAATTCTTCCTTGATTCTCGTTTTAACATGTTATCGAAAAATACGGGTTGTTACATTGTCCCCACCTTTTAGGATTTCGTCCCCGAAATCTCCAAGTTAGGAAGAACATATCCTACCATCCATCATCCATCTGCTCAAAACATCATCCACAAGCAACCATTGTCCTTAGATGATTTCTAATGCTGTATTAATATATGCAAAACGTGTGTATATGCACTTATCTAATGTAAATGATCAGGCCTGAGTGATCTAATGCAAAATATGTATAGTGCCATGAATCCAACATGTTTGAAAATAATCCATGCATATAGATACTATATGCGTGCACAATCATTCATTCATATGCAACAACCGCATGATAATACATTCAATTTCATCCATAAACAAGTATAAATACTCGTGCATATGCAATATGAAATGTGACCGAGTTGAGCTAGTATCTAATGTGTATTCGCGCATCCATGAGCAACCACTTGCAACCACTTGCAACCATATCAATCATAACATGTTTCAAATACATGTTTACATCCATAGGGTTCTACCTAGGATTCCCTGAAACAGGGTCGAGAAGATAAACAAGACAAACTCCTTACGGGGTTTGTAACAGAAAATAGGACCGAGAGGATGTCCACAAAAGATAGCCTACAAGTAAGCTCTACAGAAAACAGAGATCAAGGATATACTCCCAAAAAGAGATATCATGCGCATATCTAGTCTTTGACCATCAAAGTCGCATTTCCTTGAGCTTAATTCCATTGTGCCTTGACCGTCTTTTAACTTCGCGATTTCGTAGCTTCTTATTTCCTGTTTCCATATCATGAGCTGGAACTCATTTCTTCGTCGCCTCTCGTTCCACTTGCACACTTGGCGCCAACATGACTGCGTACTCATGATCTCATGCAAGCTTTCCAAAATTCACTAGTGTATCTTGGATCTCGTTTATATACTATAAGGTATTCCATGTAGAAGAACTTTCTCTTGAAAGTAAACAGATGTCAACTAGGTTATCAAGCGCACTTACTAGGGTGATCTCTATAACCCATGCATAAATGAAGTAAACCATCCGTCTTATTGTTGAACACCACTCGATCGGGCTTCAAATTTCCAATAAAGGCATCAAGGGATTCTTAGTAACTAGTCATGACAGAACCTCAAAAAGGTTACACGATACTTCGAGGGTATTACCAAGGCTAGTCAAAAGGTCTAACTACCCTCCTATCAAAACCGAGAGTGGCACCCCCTACAAGATAACCACTTCATCCCTAGAATCCATCCATAGCTTATAAACATAAGCATTATTTCCAAACTCAACACTTGGCATAGACATTCTCAAATCCAAACAAGTCATGTATAAATGGACTGATTCTCCAATAGGACTTTGAGACAAAAAATGGGATTCTCTATTACGCCAGTACTTAAGGTGCAGAGACTCAACTATCGAAGCAGACTTAAATGATACGAAAAACGAAGTCCTAACGGGATGATAGAGAAGAAAAGCTAAACCTTTAACAAGATCGTTACCCTCCTTCCGAGGTACCCTAGAAATGAGAGCATACTACTGCCCTCTCGATGATCTTGTCCTTGTCCCATAATACTTAACTATCCGCCCCGTTTTACCATGCCAAAGGTACTCTCTCGTCATGGGTTTCATTGTTCATCTTTTTCACTGTCCTTTCTTATAACGCGGCCACTGGTCTCTCGAGAACCACCTCCATCGTATGGAAAGCACTTTCGTAGATAGAAAAGACTAGTCGCAGTTAAAACCACTGTGACTACAGATGGAGGAAAGAAAGGAAAAGAGATTCAATTAAGGAAACAAGGATAGTGCTATTGGCCTTTTGGGGAATAGCCTTTTTCTTTTAAAAGAAAATTTTCTTGAAAAATGCTTCTTTGTAAACGATTTTCAAATAGTTTTCAGAAGGTCTTTAAAAACTTTTGCCCAGTCTGGTA
Source organism: Allium sativum (assembly GCA_030737875.1). Taxonomy (NCBI): domain Eukaryota; kingdom Viridiplantae; phylum Streptophyta; class Magnoliopsida; order Asparagales; family Amaryllidaceae; genus Allium; species Allium sativum. Next base: position 348,181,538 of record CM060916.1, read on the forward strand.
ACCTTCTGCTCTGATACCACGTGTAACACCCCGCCTCCGCTAGGGTCACTCGCAAAGGAATGCACTAGCTTTAGAGGGGCATTATTGGTAAACATGCACAGAAATATCACAAGACAGAACATGTAAAATAGCGGAAGTAAAGTCGAACTTTCATAAACATCAATAATTAAGGTCTAAAGCCTTTTACATCAGAGTACATCAAAACCTGTCTTGCAATAGTAAAGAAGCATAAAGACTTTTTCACGAATTATTCCCCAAGTAAAAACAGTAAAGTAGCCATAGCCAAGAAAAGTCCAAGCCATCCATGATAACCTTCAAGCAGAAGAAGTCCGAACTAAACAACAGTATTTCCTCCCTGTAACCTGGGGGGGAAACAGAAGAAAAGAGGCGAAACAAAACGGGTCAGTCATAAAGACTGAGTAAGCCCTATCTACTATCAGCATAAAAACTAGTAAAGTTAACTGACATGAGAAACTGAGATGAACATAAGCATGATGACAAGATAGATAATCTAAATCAAAATAACATGATGAACTACTGAACTCAGATAAACTAAGGTGTCATGATAAATTACGATGTCAAGATAAAACAAGGTATCCCATCGTCAGGTTCCTATCAAGTATAATATCCCCGAGATATCTATTACGTTTAACGTCCCATGGTATCTATCCTGTATTTTAGCTCTGCACCTACCGTACTAGTATCCCCACCGTATCATGTGTTAACCATGAATGACCCTTACTCAAAAGTCGTGTAATGGTCTATGTCAACCTAATATATCGCATATATAGGTTGCTCAACTCGTATATTTTATTCCATGTAAATGTTCAGTCCCTTGCCGTAGACCATACGGGCTTTCCCATGAGATTCTATACTACTTTTACATAGTTCCATGATCCTTAAGATCGTTTTGGATTGTCACCCTATATCTAACTAGGGTCTTTCAAAATGAATCATTGTTTGTACAACTAGGACTTATGTTACCTAGGACTACTAGGGATTATGCTTTCCTATTGCACGTTTTCGTATCTCGGTTTTGGTTCAACCACCCAGGGCCACTAGGATTTACGCTAACCGTCAAACGCGCCCTTTTTCCCACGCATTCATCGTGAATCGCTTTTCCATGACTGTATGCACATGTATCACATCGTGCCATCCGAGTCCTTTCACAGAGCAAATCAAGCAATACAGGACTCGGTCGGGAGCTTTCGATTTATCTGCCGATGCAGATGCTAAGGTCTGTTTTTCTTATACGTGGCTATGGTCCCACGAGACCACTCCCTCAACTAGTGAAAGACAAGACAGGAAAAATCCTGTATGAGAACACAACACTAGCCAACCCACATCCAAGCCTTAACGCACCCATAATTAGATAGCAATTATGGTCTTTTGGGTGTTCTCTGCCTTTCCGTACGTACACGCTTGACCAAAGATGGTAGGTAGCCTGACGAAATGCTATCTAGGGTACGACCGTGTATCGTCGACTATCCCCTATCCATCCCCGTCTTTAGGTCGCTCGTATAGCAACCAAGGCATACTCTTGGTTCTTCTAACGCAGACCTTAACCTCTCATGAGCCTAGTATGATCACCTGACAGCTCATAGAGGGATACCAAGAATATCCTCACGTTCCCCGAAGCCGCTGCTTCGTTACCCAGTTCGCTGGAGCCTTTATCTAAATTAGATACTTGCTCCTACTCGTATACTTAAATGATGACCTACCGTATCAGGTTACTCATCTATCTATGAACTGGTCTAAATTTCCTTGACTAATAATCCTTACTTAGTTATTCTTCAACTAAGGTTTACCACTTAGCCTTATTCCCGTTATCCTTGTTAACTACGGTTATCCACCTAATCCTCAGAACTGGGGTTTACATAATGGATTAAGTGTCACTTAAGTTCATGACTGAACCCGTCTACAAATAATGTCAAAATTGGCTAAGTATCCAAGTTCAAGACTTAACCCTACAAACCATGCTCAAGTTGGTTAAGTATATATTAACTTGACCCTATCAAATTACTGAGTCAAAACGGTCAAGCGTATTTAAGCGATTCGTGACTTAGCCTTATCATGTTTTCACGTTAGATTGGTTAAGTATAGGTTAACTTAACCTCAATAAATTAACGAGTTAGATTGGTTAAGTATAGGTCACTTAACCACATCAATTCATCATGTTAGATTAGTTAAGTGTTTAACTTAACCCCATTAAACTGCCAAGTGGGATTAATTAAGTCTAGGCTAACTTAACCCCATCCGATTTCCATGTTTAGACTAGTTGAGTCTAATCTTAACCCCATCCATTAACTGTATTTTTCGGTTAAGTGTCATTAAGAAAACTTACTTAACCTTACCAAATTATCGTGTTGGATTGATTAAGTGTTGGTTAACTTAACCCCGTCCACTAGTCGTATAAAAATGGTTAAGTGTCATTAGGCAAATCAAGTTACTTAACCTACCCAACCTTGTCATGTTTTGTTAAGTATCATTAGCCTAATCAAATTACTTAACCCATTTGTACATGTCATATTTGGTTAAGAGTCATTAATCAAATTAACTTAACCCTATCATGTGGCATTAATTACTTAATGCACCTTAACCTCTCACATTAGACTTTGTTGTGGTTACTAGTTAAGCCGGTCGGTTCCGGGTAGCTTTACACCACAACTTGGTCTAACCTCGGGTTCAAGCACAACATGACCAACTTCTCACATTGGGTCCTATTGTTTGCAACTACTAGTTAGGCCGGTCGGTTCCGGGTAGTTTTACGCTGCAAACTCAACCCAACCTCGAGTTGGCCACACTTATATTATCTAAGTGTCATGTCCATTATGTTTCCAACACATATTACAAGTTTTCAAGGATTTGGGTAGACCTAACTCAATAGGTAAATTCCCAACGGGTGGACCTAACTTAATAGGTAAATTCCCAATCTTATGTTTTCAAGCATACTTACATGTCAACTTCCATGTTATATTTCAAGTCATGTTTTCAAGTATAAACACATGTCATATTTAACGTTACATGTTGTCATGTTTATACCCATTTACCCAAATCATGTTCATGTCATTATGTTTTCCCATAATGTGACCCCAACGCTTTTAAACTCGCATAAAGGATTCAAAGAAGGAACTTGTCAAAGGCATGACAAAAGGGGGTATAAAGACACTAGTTGAACATGGTGGCAAATGAGACATAATGTGTTCATTAACTTGCATGTTACATTCTTAAGCCTCAAAAACATGCATAAACCCAAACATGGCACATAAGCAAATCATGGTGACAAAAGACATGGAATGATGACTAGTAACTCGCATATATCATCATATAAGGGTTATGACTTCATATGCAAGTTGACATAAAGGTTATGAGGGTTCTCATGTTGCATAATGCAACATTTCAACATAATGGTTGTAGCTTTTAGCCCACAAGATCAAGATAATGACTTCATAAACTTGCATGACATGATAGCATGTATCATACTCAATGATCAAACCCAAACTTGCAACATGAACATTTAACTTCATAGTTAATATCTAAGAGTAGGGAAAGGGCTTACATTGCTATGAAGGCACAAAAGATATGACAAAGCCCTTATGCAATCAACTAGACCCAAAATGCAAGCTCTAACATAAAAACCCTTGAGCCAAAATGATCAAAACCCTTGCTTTATGATGCAAATATAGAAACTTGACTTGAATGCAAGCTAATGACACTCATACAAGATTGAAAACACTTGTATGCATGGAAAATCTCTCATAGAAACAATTTAGAAATTTTATGAAGAGAGTGGAGGCCATGAGAGATAAAAAATTTCCATAGTTTAGTTGCATGAATGAATAATGAGGATTTAGGAGAGGGTTAGGGGCTTATTTATAGATTAGGCAAGTGTTTTAGGCCATAGGATTAAACCCTAGTTGCAATCTCAGCCCTTAAAACCGAATCTGGCCCCCAAACTCAACACAAACCCAAAATGGTGCACCAGGCAGAACTGCCCGGCTGGACCAAGTCGATAGGGCTGTCGACTTGGGTCCAACCAAGTCGACTCCCAAGTCGACAGGGCTGTCGACTTGGGTGCTCTGGCGGGAATTTTCCCGCCTGGCCCAAACTGGCCCAAATTTTCAAATTCAAACTTGAATTTGAAATCTGTTTTTACTTTGAAATTTTCTGAAAACTTCGTTAGGCCTTAATCGGGTCATACGGACTCCGATTTTCGAAAACTCAGACTCTATTTCGTGTATTTTTCCGAGACGAACGCAATGGCATAGCCCGTTTTACTTGATTTATAATTTAAAAATGAAATTCTTCCTTGATTCTCGTTTTAACATGTTATCGAAAAATACGGGTTGTTACACTCTCCCCACCTTTTAGGATTTCGTCCCCGAAATCTCCAAGTTAGGAAGAACATATCCTACCATCCATCATCCATCTACTCAAAACATCATCCACAAGCAACCATTGTCCTTAGATGATTTCTAATGTTGTATGAATATATGCAAAACGTGTGTGTATATGCACTTATCTAATGTAAATGATCAGGCCTGAGTGATCTAATGCAAAATACGTATAGTGCCATGAATCCAACATGTATGCAAATAATCCTAGTCATATAGATACTATATGCGTGCACAATCATTCATTCATATGCAACAACCGCATGATAATACATTCAATTTCATCCATAAACAAGTATAAATACTCGTGCATATGCAATATGAAATGTGACCGAGTCGAGCTAGTATCTAATGTGTATTCGCGCATCCATGAGCAACCACTTGCAACCATATCAATCATAACATGTTTCAAATACATGTTTACATCCATAGGGTTCTACCTAGGATTCCCTGAAATAGGGTCGAGAAGATAAACAAGACAAACTCCTTACGGGGTTTGTAACAGAAAATAGGACCGAGAGGATGTCCACAAAAGATAGCCTACAAGTAAGCTCTACAGAAAACAGAGATCAAGGATATACTCCCAAAAAGAGATATCATGCGCGTATCTAGTCTTTGACCATCAAAGTCGCATTTCCTTGAGCTTAATTCCATTGTGCCTTGACCGTCTTTTAACTTCGCGATTTCGTAGCTTCTTATTTCATGTTTCCATAACATGAGCTGGAACTCATTTCTTCGTCGCCTCTCGTTCCACTTGCACACTTGGCGCGAACATGACTGCGTACTCATGATCTCATGCAAGCTTTCCAAAATTCACTAGTGAATCTTGGATCTCGTTTATATACTATAAGGTATTCCATGTAGAAGAACTTTCTCTTGAAAGTAAACAGATGTCAACCAGGTTATCAAGCGCACTTACTAGGGTGATCTCTATAACCCATGCATAAATGAAGTAAACCATCCGTCTTATTGGCGAACACCACTCGATCGGGCTTCAAATTTCCAATAAAGGCATCAAGGGATTCTAAGTAACTAGTCATGACAGAACCTCAAAAAGGTTACACGATACTTCGAGGGTATTACCAAGGCTAGTCAAAAGGTCTAACTACCCTCCTATCAAAACCGAGAGTGGCACCCCCTACTGGATAACCACTTCATCCTTAGAATCCATCCATAGCTTATAAACAAAAGCATTATTTCCAAACTCAACACTTGGCATAGACATTCTCAAATCCAAACAAGTCATGTATAAATGGACTGATTCTCCAATAGGACTTTAACACAAAAAATGGGATTCTCTATTACGCTAGTACTTAAGGTGCAGAGACTCAACTATCGAAGCAGACTTAAATGATACGAAAAACGAAGTCCTAACGGGATGATAGAGAAGAAAAGCTAAACCTTTAACAAGATCGTTACCCTCCTTCCGAGGTACCCTAGAAATGAGAGCATACTACTGCCCTCCCGATGCCTTGATTCTCGTTTTAACATGTTATCGAAAAATACGGGTTGTTACAGGAATGGATGTAGGAAGTTGGGTTCGATAATACATGATATGCATGCTAGAGATCCCAAAGTTGAGTGTCGAGGAGAAGAAGTCATTCCCCGACTTTTACTTTAAAGAATTGTTGTTGTTCCCTAATATTCATCAGATCCCACTATACAGTGATGAAGATACTTGGAAGCTGGTATACACCATCTACTACCAGTATTAGGAGATGTACAAGTATGCAAGGTGACTCTCGGAGCTCATTTTCAAGAAGAACGAAGGCTTACAAATCAAAGTTAAGCTTGAGCGAGAGAGCCTCCAGGGTTGGGAGATTGAGATAAGAAAGACATGGTTCCAATTCTTATCAATTCCCACTTGTTCGAGTAGCACTTTTATGTGTTAACTCTCTGTTGATGGAACATATACACTGAAAAATGTGCTGGTACATGTGAAAGTAGCCATAGCCACGGCTCGTGAGCAACATAAAGATATGTTGGCCTTCGTGTCGGCTCGAGCTACCGCACTAGAGCAAGACAATAAAGTTGTTCTCCCTCCAATCTATTCTCCTGCATCACAACTTATAATATCATTTACATATGCACATTAAATGGGAATTCTAGTCTAATTTATTTGAGATGACGGGAATATAAATATTGACAATCATCAATAAAGAAATAATTATTCAAGCATCCAATCACACAATTTATACTAATCACAACATATATTATTATACGAAATAATAATATTCAAAGTATTCCAGAAAGAGTCAGAGTTAACTCACATTCAATTCAAATTCACGATTTACAATGTTTTATCCAATTTAAATGGACATTTAAAATTAGACAAAATCCCAAACACCTCAGAATGCTTCCAATCCATCACGCACGTGTTACCTTCGTGATTACAAATCCAACGCCTCTTGTTTCATCGAAATATGATCATGTATGAGGGAAACATGCATTTTATAAGATTATGAGAATTAATTATTCATTAAATTAACAAATTACCATTTTAAACTAATTACCCCATTTAAACATAATTACGATAGGGTAGGGGTGCTAAAGGGGTGTCGTAAAACAGGAATGCTCTGGGATTCTTATATATGTATATATGTATAAAGATAAAAAAGAGGCTCGTTAATGGCTACAGGAGAATTATTCTCCTGATTTCGCTATGCGTGAGTCTTCTTTAATTATCTAATTTTTTCTTCTTTCTAGTTCTGATTTCTTTCTGATAACCTTCAACGATTACAGTTCGTTAATATTTGATAAGACATTTGTTTTCCTCAATTTAATTTCACTCTTGGATTTAGATCTGACTTTTTTATCATTCGCGAATGGCCAAACCAGATCTGCCCTATCCATAAATACATCTATGCCTAAAACGCAGATCCACAGACAATCCGAATTTGCCTAAAAGCTGGAGAACAAGACACTGGGGGAATTGGGATCTGGCATGGCCGGTGCAAGTGTTGAATCACTTCCGATTCTTCATAACCGTTTCTCCAGTTTTTCACCACTTTCGCATTCTGGTATGTTTGGATCTGATTATTTGAACATTTGCTAAGATGGGATTAGAGTTTAGTTTGTCTTTGGTCAGTAGTTATAAATTGATAATTGTTATGAGCTGTGTTTTAAAGGATTAATTCAGTGATTTGAAGATGAAAAGAGATATGGGTTCATTGTCATTCCATTACATATGATTTTATCAGATCTATACAATATGAATTTTATACGCTAACAAATGAGTCGAGCAGAGGACCTCTTCATCATTTCTCACCCTTTATGGATTGTCTTCTAACACTTATCCTCAATATTCATCCAGAAATTGATAGCTTCTGGGATCAACCCTATGTGTGTTTTTAGTTGTAGTTCCATTTGATTCAGGGCTGATGGATCAATTCTGGGGATAAATTTGTGTTCGGGCTATATATGAGTTCCAAAACATGAAGAGATGATTATGTCCATGGATGTCCAATATTCAGTTTCCATCAATCAGCTTTGGGGATTGGAGAAATTGATGTTTTGGGGAATTCATGAGTAGTTGGGTTAACTGGACTTCATCTGTTTATACAAGTGAGTGGCACTATAGGTTTGTGTGGATATAATTGTTAAAAGTATGTTGGTACTTGGTTTATTGTTCACGGATGTCAAGTGAAATTCGAATGATAGATGGGTTTTGTTTGATTTCATGAGCAGTTAGATTGTAGTCAATGCCAGTATAGATATATAAGTGGTGCTACTGTTTATCACCCAAATGTTGGGTTTCAGCTGCTTCTCTTCACTTGATCCCTCAAATTTTCTTAACAAATTTCTGTTTTGGTGCTGAATTATTCACTTGCACTCATATGTAACTATCCCAGAACCATATGGCCCTATGTGTAACTTATCCTCAAATTTTCTTAACAAATTCCATTTAAAGAGAATTTTTATTGCTTCCTACTCTAGTTGGGCGATGATAATTTGTGAGCTGTTTGGTGGTAAATACAGATCGATTGCCGATTGAGGTGGTAGGAGGCGAAAAGTATATGAAGTCAACGTTCAAACATTTTTTGCAATTTAACCGGACCATCCGATGCTTCTTTTTTAAGTGGCTATTAAATTTTCAATTGACTTGAGGACTTCTATACTACATGCCAGCAATGTAACTATCTTTCATAATATTGCTTACATTATCATGTAGCAACATGACATATATGATATCTAGAAACCCATGCTACCTATAAGGAATTTGTCAGTGGCAGACTTAACAAGATGTAATGGAGTTCATTTTCTGATGTCTCTTTCAAGATCGGTTGAAGGTGATGAGCAAGAGGAGTTGTTGCTCGTATGAGGTGCAGTGTTGCACATATGTGGGATGTTCGCCTCATCGTGGGCTATTAAATTATAGTTTAGTTTTAAAGTTACTTGTATTTTCAGTTTTTATGGTTTTTTTGTAATGGTTTGTGTATTAACCTTTCTTTTGTACGGTTTTAGTAGATAATAAAGTGAACCAATTTTCATATATATATATATATATATATATATATATATATGTGTGTGTGTGTGTGTGTGTGTGTGAGAGAGAGAGAGAGAGAGATAGGATCAACAGCACCCCAAATAGTGCAACACCCCTATAGCCCCATGATTTCCACCATACATTTCAGTTTCTCTCCCTTTCTGTGACAACCGCCCAGAGCCCCAGCACTAAACAAGAGGAATAATGCGCTGAAGGACATGCCAGGCAGTTATGGACGATCATCATGGTATGATTATATGAGAGGAACCTGTTGTAAACTCACAGCGCAAGGATAAAATATAATAAAACGTATACAACAGGCTATATTAGTGAAGCATATTTGAGCAGAAATCTCAAATATTCAAAACTACTAGAAAATATATCCTACACTAGGATTGCAACATATGTCTGTACAAATTTGCCTCACTACAACACTCAGAGTAGAGTAATAAAGCAACGAAAACCCAAATACTATATAGTAAGAAAGATAGTACGCCAGCCACCTGCTCGACTCTGAACTTCTTCATCGTCATTACTAAGCTATCACCTGTTACCTGCCACCTAGTCTACCCATCCAAAACGGATGAACGACCCAAGGTAATAAAAGGGAAACATAAAACCTTGAGTCAGACAACAGGCTTAATGAGCAATAAAACAACTAACTAACTCCATCAATAATGTATATGGGAATGGGTAAATAAACTAATTAATTTACCCATAACATCAAAGAAGAACACAACTCCCATCTTTCCCACATCGGACAGTGATAGAATTTACAATCCATAACATCCAAGAATAATATTTCATCCATGGTAATCAGAATGACTATTCAATCATGGAGAAATGAAGCAATCAACAGTAACACTCATATCATCCAGATTATAGATCTCACGTAAATCATCCTAATTGAATTTAACATCCCTTAAGCACAAGCCATAGATGCCTAAACCAATATCAGACAAGCACCCAAGAAATATCTCCTTCGATGTTGGAAAATTTTCATGAGATGGTACAAACAAAGAAACCAATCATCCATGACAGACTCTGGCTATCACTGCTAATCCTGCTTTGAAACCATCGTTATCATATGACTGGCCCATACTGCCATCCGTCAAGGGCTAATGGTAACACCAGTTCTAGCAAAAAAAACCATATGTCTTTCAACGATACATACCTAGGCCTTTCAACGATACCTAGGGTACTCGACCTACATCCGGTCTTACAACGATAATCGCTTGGCTTTCAGTATCTCTACTCATCTTCATTTGCGACTATCAATAAGCTCAGAACACTTTAGAGCAACCATTACCTCACACGAGCTCAATACATCCTTGAGTCGTTCTTTTACATGAACTCAATAGACCCTTGAGTCATTTCCACATTCGTTATATACAACAAACAATTAACAAATCAAATCACTTTGAACGTCCTCGTTTGGACTCTCGTCGAAGCCACCATTACCATCGAACCAAACAACTTCAATACAAAGTTCAATATAGTCTATAGCTTTATCACCCCACTCAGGACACCTTTGAGTTGTCACCTCATTCACTGTTCTACACCAATCAACGAACACCTTTCAACAACTTCCCCAGAACACCAATCGGTGCTCCCAAAACACCACCGGTCGGTCCTCCCGAAAAACCACCGGTCGGTCATTCCGAAACACCACCGGTTGGTCCTCTCGATACACCACCGGTCGGTCCTTCCAAATCACCACCGGTCGGTCCTCCCGAAACACCAACGGTCTACTACCCATCAGTTGGTCTTGAAAAATTACCCACCGGTCGGTCTTGAAAAAATACCCACCGGTCGGTCTTGAAAAACTACCCACCAGTCCTCCATAAAACACTGCAGCAATGGCTAAATGGCCATCACTGTAGAAATTGCTGGCTGGTCGGTACTGTAGAAACTGCCGACCGGTCGGTACTGCAGCAATAGCTAAGCGGTCCAGCATTATAGAAACTGCTGACCGGTCAGTACTGTAGAAAATGCTAACCAGTCGGTATTGTAGCAATGGCTGAGCGGTCCATCACCGTAGAAATTGCTGACGGATCGGTACCGTAGAAACAGCTGACCGGTCGGTACTGTAGCAATGGCCGACCGATTGGCGATTTTAACAAAAACTTTGCCAAACGATCATATCGACAAAATCAACTTGTCCAATTCATCCAATATAATTATAAGCATGTCATGAAACCACTAACATCATGAAAATGACAATTATCATCAAATTATGCAAATTCACCAAAAATCATGACAAATGAACATGTGATCAAAAAGATGGATCTAACTCTCACATTCACATGAAATATCATAGAAATTACTTATCTAAATTTGCTAAATCAGATCATAAGGTGATTTATATGAAAATGGACTTATAATGGTATAGATCCATGAGAAAACACTTGGATTTGATGAAAAACATGCATAAACACTCATATAATTCATTGATTCCATGTAAGAGATGTAAATCACTCAACGATTCTCCCAACAAAGAAAAAACAATGAAATTAGATTCTGCACTGCGAAGAGATAACTCCTAGCCCTTCAATTTAATGAACCCACCCTCCAATTGATGTAGATCTAGTCTCCAAAGGTGTAGATCTATGATTTCCCCCCTTAGATTTGGATTTTTTTTAATGATGGAAAGGTGTTAGAGGAAGAAGGAGAACAAGGCCAATTAATGAGGAAATGAAAAAATAGACCATTTCCCATATCCCTCGCCGCCTATTTATACCCTCCCATCAGCCCACTAATGGGCCTTCCCTAAATCAGCCCATTAGCCTTCCAAAATCTGGACAGCCAACTGAAAAACCTTAAAACAGTGATTTCTCCCAAACCGCTAAGCCAAATCCTTAATGTAACTACTCTACAGAAAGGAAATCATCAATTCTTTTCCAACGGCACAGGTCTTACCCTCTGATTCGACGTGAGTCAAAAGTTATGCCCTGTATAAGACTGATAGGGGCAAAATGGTCATATGCAAAATCGGTAAAAATTATGGACGTGTCTCACATCCCCATAAGCAACATATCAAAAGATGAGAATGATCCAACCCTCAAGGAATAAAATAAAAATATTTTACGATCTTCCGATATGTAAAATGCGGGTTGTTACATTCTCCCCTCTCCCTCCCCTCTCCTTAAGAATTTTGCCCCCGAAATTCCAAACAAATACAAGCAACCACAACAATTCCGCATGCCTATCATCCATGTGAAGCCAATTCTATCATCCAAACTAGCAACCATCAAGCCATACATCCATAGTCTTGTCCTAGCATGCGGAATTCTATTAAAAAACAACAAGAAACAACGATATTATGATGATACGATTAAAGGGTCCTACCGACGAAGAGTTATGGATGAATCACCTTCATGCTCTTCCGTCTCCAACGTAACATCGTCGCCATCCCCAATTAATTGTACCTTAACTAAATTAAACTTCTTTTCCCTATGTTGTTTCGTGTCATTCTCCATAACACGAAGCGTCTTACGAGATTTCATAACTACGAACTCAACTATAAGGTCGACACACTACTCCGGAGGTACTACCACATCCGGACCATGCGAATATTTCGTGATTCACGAAAAGCGTTATGCACACACGACATCTTCTCGCGTATCCCTAATCTATACGCGAGCTTTCCAGTTCGCTCGACTATCGAAAATGGTCCTACGAACCTAGGAGCTAACTTCGCTTTACTTCCGAATCGAACCATATGCTTTAATGGTGAAATCATCACGAAAACCATATCGCCTACAACGAATTATAAGTCCTTACGACGCTTATCGGCGTAACTCTTCTAACGATCTTGGGCTGCCTTCATTCGTTGTCGAACGATCTCGATACAATCCGACGTTTCTCTTATCATCTCTGGCCCAAGTACCAACTTGTCTCCAGTTTCTAACCAACAAGCTAGAGAATTGCACGATCTCCCATACAACGCCTTATATGGTGCCATCCCAATGCTAGACTGGTAGCTATTATTATACGTAAACTCAACTAGATGCAGATGGTCTTCCCATGATCCACCGTTGTCTAACACACAAGCCCTCAGGAGATCTTCGAAAACTCGATTGACCCTCTCGATCTGACCATCCGTTTGGGGATAATATGCCGTACTCAAACACAGCTCGGTTCCCAAAGCCTCTTGTAAGCATTTCCAAAATCCATTCATAAATAATGGATCTCGGTCACTCACTATACTCTTTGGGACACCATGGAATCGAACTATCCATTTCACATAAAGTTCAGCCAATTTCGACGCCGTCCTAATCGACCTGACAGGAATGAATCTCGCACTTTTGGTCAAGCGATCCACAATGACCCAAATTCCTTCATTTCCTGCCTAGGTTCTAGGTAGTCCAATGATAAAATCCATCGATATCTACTCCCACTTCCATGTAGGAACCTCTAATGGCGGAAGCAAACCACTCGATTTCTTCTCTTCAGCTTTCACCAACTGACAGTTCATGCACTTGGAAATGAACTTTCCAATATCTCGCTTCATCCCTTCCTAGTAGTAGACTCGCTTCATGTCCCAATACATCTTATTACCACCGGGAGGAATCATCAACTTTGTGTGATGACATTCTCTCAAAACCTCATCTCTCAATCGATTAATATCAGGAATAAATAATCGTCCTTGCTTTCGAAGCCAACCATCTCAATCGACTTCAAAATCTTTATTCTCTAGTTCCAAATTCTGGAAAAACTCAACATCTCGCTTTTGGCTTTCACCAACTCTTTCGATAAATGCAGGTCTTATCGATAAACTTGCCAACAATTTAGGTTGCAATTCACATCTTGGCCTGAAATCAAACCTTGCTAAATATCGAGGCACTTCCATTCTGGAAACATCGCTCCCAAACTTGCATGTCTTCTACTCAATGCATCTGCCACTGCGTTACCTTTGCCTGGAGTATAGACTATACCAAAGTCATATAATGCCAGAAAATCTAACCACCTTTGCTGTCGAAGATTCAAATCCTTTTGGGAGAAATGATACTTCAACGACTTGTGATCCATAAACAACTCGAACCGGACTCCCAACAGGTAATGTCTCCACATATTTAGAGCATACACAATCGTCGTCAACTCCATATCATGAGTTGGGTAATTCTTCTCATGCGGCTTAAGCTATCGACTTGCGTAGACAACAACTTTATCTTTAGCACTCTCAACTAGTGAAATCCCGTTACAAAATCCATCTGAGAAAACACTTTGGCTTTGTGAAGCTGATCGAACAAGTCATCAATCCTTGACAATGGGTACTTGTTCTTCTTAGTCTCCTTGTTCAGCTCATGAAAGTCCGCACACAATCTTAATGAGCCATCTGCCTTGGTTGCAAACACGACCGTTGCACCCTATTCGGAAACACTTCCCCAAATGAATCACTTCCTTAGAAGGTCATAAACTTGCACCTCCAACTCTCGCTGTTCCTTAGGCGTCATCCGCCTAAGAGGCATAATGATTGGTCTAGCACCGTCGACCAAATCAATCCTAAACACGATCTCACGATGCGGCGGCAACCCTTTGACCTCTTCAAAGACATCCTTATACTCATTAGCCATCAGCACAGATGACAAGTCTTCTTGTGAAACCACAAGCGAATATAGATATCTAACGAGACACCCTCTTCATGCATACACTTTATCAAAACTTTTCGCCCTTCCACATCCCTAACTCTCACCTCTAACTTCTCGCAATTCACCCTTGCTGCATACCTCTTGAGCTAATACATGCCCAAGATGATCCCAAACCTAGCGAAGTTAAGAACAAAGCAATCACACATAAAAGAGCAACCTTGACTCGACAACAATAGATCACGGAACAACATGCATGAACTGGACGAACCCCCAACTGGATTAGTCACGATCAATGGTCTATCATAAGTCTCGGTTTCCAAACCCAAACGACAAACCAGACTTCAAACTTAGCTTGGAACAACTCCCATGAAATATCCTCTGCAGAGGTCTCAAGTGTGACAGAGTACCACCAATCCATTGCTCTGCTCACTAACTGCCTTGATGCAAGTTTCCTCTTTGTTGCATCATCAATGCCCCTGTCCTTAAAGATTCGGACACAAGTATCCACCCATCTGTGTACTTGTTCAACAGTTTTAGTGCCCTTGAACTATTTCCCTTCCAATGATGAAAAGTCTATGCATAGCTTTGCAAATTCTACTGCTCTAGGCATTGGAACTTCAACATCAACCGTAGCTGCTACTGGAGCGGGGTTCCCTCGAAGGCATGCTTCAATCATAGCTTCAAACATGGCCGGGTAATTAGGTGCCCCGCCATTACCCCCTTTAGGCACAGTTTCTTCTGTAGCAGAATATCTCGTATAGCGTCGACTCATTCTAAATCTGCAAACTAGAATGATTAGCCACTTTCAAGAAAAACTGCTAAAGGAAAACAACTGCTACTACTATACATGCTAATATATATAGTAAATATCCAACTGAAATCCATAAATAAACTCTCATACGTAATTACATATTAGAACCTTGGCTAAAATTGTAACACCCCACACCCACTAAGGTCACTCACTAAGGGAATGCCTTAACTTCGGTGGAGTATCATAAGTGAATATAGAACAGAAAAATTACAACAAGACAGATATAAGTAATACTTGAGAATTTAAAACATCATTTCATTGCAGCGGAAAGTAAAACATGTTTGGTTACATATCAAAAACCAACAGGTGTCAAGTACAAAATATCCATCTCGTTAAAACATAAGTACATAATCCCACTACATGCTAATAGCCATAATAGAAAAGATAATCGAGCTTTACTTCAAGAGTCCAAGCTCCAAAAGATAGATAAAGCAATCTGATCAAAGCCCACTAGTGCTAAGCCCACCCTGATAACCTGAGGGTTGGGAAAAAGATGAAAACAACGGGGTCAGACATAAGTCTGAGTGAGCCCTATAACTTTAACAATCCAATCATCAAAGTAATTAGGGTATGCTATAAACCTGGTACAGTACGACTGGGGATAAATGACTACACGAAGCAGCCAACTAGACTTAGGATGAACTAAGATAACGGTAAAGACGCGCCTATCCACCCAAGGATAAATACTACACTGTACCACCCCAGATCTACCCACCCAAGGGTAATTCCTACACTGCACCACACCAGTCATTCCTACTTAAAGGTTGATCCCTCCCAAGGACTTAGAAAATTTTACCCAGTAGTTTCGTGTAGCCCTAGCTGATTACATAGGTGCCGTCTGCCCCTATCTCCACCAGGCGTACCCCGTACTTAGTAATCTTAATAGTAGTCTCTTGTACCCCTAGCTGACTATATAGGTGCCGTCTGCCCCTATCTCCGCTAGGTGTACCCACTACTCCCATTCGATCGGCTCCCTAACGTAGATACCCGTGCTGGCCCCACAGTGGGGTGTATCACTCCCCAAAGTGGCAACCCGATAATCAATGGTGCACGGCTTATACCTACACGATGCAACAACGTCTTACCTACCAGCCCGGGTCCACACACGCATATGAAACCCGTTGGACTTGCGTTGCCACCGCTAACCCGTTTTGGCCTCTTATAGTCAAGCCCAGTACGCGTGTCCCGTCCTCGACATGGGTCGAGCCCAATAAGATACATATGGGTTACTGGTTGAAATGGGCCCCCACAAGCTACCACCTAAGCTTGTCATTTGTTTCTAGTGCATCCCACTTAACCCTTTTTAATAATCATGTCAACTTACATGTTTAAAGTTTGGTTAAGTCATCTAATCATATATCAATTGCCATTCAAGGCACCCACTAGATTTCCCCATGCCACCCAAGGCACTTACTTGATTTCCACATGCCACCCAAGGCACTTACTTAACCCTTTAATCATGCTTAATTACATGTTCCACTTTGGTTAAGTATTTTAATCTTATCTTCCATTGCCACCCAAGGCAACCACTAGATATTCCCCATGCCACCCAAGGCACTTACTTAACCCTTTAATCATGTTTAATTACATGTTCCACTTTGGTTAAGTATTTTAATCTTATCTTCCATTGCCACCCAAGGCAACCACTAGATTTTCCCCATGCCACCCAAGGCACCCACTTAACCCCTCATGTCCTCTACATGCTAATATGGTTAAGTGTTTCTTAATTGATTAAGAACGTAACCGTTGTAAAGACCTCTCACATTAGACTATCTCTTATGGCAGCTGGATTTGCCGGTCGGGTCCGGGCAGCTTTACGCCATAACCGAGTCTAACCTCGTGTCTTTACACTTGTCACGTATTAAGTTTGTGCCTAAGACCCCTCACATTGGGCCAATCATTTGTAGCCGCTGGATTTGCCGGTCGGTTCCGGGCAGTTTTACGCTACAAAAGGGTCCAACCTCGTGTCTTAGTCGATTAATTACACCTAATTAATCACCCCCATATTTCGAATTAATTTTCCCTAATTAATTCCAATTTTAACGATGTACATAATTGACTCAATTATGTCCATCCACTTTATGGTATGTATAATCATACCAACTTCACACCATTTCATTAACATGTATATTAACCCCATCGTTCCCCACATAATTCGCCAACATGACATAAAAGGGAAGATTCATCAGGAATACAATGGGTTCAACTTGCATATCATTAACATCAACATGGGTTTAAAGGTGTCAACATGCATATAGCATCAACCCAACTAGCATAAATAATCAACCCAAACTTGCATGAATCACATATGTCATAAAGAGGTTAACTTGCATAAGTTATTTATGTCATACAAAGGGGTAAACTTGCATATGTATGTATGACATACAAATGGGTTAACTTGCATATGTATGCATATCATAATAAGGTGTAAACTTGCACATGTTACTTGCATATCATCAAACACCAAACTTGCATAACATGTCATATATGAACATGCATATAATCAAACACCAAACTTGCATAACATATCATATATGAACTTGCATATAATCATACACCAAACTTGCATAACATGTCATATATGAACTTGCATATAATCATACACCAAACTTGCATAATCATGGTGTCATAATGGATCAATGTTTATCATAGCAATTTGCATAACTAGCATCATGAACACATAGCCTAACACTTGCATAACTTGCATAACATCATGATCATGTAGCATATAACTTGCATAACTTGCATAACATCATGAACATGTAGCATATGACTTGCATAACTTGCATAACATCATGATCACATAGCATTTGGCTTGCATAACTTACATAACATCATGATCATGTAGCATATAACTTGCATAACTTGCATAACATCATGAGCATGTAGCATATGACTTGATTAACTTGCATAACATCATGATCACATAGCATTTGGCTTGCATAACTTGCATAACATCATGATCATGTAGCATATAACTTGCATAACATCATGAACATGTAGCATATGACTTGCATAACTTGCATAACATCATGATCACATAGCATTTGACTTGCATAACTTGCATAACATCATGAACACATAACACATAACTTGCATAACTTGCATAACATCACAAACACATAGCATATGATAACATAATCTTGCATTGATCCACATTCATAGCCATAACCTCATTATATCCTATCATAATCATTTCAACAATTGGTCATTAAGGCTATAGAAAACTCACAACTTGTTGATTAGCACTTTAATGAAGAAGATTAAGTTGCTAGAGTTGATTAGAAGTTGATTTGGGAAGCTTTCCTCCTCTTTAATTTGTTGGTGGCTCCTCCTAGTTGCATTTTGACGGCATAACGACGTTGTCTCCAATTTTAGTATGAATTAGGGTAGTCTTAGGGTGTATTTATAGATTAGTTAGGTGTTTTAGGCCCTTAGATTAACCCTAAATCAGATTAGAGCCGTCAGATCACGTCCTAGCCACCAAAACACAGCCCAAAAGCCATACTGATGCAACCAGGTCACCTGGGCTCGACCAGGGAAGTCAACCCCTAGGTCGACACTAGGGTCGACTCCCCAGTCGACCTGGTGGGCAGGTTGACTCCCCAGTCGACCCCCTGGGTCTGGCGGGAATTTTCCTGCCACTTCTGAAATTTGAAATTTCTGTTTTTAAATCTGTTTTTAAATTTTCTGAAACTTCTTCGGGCCATATCTGGGTCATACGAACTCCGATTTTCAAAAACTCGGACTCTATTTCGCGTATTTTTCCAAGACGAACGCAATGGCATAGCCCGTTTTCCCTGATTCAGATTTTAAAGTTTAATTCTGCCATGTTTTATATTATAGCAAGTTATTCAACATACAGGGTGTTACATTCTCCCCTACTTAAAGGATTTCATCCCCGAAATCTCTAAGTCAAGAAGAACGTATCCTACCATCCAAACAACCATCTACTCAAACCATCAAACACTGGCATCCATTGTCCTTAAAGTTTCTAATGCTGTATGAACATATGCAAAAAGTGTGTGTATATGTTCCATGTCTAATGCAAAATTAGGCGGTCTACTGATTTAGTTGACCTCCTTAATGCAAACCATGATAGTGCCATGCATCCAATATGTATGCGAAAGAACCTTATCGACACATACTATCTCTACATGAGTGCACAATCATTCACCAAAATGCATCATCCATGTGATAACACAACCATTATACATCCATTAATATAGCTACCTACACACAATTTTATGCAATATGCAATATGAAGTGATTGAGCTGATCTAGTGCCTAAAGTGTGTGCATATGCATCCACTAGCAACCACTAGCAACCACTTGCATCCACACACATCCATCAATCATAACATGTCTCAAACACATGTTTCAACCATAGGTTTACCCTATCTAAAGGTCAAAGGTACTAATGAGAGGACATACTAAAGATAAGATAAGTACTAGACAAACGATACAGGAGAAGTTAAAAGACATACCCTCAAAAAAGGAATGGGTACAATGAACGCTTCTTCGCTTCTGTCTCCCAAGCAGCATTGCTCTCATCTTCTCCCCTTTTTCACTTTGACTGGTCGAACCTCTCTATTTCTCAACTTCCTAATCTATGACCCAAGGATGCGGGTAGGAGCTCGTCGAATAGTCGCATCACGCTCTACCTCCACTTCTCTCAGCAAGCTCGGCTCTACCACCTCTGCGGTCTCATGTAGGCACTACCTCAAATGTGACACATGGAATACGTCATGTTCCCTATGCAACCGAACTATCTCTCGAAGATAACTGAAGCTAGCCATGGAGCAGTCCTCTTGCTCTTCACGGGTATGAAATGGGCACTCTTAATAAGTCTGTCTATCACAACCCAAATTTCCGTATTACCCTTCCTCGATCTAGGTAACCCATCAATAAAATCCATCGAGACGCTATCCCACTTCCATTGCGGAACTTCCAATGGGTGAAGCAACCCACCGGGTTTCTTTTGCTCCGCTTTCACCTGTTGGCACACCAAGCATCTAGCGACATACTCGGCCACATCTTTCTTCATACCGGCCCAAAAGAAAACTCGCTTCATGTCTTGGTACATCTTGTCCCGACCGGGATGAATGGTCATCCTAGAACGGTGTGCATCATCAAGAATAGCCTTCCTCAAACCCTCGTCTTGCGGTACACAAAGTCTACCGTCTCTACGCAAGCACCCCCTATCGTCTAGGGTGTACCTACTCAAATGGCTGGACAACTCCCCCTTATGAGCCTCTCTACCAACTCAACCAACTGTGGGTCGTCCCGCTGTGCCTCACCAATCCGTCTCAAATGAGTAGGTCTGACCTCCAAGGATGCTAGCAAACCGGGTATAAAGTCAACGGAAGATCTGAAATCAAACATCGAGATAAATTCCAAGCTTCGTTGTTTCACGAACAATGGACTCAAGGACAACCTTTTTCTGCTCAAGGTGTCCGCCACCACGTTACCCTTACTGGGGTGTACGCTATCTCGAAATCATAGGATGCTAAGAACTCCATCCACCTTTGCTGTCTCAAGACAATGCGCTCGAAGAGTCTCCAACACTTCCCTAAGATGTAGGGAATGCTTTTATCCACTTCTGGAGAAAACCAGGATATTCTCCCATACAAAATCGTCATAACTATCCATCTCTCACGCAGACCATCCTAGTCGAACTCGACATCCCCCAAGTGCAAGCCCCAAAGGCCTAAACCAATATCAGACAAACAACCAAGGGATACCTCCTTCGAATTCAGACGACCTACGTGAGATGATACTAGTAAAATGGCTAAATGATTAAGCCCTTGTCCAACTCTGGATGTCCTTGCCACTCTCGCTTCAAAACCATCGTTGATCAAATAACTGGCTTTGCTTAACCTATTAAGCACATACGAAAACTTATTAAGGAACTCCCTGAACACCCTCATCAAATCAATAAAGTATGCAGGGGCGTTTGCCAAACCAAATGGCGTCACCAGCCACTCATAGAAACCATCCGGAGTCCTAAAGGCAGTCTTGTCTATACTATCCTCAGTCACTCCCAACTGATGAAACCCCGTGGCTAAGTCCAACTACGAAAACACTGAGGCGCCAACCAACTGATCAAAGAGATCATCAATCCTCGGCAATGGGTGTCTATTCTTCTTTGTGAGCTTGTTGAGTTCTCTGTAGTCTACACAAAGTCTGAGGGACCCATCCGCCTTCGTGGCAAAAAATACTGGAGCACCCCACTCCGATATACTTCGTCTTATGAACCCCTTCTCAAGCAACTCCTCTACTTGCTTATGGAGTTCCCTCCTTTCACTAGGAGCCACGTGGCGTACTGGCAAAGATAGTGGTTTAGCATTGCCCACTAGATATATTCGGAAGTCTATCTCCCGCTTCGGAGGTAAGCCCTTCACCTCCCCAAACACATCCGAGTATTCCCGGACCACTCTAACAGATCGCAAACTCTCGACCGAAGCGTCAAGCGATTCAAGATAACTTAGCCTAACAAAATCTATGGGATTACAAGAGATCTCGAGAGTGTTCCCCAAGCGGGTCATGAGCCTAACAACTCTCCTTTCACAATCAAGAACGGCACCATTACTGGATAACCAGTCCATGCCCAAAATCAACCCATAGCCCGTGAAGCCCAAAACAAAAGCATCACATCTAAACTCAACGCTAAGTATAGAAATCTTCAAACCCAAACATATCATGGACAAATAAGTGGAGCCCCCAATTGGGTTTGAAGCAACCAAGGGATCATCTACTAGACTGGTGTCTAAGTGCAGTGACTCAACTAACGATGATGAGATAAACAAATGCGAGGCGCCAGAGTCGAATAAAGTTCGAACAGGATGATCGAGAGAACCAACTTTCAACCTAGATGGCCCTACCCCCATCAGGTATACCAGCCATGAGGGAATACATCTACCCTCCAGAGGATCCTGTACTTTGTCCTTACCTCTTTGGACAATCCTAATAAGGTGTCCTATTTCTCCAAAACAACTAGACTTCTCCTTTACATTCTCCTTTCGTGACCTTCTCGCCACGATGAGGTTTCGTCCTTTATTTACCTAACAGCTATTTGAACCTTCCTCCCTCGTCCATCTTAAAGGTTCCCATAAGCCCTCCACCTCCTTGGACTAACTTCCTAGCCCGACAAACTTCTTAGTCCCTTGAAGTGGTTCTTCCGTCCTTCATACGGAGGTCCTTAATTATCCTAAAAAGACATCTATACGCGGAGGGAAAATTCAAAAAGAGATAGAGGAAGAGATTCAAAACGGAGAATCGAAGGAATGATATATGGCTCTTGGGAATTATGTTCTTTTCTTTCAAAAACTTTTCTCTCAAAAGACATGTTTTTGAAAATACTTCTTCCAAAAATGTTTTTAGAAAAATAGTTTTCTAAAATTTTTATCTGTTCTGGTAACCTTAAGCTCTGATACCACGTGTAACACCCCACACCCGCTAAGGTCACTCACAAAGGGAATGCCTTAGCTTCGGTGGAGTATTTAAGTGAATATAGAACTGAAAAATTACAACAAGACAGATATAAGTAATACTTGAAATTTAAAACATCATTTCATTGCAGCAGAAGGTAAACGTGTTGGTTTTTGAGATGTAACCAAACATGTTTACCTTCTGCTGCAATGAAATGATGTTTTAAATTTCAAGTATTACTTATATCTGTCTTGTTGTAATTTTTCAGTTCTATATTCACTTAAATACTCCACCGAAGCTAAGGCATTCCCTTTGTGAGTGACCTTAGCGGGTGTGGGGTGTTACAAAAATCGTTAACCAGAGCTCTAATATCGAATGTGACAACCGCCCACAACCCCCGCACTAAACAAGAGGAATAATGCGCTGAAGGACGTGCCAGACAGCTATGGACGATCATCATGGTATGATTATATAAGTGGAACCTGTCGTAAACTCACATCGCAAGAATAAAATATAATAAAACATACACAATAGGTAATATTAGTGAAGCATATTTGAGCAGAAATCTCGAATATTCAAAAGTACTAGAAAATATATCCATACACTAGGATTGCAACATATGTCTGTACAAATTTGCCTCACTACAACACTCAGAGTAGAGTAATAAAATAGCGGAAACCCAAATACTATATAGTAAGAAAGATAGTACGCCAGCCTCCTGCTCGACTCCGAACTGTTTTATCATCTTTACTAAGCTATCATCTGTCACCTGCCACCTAGTCTGCCCATCCAAAATGGATGAACAACCCAAGGTAACAAGAAGGAAACATAAAACCTTGAGTCAGACAACAGTCTTAATGAGCGATAAAACAACTAACTAACTTCATCAATAAAGTATATGAGAATAGGTAAATAAATTAACTAATTTAGCCACAACATTAGAGAAGAACACAACACCCATCTTCCCCACATCGGAAAGTGATGGCTTTTACAATCCATAACATCCAAGAACAACAATTCATCCACGGTAATCAGAACGACCATTCAATCATGGAGAAATGAAGCAATCGACAATAACACTCATATCATCCAGATTATAAATGCCACGTAGACCATCCTAATTGAATTTAACATCCCTTAACCACAAGCCATAGATTCCTAAACCAATACCAGACAAGCACCCAAGGAATATCTCCTTCGATGTTGGACAATTTTCATGAGACGGTACAAACAAAGAAACCAATCATCCATGACAGACTCTGGCTATCACTGCCAGTCCTGCTTTGAAACCATCGTTATCGTATGACTTGCCCATACTGCCATCCGTCAAGGGATAATGGTAACCCCGGTACAAGCAAAAAACCCCATACGCCTTTCAACGATACGTACCTAGGCCTTTCAACGATACCCAGGGTACTCGACCTAATCCGTTCTTTTAGGTGCCCATGTTATACCCCTGCTTTGAGCCCGCTTGAACCTACGACAATGATAATCCCTCGACCTTTAGTATCTCTATTCATCTTCATTTGCGACTATCAATAAGCTCAGAACACTTTAGAGCAACCATTACCTCACACGAGCCCAATACACCCTTGAGTCGTTCTTTTACCTGAACTCTATACACCCTTGAGTCATTTCCACATTTTTTTGTATACAGCAAACAACGAACAAATCACAACACTTCGAACATCCTCATTTGGACTCTCGTCGAAGCCACCATTACCATCGAACCAAACAAATTCAATATAAAGTTTAATATAGTCTATAGTTTTATCACCCCACTAAGGACACCATTGAGTGTTCACCTCGCTTGCTGTTCTACACTGATCAACGAACATCTTTCAACACTTCAACCCTTCCCCAATACGCCGGTCGGTCCTCCTGATATACCACCAGTCGGTTCTCCCGAAACACCACCCGTCGGTCCTTCAGAAACACCACTGGTCGATCCTCCCGAAACACCGCCGGTCGGTCCTTCCGAAACACCACCAGTCGATCCTTCCGGAACACCACCGGTAGGTCCTCCCGAAACACCACTGGTCTACTATCCATCAGTCGATCTTGAAAAACTAGTCGGTCTTAAAAAACTACCCACCGGTAGGTCTTGAAAAACTACCCACCAGTCCTCCAGAAAACACAGTAGCAATAGCTGACATACCATCACTGTAGAAACTGTTGATCGGTCGATACTATAGAGACTGCTGATCGGTCGTACTATAGCAATGGCTGAGCGGTCCATCACTATAGAAACTGCTGACCGGTCGGTACTGTAGAAATAGCTGACCGGTCGGTATTGTAGCAATGGTTGAGCGGTCCTTCTTTGTAGAAACTGCTGACCTGTCGGTACTGTAAAAACTGCTGATCGGTCGGTACTGTAGCAATGGCTGACCGATTGGCGATTTTGACCAAAACTTTGCCAAATGATCATATCGACAAAATCAACTTATCCAATTCATCCAACATAATTATAAACATGTTATGAAACCACTAACATCATGAAAATGACAATTATCATCAAATTTTGCAAATTCACCACAAATCGTGGGAAATGAACATATGATAAAACGATGGATCTAACTCGCACATTCACATGAAATATCATAAAAATTACCTAAACTTGCTAAATCGGATCATAAGGTGATTTATATGAAAATGGACTTATAATGGTATAGATCCATGAGAAAACACTTGGATCTGATGAAAAACATGCATAAATACTCATATAATCCATTGATTCCATGTGAGAGATGTAAATCACTCACTAATTCTCCAAAAAAAGCAAAAACGATGAAATTAAATTCTGGACAGTGAAGAGATAAATCTTAGCCCTTCGATTTGATGAATCCACCCTCCAATTGATGTAGATCCAGCCTCCAAAGGTGTAGATCTATGATTCACCCACTTAGATTTGGATTTTTTTAATGGTGGAAAGGTGTTAGAGGAAGAAGGAGCACAAAGCCACTTAATGAGGAAATGAAAAATTAAACCATTTCCCATATCCCTCACCCCCTATTTATACCCTCCCATCAGCCCACTAATGGGCCTTCTCCAAATCAGCCCATTAACCTTCCAAAATCTGGACAGCCAACTGAAAAACCTTAAAACAATGACTTCTCCCAAACCGCTGAGCCAAATCTGCATTGTAACCACTCTATGGAAAGGAAATCATGAATTCCTTTCAAATGGCACAGGTCTCACCCTCTGATTCGACACGAGTCAAAAGTTATCCCCTGTACAAGAATGACA